>CM065595.1:100560400-101043484 GCA_033119425.1 Bufotes viridis | reverse complement strand
AAACACATTGCCCTACTTCTCCTGAGTACGGCAATACCACATAAGTGACACTTTTTTGCAGCCTGGGTGCGCAAAGGAGCCCAAATTCCAACGAGTACCTTTAGGTTTTACATGGCGGCTCACAATTTAGCCCCGCCCAAAATGCCAGAACAGTAAACACACCCCACAAATGACCCCATTTCGGAAAGTAGACACCCCAAGGTATTCACTGAGGGGCATAGTGAGTCCGTCTGAGGTTTTTTTTTTTGCCAGAAGTTAGCAGAAATTGAAACTTTTTTTTTTTTTCTCAGAAAGTGTCATTTTCCGCTAACTTGTAAAAAAAAATGAAATGATACATGAACTCACCATGCCCCTCCGCGAATACTTTGGGGTGTCTTCTTTCTAAAATGGTGTCATTTGGGGGTATTTATACTTTCCTGACATTCTAGCACCTGAAGAAACATGACAGGTGCTCAGAAAGTCAGAGCTGCTTCAAAATGCCGAAATTCACTTTTTTGCACCATAGTTGGTAAACGCTATAACTTTTACCCAAACCAATAAATATACACTTATTGGACTTTTTTTTATCAAAGACATGTAGAACAATACATTTAGAGAAAAATGTATATAGAAATGTAGTTTTTAAAAAAAAATTACAACAGAAAGTGAAAAATGTCATTTTTTTGCAAAAATGTCATTAAATTTTTATTAATGGCAAAAAAATTAAAAATGTCAGCAACAATGAAATACCACCAAATGAAAGCTCTATTAGTGAGAAGAAAAGGAGGTAAAATTCATTTGGGTGGTAAGTTGCATGACGGAGCAATAAATGGTGAAAGTAGCGTAGTGCAGAATTGTAAAAAGTGGCCTGGTCATTAAGGGTGTTTAAGCTAGGGGGGCTGAAGTGGTTAACATGCACAGTGACAACACAGTACAAGGCTTATATTCACAGTGCATATTAACACTTTGCATTAACCCTGGCTATACTGAGATGTCACAGTGCATATTAACTCTGTACTGTGATGTCACATTGCATTAACCTTGGCTGTACTGTATGTGACATCACTGTGCATATTAACCCTGTACTGTGACTAACAGTACAGGGTTAACCTGCACAGTGAGTGACATCACAGTACAGGGTATACACAGTGGTGTCACAGTCAGGGTTAAGCAGCTGCATGCTTGCAGCACATAATACAGGGTGAACTTGTACCTTGGGCTTATATTCACTGGTCGGACAACACTGTCTGTCTGAGGGCGGCAGCCAGACACAGACTGAGTTGAGGGCCCTAGCTCCGTCGTCTTCTCTCCTGCGTGGCTGCGCAGCGCTTTGGGGGCGAAGCTGGCAAGTGGCAACGTTCAGAAGAACTGCCTGTGCGGCGGCAAGCTCCGAATCCCAGCAGCCACTGCTCTCTTAATGAGGCAGAGATGTAGAGGGGCTCAGAGCGGCCACGGGCCCCGATGCGGCTCTTCCATTCCATTAGTCCACTTAGGCCACCTGCCGGCCGCGGAAGCCAATAATTGTACTTGCGGCCAGGGGCGGACTGAGAACCCCCTGGGGCCCCGGGCAAAATAAATCGTTACGCCTCTGATCCCATCACCACAGAAATACAGCGCCCCATACCTTTTACATCCAGTGACGTCTCCTTTGATGTAGATGTTCTCTGTCCTCGTCTTCTCCTTTCAGACCTTCAGACCAGACCACAATTTTGTCGCCATTTTCCGTCTCTGCAGTTTGACAACAAAAAAAAATCTTAGTTTACTACTTTTCCATCATCCTCCCATCTTCTGGACAAATCATCCTACTACCGCCAATACTGTGCCGCTGTGCTCCCCAATACTATACTGCAGAAACAGATAATACCCCTGATAATACTAGTATGACACAGAGCCCCCCCATATAAAATACCGCTTCTTTGTGGCCTCAGTAGAAGCCCCCATAGTGCTCCATAATAATGTGCCAGTAACAAGTGCCCCCCAATCATGTGCCAGTAACAAGTGTCTCTCCATGCCCCCCCATGTGCCAGTGACAAGTGTCTCTCTTCCCCCCATGTGCCAGTAAAAAGTGCCTCTTCCCCCCATGTGCCACTAACAAGTGCCTCTCTTCCTCCCTATGTGCCAGTAACAAGTGCCTCTCCATGCCCCCCCCATGTGCCAATAACAAGTGCCTCTCTTCCACCCATGTGCCAGTAACAAGTGCCTCTCCCCCGATGTGCCAGTAGCAAGTGCCTTCCCCCATGTGTCAGTAACAAGTGCCTCCCCCCATGTGCCAGTAACAAGTGCTTCTCCCCCCATGTGCCAGTAACAAGTGCCTCTCTCCCCCCATGTGCCAGTAACAAGTGCCTCTCTTCCCCCCATGTGCCAGTAACAAGTGCCTCTCTTCCTCCCATGTGCCAGTAACAAGTGCCTCTCCCCCATGTGCCAGTAACAAGTGCCTCTCCCCCATGTGCCAGTAACAAGTGCCTCTCCCCCATGTGCCAGTAACAAGTGCCTCTCCCCCATGTGCCAGTAACAAGTGCCTCTCCCCCCCATGTGCCAGTAACAAGTGCCTCCGCCCCATATTCCAGTAACAAGTACCTCCCCCCCATGTGCCAGTAAAAAGTGCCTCTCCCCCCAATGTGCTATTAACAGATAGTCCAGTATAAAAAAAAAAACAAAAAAAAAAACACTTTTACTTACCTCCATGGCAGCGATGCGATGCAGGCATCTTCCGGCCTGTGTCCCGCGCTGTACCGGTCTTTGATAGGCTGCAGGACTTGTGCTGGCAGCCTATCAGAGGAACAGGGAAGGGAGATGCCTCTCCCTTCCCTGCCCCACAGGACAGCCATCTGTATCGCCGTCCTGAGGATGGCGATACAGATGACTATGGAGATGAACGCTTCGACAATGGAAGCGTTCATCTCCCTGTGACCTGCCACCGTGGGCCCCCACGTCCAAAGTGCCCGACCGCTCAGTCCGTCCTTGCTTGCGGCGGTGTCGGGTGGGAGCCAGAGCGAGGCCCCACCAGCGCGAGTAGTGTACGGGAGTTGTAATGCCCGTCACTACAGAAGGGTCACTTGTGTGTTGTTGTTCCCCTCCGGAGTTGAGGAGATTGGTGTAATATATCTTCATGTAATGCATTACTATGTATTTCCCTGTTACTGTGAAATGTGCCAAGTGCAGGCCTGCTAGGGATGTCATTCCAGCTCTAGTCACTAGAGGGAGCTAGGGAGCCCTAGTTTATATAAGGCCCAGTCAGGGAAGGGAAAGGCAGTTTAGACGGTGTCTGAGACAAGTGCAGGCCATGAGCTTGTGAAGTCCAGTCCAGGCCATGGGCCTGTGAAGGAGTGCAGACCCTGGAGTCTGTGAAGGCCACATGTCACGGGCCTAGGCAAGTCAGCAGGAGTCAAGCTGAGGCAATCCTTAGAGCAAGAGGTATTGTAATGTCAGAGGAGGTACGCAGCAAACTGGAGATTCAAGGATATAAGCCAGAAGTAGGGCATTGGAGCCTTGAAGTATAATTGCCAGTCAGGACAAGCCAGGAAGAAAGTAAGGTTCGCCTGCAATTCAAAAGTCCTGTTATTTAACCCTCTGTTTACCTTGCTGGATATAAGCCTGCTGTAATTGAGATCGTACCAAAGCCAATTGTCTGCAAAAGAACTGTTTAAGAGAGTGCTTTCTGTATTACCACTGTTTCAGTAAAGTTGGAATTCTGTTTCAAGATACAAGTCTGCACCTCCATTATTCCCACTATAAATATGGTGTGCCACCGTTTACTGGCACTGGCGTCACGAAACATCAGGGACTTAGCCATAGGCACGTTAATCTACAACACCAAGGGCACCTCACATTGCACCTGGCTGTGTCCCTCCAGAACCCAGAGAGTGCCCCAGAGGAACAGCGTGCCGACCTCTCCATCACTGGCATTCCCCAGGTTAGTCCCACACATTGCTCTGACTTGGGGATGCTACATTTTGGCGTCACAAACAGGATACACACGTTTTACGGACTGTGAGCAAAACGTGAACTTTGTGCCTTAACCAGTTTGCCAAGTGACAAAACGCCTGTTTGTTTATTGAACTTTTTGTGGCCAAGATTTGTGCAAAAATCACCCCAGCAGCGTTCCCGGATGTTGCGCTAGTCTGGAGGAAAAAGCGCGGTGTGAAAATGTGTTTTTGTGGACTTTTTATCACCCTGCTTGCTGTCACTGAATAACTGCATCATGGCACCCAAGATGGCCGCCGACGCCATTGGACTTCTTCTTGCGCCATCACTGTCTGCTGTGGCGCGAAAATTTGGCGCCAAAACCTTCCAAGAGGGAGGAGAAGACGGCCTGGAAGTAACGCCTTCCTTTGAGGATTATCATATGGACACCGCCTATCCTATACTGAAATACCTAGGGGGCGTGCAAGAAACGACGGGGTGGAGCCTGCAGGAACAGTGGCTCACCCTGCTACGGAACTTCCTACCTGGGTCAGAGGGATCCGGAGCCGTAGCAAGAGGAATGGAGGCGACCTCAGGAGCGACTAGGGAGTGCCAAGCGCCCCCAGCGTATACCCCCAGTGACATGGCCCGGTCCTGTCCATGGCCACAAGCCGAGCCCTGCCGTTTCCACCAGCCGCGAGAAGGCTTCCTCCCGCGGAACTCCGCGTGGTCGGCCCTGATGGCCGAGATCCGAGTGGCGGCAACTTTAAAAACCACCACTCAGAAAAAGTATTTCGAGGAAGTCACCAAGCGGATCTATGAAGATTCCAGGGACAGCAAACCCCAACTGGAGCGCCGCACCGGAGTCGTCCTGGAATTTGATAAAGTCCGGGGATTCGGATTCATCCAAGAGACCGGCACCGACCGGGACTATTATGTGAATCGCCGGTCCGTCAAGCGCAGCTATCTCCCAGGACGACTGCATAATCTAGCGGTCGGAGAGAGAGTGGAGTTTACTCCCGCGGAGGGCCTGCGAGGCCCATATGCCACTGCGGTGACCCGTCCAGGACCGGTACCGGAGGACTGGGAAGAAACAGAAGATCCGGTGGAGGCAGAGGACCCGCCGGGACCCATCCGAAATACGTACCAGGAGAAGAGTTCCTTTCTCGGCCCGAACATCTTCTGGCAGCCGACTATTCTGGACAAGCCTCCCAGTCCTTACCCCTCTCCAGAGCTGCTGCGACGGGAGAAGACAGCCGCTGATTGGGCGCGGATGGCCCAGTTTAGTGAGGCTATGGATGACCTGCGGAAGAACCGCCATGAGAGAACCTCGTCTGAGCCTGCTGCAAGTGTGCCGGAATCCAGCAGTGAGATCTCCGCCCTGGAGGAGCGGATCGCTTCCTTACAAGTTTACCTGGATGGCCTGCGGCAAGTGGCAGATTCCAAGAGGACAGCGCAACAGTCCAGCGGTGGTGAGTTACCTGTGACCCCTGTACCTGCCGAACCCGTAGTACAAAGTCCTACCATTAGCGCTGAGCCACCCAAGGTCCGTGTAAAAGCGGATAAATTGACATATGCCAGGAGCCGAGTCCGCCTTGACGGGAGCATCATGTCCCGGCCAGAGGAAGCGCCTACCCCAGCGCCGGCCCGTGTCCCGAGACCAGCAGCTCCTATATGTCCGCAACCCAGCGGGCCAGTGAGGTGGGTAGGCCCAATACCGGTGATGTTTCCAGCCTATTCTGTTTGGTGGGCACCGCCTCCAAGTGGCCCTGGTGCATGGCCCAGGCTACCCGCAGCACAGGGCTGCACCACCTCTGATGAACAGGGTTCCTTTGACACGTACCTGTGAGCAGGCCTGCTAGGCCATTTTTGCTCATTCTCACAGGGACATCATCTGTGTTGCAGGAACTGTCCCTTTAAGTTTGTCAGGCTGGTGGAGCTTGCTGCCAGTTCCCCACGGCCGGTGGCATGTTTGACAAATCAGTAGCCACTGTGAACCACTGCTCCCAGCCTGCCTCTTTCTGTTCCAGGGACATCCTGCCTGCTTCTGAAAAAGTAAATTTTTCAGCCAAATCCAAGTTGTTCTTTTATTTGCACTTTATCCCCTTTTAACCCCCATTTCAGGTTGAAAGGGCTCTTTTATGTCAGCACTTTAAAAATACGCAGGACTTGCCAGGAAGGTGTTTCCCTGGTATTGTCAGAGTCCTGTATTGTCATTTTATGTATGTGCTGCTGACCGTATTTATTGCTCAAAAATTTTATCTAAGTCTATGTGCCCAGAGATGGACTTCCTATGTGTGAGCCTCTGAGAAGTTGCTCTTATTATGGACCTATCGTTTTATTCAGTCATGGACTATCCTGGTATTCCCTAACATCCGCTGTGCCAGGTCAGCACCCCAGTTCCACTCATTATCCGGAAGGAAGAGAACGACGCCCCTTGTCACCGCACTTCTCCTTTGCCAGCTGGACCTGATAATAATTGTCAATGCAGATGGAATTGATTACTGATGTGTATGTATGCCTGCATGTTCCTTTTCTCTTTCAGGTGAAAATTCCAGACGGGCGGGGCCCTGTTGGAGTACGAGGTCGTACTCAGCTTAAAGCAGCGGGGTATGTAGTGTACGGGAGTTGTAATGCCCGTCACTACAGAAGGGTCACTTGTGTGTTGTTGTTCCCCTCCGGAGTTGAGGAGATTGGTGTAATATATCTTCATGCAATGCATTACTATGTATTTCCCTGTTACTGTGAAATGTGCCAAGTGCAGGCCTGCTAGGGATGTCATTCCAGCTCTAGTCACTAGAGGGAGCTAGGGAGCCCTAGTTTATATAAGGCCCAGTCAGGGAAGGGAAAGGCAGTTTAGACGGTGTCTGAGACAAGTGCAGGCCATGAGCCTGTGAAGTCCAGTCCAGGCCATGGGCCTGTGAAGGAGTGCAGACCCTGGAGTCTGTGAAGGCCACATGTCACGGGCCTAGGCAAGTCAGCAGGAGTCAAGCTGAGGCAATCCTTAGAGCAAGAGGTATTGTAATGTCAGAGGAGGTACGCAGCAAACTGGAGATTCAAGGATATAAGCCAGAAGTAGGGCATTGGAGCCTTGAAGTATAATTGCCAGTCAGGACAAGCCAGGAAGAAAGTAAGGTTCGCCTGCAATTCAAAAGTCCTGTTATTTAACCCTCTGTTTACCTTGCTGGATATAAGCCTGCTGTAATTGAGATCGTACTCAAAGCCAATTGTCTGCAAAAGAACTGTTTAAGAGAGTGCTTTCTGTATTACCACTGTTTCAGTAAAGTTGGAATTCTGTTTCAAGATACAAGTCTGCACCTCCATTATTCCCACTATAAATACGGTGTGCCACCGTTTACTGGCACTGGCGTCACGAAACATCAGGGACTTAGCCATAGGCACGTTAATCTACAACACCAAGGGCACCTCACATTGCACCTGGCTGTGTCCCTCCAGAACCCAGAGAGTGCCCCAGAGGAACAGCGTGCCGACCTCTCCATCACTGGCATTCCCCAGGTTAGTCCCACACATTGCTCTGACTTGGGGATGCTACACGAGGCCTTAGGCAGCAGCCTAAGTGGCCTAATGGTAGAGCCGCCTCTGATACCAGTGTCTTCTTATGTGGCACAAGAGTCTTTGGGCCCTCTCAGGCTCCTGGGCCCGGTAGCAACTGCTACCTCTGCACCCCCTATAGCTATGCTCCTGGCAAGGAGTATGACTTTTCTGCTTTACAGGTCATGGTAGTCCTCTACATTCTGTGCTGGCTTCTCTTCAGGTGGCAGTATCTGTATCCTTACAACACATTAATGCAGTTCTATAGAGGGCAGGACGTTTCGTTTTCGCAAACCACAAAACACAAAAACACCAACGGTCATGTGCAAGAGCCCTAAAACACATATGGCTGGGTCTGTCTCTAACAGCAGCTACTCCTTAGCAAATAATTTCCCTGCGACTGAGAACTACTGACAAAGGTCAACAGCATACTGCTGCTTATCATCTCACAAGCATGTGCTCTAACATTCACTTGGGGAAGGACATAATTAGAACATGTGACCAAAAAAGATCTGTGCACATATTATCCTATAGCAATAACCCAACTGGACGCTAGGTGGCACCATAACCACAATGCTGTTTACAACATGCACATATGCAATGCCCACCAACAACCTGCATGAGGGAATTTGACTCCCAGAGTCTCACTTTACTGTCACAGGCTACCTGTGACATCAGCAGTCCATATTATACTGCATAAACATGTCCTTGGTGCTCAGGGTGTTTCTACCCACATTCAAGCATATACATATCTGGTTTCACCACTGGCTTCTCACAGCAGTTTAAAGAAACATTATCTGCCACAAATAGTATGACATTACAACATGATGCTGGTTACATGGCACACTTAAAAGGGTTTTCCGAGATTTTAATACTGATGATCTGTTTTCAGGATAGGTTATTAGTACCTGATAGGTGGGCGTGCAACACCAGGGACCCCCGTCGATCAGCTGCTTGAGAAGGCATCGGCGCCCCTGTGAGCGCCACAGCCTTCTCCATGCTCACCCAGCACAGCGCCATACATTGTACACAGCTGTGTCATGGTATCACAGCTCAGCCCTATTCACGTCTATGGGGCTGAGCTGCTCCTAGGCCACTTTACTGATAAACGTGTCGTCCTAGCCTAGGAGAAACTGTCAGAATGTCACGCCGCTCACAGGAGCGCCAGTGCCTTCTCAAACAGCTGATTGGCAGGGGGGCCGGGTGTTGGAGCACCGATCAGATGGATCTGTATAGAATTCCACGGCACACACGATACGTAGATAAGCAGAAATTTTATTGAAAGCCACCACCAGATTTGCAGGAAATCATAGACACATTGTAGGGCCAACGTTTCGGTCCGCTCGGGACCTTGGTCACGGCCTGGCAAAGTATAGATATATATAACAAATTATAGCTCAACAATAAAGTTAATAAATATACAACACAAAATTTCATCTAACTTCAGATAAGTATTATATATACAGAGTTATAGAATTAATAAGGAATGTCTCATGTGGTTAAATATCACCACAATAAAGTTCATATGCGGAACATTACACCTGGGGCAGGTAAGTATATAGAAATGCCATTTATCATTCATTAGGCCAGTCGTCTGTTAACTAGAAATAATACAAAGTCTGGGCCAGAAATATAGGTAGCAAAATCGTAAGAGGCTTGTCCTTTAACATACACTAGTGCAAATATCATGAGGCATAGTATAGTAAAGCACATTATGACCCATAGTATTACAGACAGCCAAGGACGATGAACATGTATATAGGGCAAAGAGACGTCATATAACAACAGCAATTGTATGGCGTAAGGTAATGAACATACCTCCTAATAGACAGTAGATGAATGCTCGTTGGTGGCGTGGTGGGAAATAAGCTAAGAGCGCCATTTTAAATACTGCCGGCAAAGTGCGTGCGGGCAGTTGGCTAATGACGTCAGTGCGGGCGCCTGGCTAGTGACGGCAGTATCCAGCGTGTGCGCATCAGGTAGAAGCGCTACTAAGGGCATTGGGCATGCGCAGAGAGATATGACGCACACGTCACATGACTAAGTTATCAGGTCATGTGATCGGAGCAGCCAGGTCCTTCAATACATATGACAACCCATTAATGATGTTATATAGTAAATGGTGAGTGTGTTCATTAATAATACACCATACATGCAATAGTACACAAAACCTGGAAGCCTAAACATTATATTAGTAGTCACATAGGTTAACGTAACAGAAACAGGACATCAAGTCTATAGATTAGTAGAATTATACCATGCATCTATAACATGTATCATACCTGCCCATCTGGGTCAACGAGTCTAGATCAAAAAATAAGATCTATATTAATATTTGAAATCAATGTAACCATAGAGTAATTTACCAGGGAATAAACATCACAGTGATAATGTAGTACTATAACTCACATTAATAGCTATAGCAGAATAATAATAATAAGATATGGATCACAATAACAGACCAAAGTCTCGGTTAAGACCATTTGGTGTTAAGGTTTTAAGCTCATAGATCCAAAATGACTCTCTTTGTTGTAATAGACGCTTACGATTACCTCCCCTTCTGGGTGTTGGAACATGATCAATGACCTGAAATTGTAATTGACTAATCCTATGTTGCATCTGAATGAAATGATGTGGTATGGGTAATTCTGACTTTTTACACCTTATATCAGACTTATGTTTACATATACGGTCTTGTATGCATTGAGAAGTCTCACCTATATATGCCAAGCCACAAGGGCATTTAATCATATAAACTACATATGATGATGTACAAGTATAAAAGCCTCTAATGTTATATGTTTTACCGGAGTGGGGGTGTGTAAAAGTGTTGCCCTTCTTTACATGTGTGCATTGAGCACAATTGAGACATGGAAAAGTACCATTTTTAGGAGTCCTTAGAGTAGTCTGAATGGGTCCGGATTTATTTGGGCCCATGTCAGCATGAACAAGAGTATCTCGTAAATTTCGTGGTCTCTTATAGCACATTCTTACAGGTTGTGCAAATTCTGCAATATTGGGATAAAATTTGTTTAATAAAGGCCAGTGTTTACGGATGATTTGGTGTATCTTAGGTATAAATAGATAGTAAGTAGTAATAAATGGAAGACGTGGAGGACCTTGGGGTCTAGTAGACAAACACTGAACACGAACTATGTTCTTGAGTTCTTTGTTTAGAAGTAGCCTAGGATATCCTCGTTCTGCAAATTTATTAGACATTTCCTTTAATCGTATCTGTTTAGTATCAGTATCACTTACTATTCGATTAACCCTTGTAAATTGAGACCTAGGTAATGAATTTTTTGTATTGCGTGGGTGATTACTGGAGTATAGAAGAAGTGTATTTCTATCCGTAGGTTTTGTGTACAGATCAACAGAAAGTTTTCCATCAGTTCTTTTAGTTATAGAGGTATCCAGAAAATGAATAGTAGAATCACTGACAGTAGCAGTAAATTGTAAACCAGGTAAAGTATTGTTCAAATGTGTGTAAAAGATGTCAAAAGAGTCTCGGGTACCTGACCAAATCAAAAAAATATCATCGATAAAGCGACGCCAAATAGTACAGTATTGTTGAAAAAGCTGATTGGAATATACATGAATTTTCTCGAAGTTCGCCATATAGGCATTAGCATATGGGGGGGCTACATTAGCCCCCATAGCTGTGCCTTTGCGCTGAATATAAAAACGGTCACCAAACAAAATAGTTACGTTGCAACACCAATTTGAGTAGATCAATACAAAAAGTTTGTTGTTGTATAGTGAGTACAGAGGACTTCAGGATGTTAGAAACAGAGATGGAGGTATAGAGGCTGCACACATCGAGAGTTACCAGTAGGGCATTTTCAGAGATGTTATCCAAGGAAGAAATAATACTCAAAAAATGGGTGGTATCTAGTAAAAACGAGTCGGTCTTGCGAATCAATGGGGTGAGAATTTTCTCTAAATAGATAGATAACGGAGATAATAAAGAGTTGGTTGAGGCAACTATAGGGCGGCAAGGAGGACGTTCAAGATTCTTATGTATCTTGGGCAGGGTATATAGAACAGGCATTATTGGATATTCATTGTGTAAAAAAGTATATGTGACCTTGTCTATAATACCTTGAGAGAGGCCCTTATCTAGAAGTGTATTGATTTCCTGTTGTATTTTCAAGGTAGGATTAAATGAAATCTGTTCATAAGTCTCTGTATCAGCTAATTGGGTCTCTATCTCTTGAATATAGTATTTAGTATCCATAACAACTATCGCTCCGCCTTTATCGGCAGGTTTAATTGTGATACTGGAGTCCTGAGCCAAAGTTTTAAGGGCCAGTGATTCTATGCTAGATAGATTACGGGAGATAGGATAGTTGCCTCTCCTTTGTGAATCAAGTGCTGTCTGAATTTCTGTCCCAACTAAATAAATAAAGGCTTCTATACCATGATGGTGTTTTGGAGGCATAAAGTTACTTCTGGATCTAAGGCCTAATTGAGTGATAGAGCACCGATCAGATACTGGCGACCTTTACAGAGGATAGGTGATTAGTATAAAAGTCTCGGAAAACCCCTTAAAGTGCGGGGCAATATAATGCCATGTAATAAATATAACATAAAATATGTGTTACGTGTACTCCTCGGCAGTATGGTATGTTGCCGTCACATAACAGTTCAACGGTTCTTTTTAGGTGGAATGTCCACTGCAACAGGGTCAAACATTTACCCATAGCAATAGATGCAAAGGATAAGTGCTTTTTTGTAAGAGGGGATGTAGTTCCTTTTAACCTTATATCTAACGTGGCAAACCTACTGTGTTTTTACAAATTCAAAGATTGAGAATTGCAGCTATTTGTATAAGATAATATTATGGTTCACACTCAAGCTATCAAAAGAGTTTCATAATAATGAAAATAATAAAACCAGTGGTAAATAAAATGAAATACAAATATCAATACAATATAATGCCTTTATAGGTGCATTTATATCTCGCAATGAGCAGCAGATTGTCAGGACGGCAGTGCTCCTTCCTGACAGTCAGCTGCTCACTCAGTGGAGAAGGCTGCTGATTGTAAATGCAGCTATCTACTCAACAGTATGAGAACGAGGGATCGCTATTGCAATATTAGTGCTGCATTGTTTCTGGTCAGTAAATCGCTGTTTAGACATCTTTACATGGGCAGTCGCGAAGGAGCATTCGCAGGAACATTCGTTCCCGATAATCTGCCGGATTGTTGCAAGCAAATTTAGATATACTCTTTATTTAGAGAAAACCAGACAGTAGTAATGATTAGAGATGAGCCAATTTCTCAAAAATTTGATTTGGTCAGTTTGTGGAATTTTCCCAAAAGATTTGATTCGATCTGAATTTATTCATGACGAATCGAGTGGCCCAGTGACAGAGGGTTGAGGTAGCAGCAGCATGAGCAGCGCGTTGGGCACGATTATTTGGATCTCGAATTTTAATCGCAAATATCTCAACTTCGGGAATTCATGAATATTTAGAATATAGTGATATATATTTGTATTTTCGAATATTCTACTTTTTTATTTTCATCAGTAACCTCCCTTTTTGCTTGTGGGCCAATGAGGAGGCTGTAATGTCTTTGTCTGAGTTTACAACATCCCTAACAACCAATAGGAAAGTTGCCTACCCCTTTAGTATATAAGAACCTCCCCACAGCCATTTTCTACAGTTTATTACAGTTCTGAGAGAGACAGCAGTGTCATTGCTTTCCTGTGTCACATTACATTGGATACTTAGTTACCTTATATATATATATAATACAGATAGTTAGTGGGAGATAGTCATTGTAGGTTAGATCGTGATATAGTGTAGCTGTGCAGGGTGTTAGGTAGTGTGTTAGGTTCTGCTGTTCATACATACATGCTACATACATAGTGCTGTGATGTCACAAGTTTACAGCAATACTTAGTGCACCAATCACTATTATGTAGTCAGCCCTGCTAAAATGTGAAGTTGCACGTATTGCGCAAAAATATGTGCATCATTAATTGCCGATTTGCACAATCGTGAATATATCGGTGCACTCTTTACGGTAAGAGCAGTGAGACTGTGGAACTCTCTGCCTGAGAAGGTGGTGATGGTGAGTACAATAAAGGAATTCAAGAGGGCATGGATGTATTTCTGGAGTGTAATAACATTACAGGCTATAGCTACTAGTGAGGGGTCGTGGATCCAGGGAGTTATTCTGATTGCCTGAATGGAGTCAGATGGGAATTTTTTCCCCTTAAGTGGGGAAAATTGGCTTCTACCTCACAGGTTTTTTTTTGCCTTCCTCTGGATCAACTTGTAGGAAACAGGCCGAACTGGATGGACAAATGTCTTTTTTCGGTCTTATATACTATGTTACTCTATCAGCATATAAAGCTATTGTAATGTTCTGCCGTGTCAACCATTTTCTCCAGTCTTAGGAAACTTCTAGCAGCTTGAAAAAAGTAACTATAGTGAACCACGCCTGTATTGCGCCCGCATTAAGCGCATATTACATTGCAGATTTTTGCAATCAAGAAAATAACCGCAAATTCACGAAGATATGACAAATATTTTACCAAATATTCGCGAAATATCGCAAATTCGAATATTGCACCTGCCGCTCATCATTAGAGGAGACCACAGAATAGTGAGGTGGCAGCAGCATGAGGAGACAACAGAGTGGCACAGTGACAGAGTGGGGAGGTGTACCAGCTGAATATGTTGGGTGGCAGTAGGAGCACCTGGCAGCAGGTGTGTGGCAGCAAGCGGGTGGCATCATCAGAATAGGAGCTGAAGGAGGTAGCCAGAAAAAACTGGTCTCTTTTGACAAAGTTTGGATGTGGCACCATGGATGATCTAGTCTGATGCATCAGGCACTGGTGTGTAGAAATCCTGGCTGTTCCATGCCTGATTCATCATCACAAAGGTCAGTTTCTCCACATTTTGGACAGGCGAGTTCTTGAGTAAACTATAGCCCCCACCACACTAAACACCCACTCTGATGCCACACTACTGGGCGGGCAGGAAAGCTTGTCCAGGACAAACTCGGCCAGTTGCGGCCACAAATCGAGTTTGGCTGCCCAGTAGTCCAGGGGATCTTCGATGTGGGTGGCAGGGTACAGTCCAAGTATGCCACAACCTGCTAGTTCAGGCTCTGCTCCAGGTCTAGCTGCTGCTGCTGGGGAGTAGTTTCTTCACTAGGCGTAGTGACTTAAGTTGCTGCTGATGGAGCTGGTACTGCTTCTGTACCCCCCTCCCCCTCCAGCAGCCAAGATAGTGGAACATGAGCACAGAGGGGCCCTCGGTCAGACCTGCATGACGATGGGTGATGGCGCACTTAGGCAGCGGCCAACTGACTACATATGATGTCTTGATAGTAGATTAGTTTGTCCTCCCTCTTCCCATGTTGGACCGGTAGCGAGGGTCTAACATGGTGGAGAGCCAGTAGTCATCCCTCTGCCGAATGGTGACAATTCAGCTTTCACTACGCAAGCAACTGAGCATGCATCAGGCCATTTGCGCAAGTGACTTGGAGGGATTCCCTGCCCCCATCTCCACTGCATACTGCCACGATGTGTCTGGGTCATCTGCCTCATCTTCCTCATCGCCCTGTAGCTCCTCCAGCTGCTCCTGCTCCTCTTGCTCCTCCTCTCTTGTCACCTATGGAGAAAAACCACCCATTTCTCTATGCGTTGCTTGTGCTCAAATGTCCTCCTCCTCCTCCTCTAATGCCCTCACAGGACTCATGTGGCCGTGAGATGTAGTCGCCACGTCTCCTGTTCCCTGGCCAGCCAGATTTAGCAGCATCTGTTTCAGGATATGAAGCAGTGGAATGATGTAGTTCATCCCGTAGTCCTGGCGACTGACAAATAAAATAGCCCTCCTCAAAGGGCCCAAGCCAACAGCAGGTGTCATGCATGACCTGCCAGTGGCTAACATCAAAGTTACACAGGGGAGTACCTCTGTCCTCCTGTATCATCAAGAAATCGTTTATGGCCTTTCTCTGCTCATATAGTCGGTCCAACATATGGAGGGTCAAGTTCCAACGGGTGGAAACTTTGCATATCAGCCGATGTTGGGGAACGCCATTCTGCCTTTGTAGCTCAAGGATGGTTTTCCTTTTAGTGTAAGAGTGGCTGAAGTGCATGCACAGTTCCCTGGCCACTTTCAAGATGTCTTGCAGATGGGTGGAAGACATCAGGAACCTATTTACAATCAGATTGAACACGTGTGCCATGCAGGGCGCATGGCTCAGATCTCCTTGACTCAGCACCGACACCAAGTTCTTCCCATTGTTGGTCACCATGGTTCCGATTTTGAGTTTCGAGTAGAAAGCCAGGATTCGATTTATTGATTAAGGATACAGAGCAGTTGCTCCCCTGTGTGACTTTCTTCACCTAGGCAAACTAGGTGCAGAACAGAATGGCACCGCCATGCCCTACACATGTGGTATGCTGGAGGAGCATTGTGAATTGTCCCTGCAGTGGAGGCTGAGGACATGGTGGAGGATGAGGAGGCAGAGGCGGACATTGTCGCGGACCAACGGCGTGAGAATGTGGAGCTGCAGCAGCGTCACCTGACCAAATTGCTGGTGTGGCTGGACAGGAATCGTAGTTACAGCACTACACGTCGGCACTGCCGTGCACTTTGGCGGACATTGTCTGGCTCAAGGACTGGCCCACTTTCTGTTCAACATAGGTGTGCAGTGCTGGTACTGGCTTTTTCGCAAAAAAATTATGGCTTGGGACTCTCCACCTCAGCTCGGCACAAGCCATCAGTTCTCTGAAAGGTGCAGAGTCCACCACTTGGTACACAGACCTGAACTTTGCCGGAGTCTTGTGTTCAGGCATTTAATAAGGCTTGTTAAAAGGCTGCAGGGCAGCTAATCAACAAGCTTTTAAGCTGTGGGCACTTTGAAGCCATCACAGCCATGCCTACTAATGGCATGGCTGTGATTGGCTGGTGCATATGACCCAGCCTCTATATAAGCTGGATCACTTGTGGCACAGCCCATCATCTCTGAGTAGTGAAGGCACAGGAAGCAGGCAGCTGAAGTGAGGGAGAGTGTTTGGAATCTCATCTGGCTGTTACTTCTGTGGCTGACCTTTAGCAATTTTTGTGGGTGCAATACACCATCTTTGCACCCCTGACACAGAAATATAATAATAAATCTGGCTGTTAATTCTGTGCGTGACCTACAGTGATTTTTTGGTGGGTGCAATGGAACATCTTTTTACCCCTAACCCACAAATATAATAGTTAATCTGTCTGTAAGTTCGGTGGATGACATATACCCATTTATTGTGTGAAGTACCCCTGCACTGCATACATGACAGGGAAAATAATATAGTTAATCCGTCTGTTAGTTCAGTGGGTGACATATACCAATTTTTTGTTTGAAGTACACCTGCGCTGCATACATGACAGGGAAAATAATATAGTTAATCCATCTGTTAGTTAGGTGGGCGAAGGAAGAGGTGGGGGTCACACAGCACTGTCCGCACAGCAAAAGAGGGAGCAGTATGCAAAAGCAAAGTGGTCGTCCCCTAGCCAGTACGCCTGCTACTGCCCACCGCACCCAGGGACTGAGCACACCAAAGCCAGCTCCAAGGAGTTCCCTGGCATGGCAGCTCTTCAGACAATGTGCTGACAACAAGACGCGAGTGGTTTGTACGCTCTGCAATCAGAGCCTTAAGCAAGGCATAAATGTTCTAAACCTGAGCACCACCTGCTTGATCAGGCATCTAAATGCAAAGCACGAGCTGCAGGGGAGTACACCTCAAAAACCACAAAAGATCTCAGTCTCCTTCTGCTCTGTCTTCTGCTGCAGTCTCGGCCTCTTCCTCCCACTCTGGAGTGACAGTGGCACCTGCCACTCCGCAAACAGAGGATGTGTCATCAACGCCACCACTTCCGTCACCGTCACCAAGCATCTCCACAATGTCCCATGGAAGCGTTCAGCTGTCCATATCCCAAACACTGGAGAGAAAGAGGAAGTACCCCCCTACCCACCCTCTATCCCTGGCCCTGAAGGCCAGAATTTCAAAATTCCAGGCCTTTGAAATGCTGTCATTCCGTCTGGTGGAGATGGAGACTTTTAAAAACCTTATGTCAGTGGCTGTCCAACAGTACATGGTACCCAGCCACCACAACTTTTCCAGGCGAGCCATCCCTGCCCTGCACAACCAAGTGGCGGACAAAATTTGTTGTGCACTGCGTAACGCCATCTGTGAAAAGGTCCACATAACCACCGATACATGGACCAGTAAGCACGGGCAGGGACATTATATCTCCCTAACTACAGTCGTGGCCAAAAGTTTTGAGAATTACACAAATATTAGTTTTCACAAAGTTTGCTGCAAAACTGCTTTTAGATCTTTGTTTAAATTTTTTCTGCGATGTACTGAAATATAATTACATGCACTTCATACGTTTCAAAGGCTTTTATCGACAATTATATGACATTTATGCAAAGAGTCAGTATTTGCAGTGTTGGCCCTTCTTTTTCAGGACCTCTGCAATTCAACTGGGCATGCTCTCAATCAACTTCTGGACCAATTCCTGACTGATAGCAACCCATTCTTTCATAATCACTTCTTGGAGTTTTGTCAGAATTAGTGGGTTTTTGTTTGTCCACCCGCCTCTTGAGGATTGACCACAAGTTCTCAATGGGATTAAGATCTCGGGAGTTTCCAGGCCATAGACCCAAAATGTCAACATTTTGGTCCCTGAGCCACTTAGTTATCACTTTTACCTTATGGCACGGTGCTCCATTGTGCTGGGAAATGCATTGTTCTTCACCAAACTGTTGTTGGATTGTTGGAAGAAGTTGCTGTTGGAGGGTGTTTTGGTACCATTCTTTATTCATGGCTGTGTTTTGGGGCAAAATTGTGAGTGAGCCCACTCCCTTGGATGAGAAGCAACCCCACACATGAATGGTCTCAGGATGCTTTACTGTTGGCATGACACATGACTGATGGTAGCGCTCACCTTTTTTTCTCCGGACAAGCCTTTTTCCAGATGCCCCAAACAATCGGAAAGAGGCTTCATCGGAGAATATGACTTTGCCCCAGTCCTCAGCAGTCCATTCACCATACATTCTGCAGAAGATCAGTCTGTCCGTGATGTTTTTTTTTGGAGAAAAGTGGCTTCTTTGCTGCCCTTCTTGACACCAGGCCATCTTCCAAAAGTCTTCGCCTCACTGTGCGTGCAGGTGCGCTCACACCTGCCTGCTGCCATTCCTGAGCAAGCTCTGCACTGGTGGAACTCTGATCCCGCAGCTGAATCCTCTTTAGGAGACGATCCTGGTGCTTGCTGGACTTTTTTGGATGCCCTGAAGCTTTCTTAACAAGAATTGAACCTCTTTCCTTGAAGTTCTTGATGATCCTATAAATTGTTGATTGAGGTGCAATCTTAGTAGCCACAATATCCTTGCCTGTGAAGCCATTTACAGTTGTGTTCAAAATTATTCAACCCCCAATGCTGTAAAGGGTTTTAGAGAATTTAGTGTACATTTGTAATTGTGTTCAGAATGAAATCTTACAAGGACTTTTTAAAGAACCAAATGCAACTAAAATGACATCAATTGTTTTTGTTATACAGTATTGTTACGGTATAACCCGGTATAGCGAGGGTTAATACCGTTCGGGCGATTCCCCTGGAGAAGAGCACAGCAACCCACAACCGCTGGAATCCACCGAACTGGAACCATACGAAGTCCTCCTTTCCTGGAACAGGCAAGAGAACGTTCTGACGTAGCAATTCCCCCCAAGTACGAGACTAGGCTCCGTATTAATGGTTAAACAGGAATTCTCTTTATTGAGGGCTACCTGCCCGGTATTTATGCAGGTCTCCCACCTGGTGGACACTCCCCTAGGGGACCAGAAGGAAGACTGCGACACAGGGGATACAGCAGCCAATCACACACAATGGGACAATACAGACACCCCCAGCATATCTCTCCCTCTGCCTGTGATACCATTACCCTACACAGGTTAATGTAATCATCACAGGCAGGAGAATACACAATGTCTTCTGTCCTGGAGACAATTGAGGAGTCATTCAATTATCTCTCAGGACAAAGGAAATCGCCAATACACACGTGGGGACAATAGGACAGACATCACTATTCAATATACAATGTCCCACCCTTTACAGTACACACAGACATTTAACATATCCCCAGATGGCTTGGATCTGAGCGCTCAATATATCCAAGGATAGAGGCAGACTCCATTGAGCACATGGTTGCAAAAGGACATAAAATTACACAATGTTACAATTACTACATAAAACATATACATGCAACATATCCCCAGATAGCTTAGGTCTGAGCGCACATTATTGAATGGCGCTCAGACCACACACATCCAGTTCAATTGCCATGGAGCTAAAGTCTTTCCCATAGTCTTTCATTATACGAATGGGCTCCATAGCAGAGCTATCTGGGGCATCACCGCTCAAACAGGACAAGCATACATGGGGCCATAGTCGCAGGGCAGGAGGCGAGCAATCTGTCCCCTCCAAAACCCAGTGGCGCGGTTGGTTTCGCCACACATCTCCCCTTTTCCAAACAGACTAACAGGGTATCTGACCTTCTGCCGGTCAGTGCCCTTGTTAGTCCAGCAGCCACCCACAAAACAGAAACAGCAGTACAGCCCACCCACAATAAATGGTTACTACACCTGAGCAAGGGATAAACCTGTCCATGTCCATGTGCCTCACTACGGCTGTGTGGGGGACTGGTAGACTGCCTGGGTGGGTTGCTGAGTGGGCAGAGACCAGCGGTACTCTGCCCTGGTGCCAGCGCTACCACGGAAGTAGCCTGGTTGGAGCCTGGTTGTTGTAGGGGGAGACAGACTGTCTCCCCTTTAGATAGACCACCATGCTGCTGTGGGGGGAGACCGACTGTCTCCCCTTTGGCTAAATGGCCCTGTTGCTGGGGACAGGACCGACTGTCCCTACCCCTGTGCTGTAAATGCAGAGACCACGGTCCCATCTGCACTGTTGGGGGCTTACTGTCTCCCCTGGTGCGTTAAACTGTCGCTGGGGATGGAGACCGGGCTCCCAATTCCCTGTACATCACACGGCCGATGGGGAATGGAGACGATGCTCTTCTCTCCCTGCAAAACATACTGCCGCTGGGGAGCAGGACCGACTGTCCCTACTCCCTTAAAATCCGTCTGCCGCTGGGGATCTGGGCCGACTACCCAGCATCCCTGTAGGGCCGGTGGAGAGCTCTCGGTCCCATCTCCACTGTTGTGGGGCTTACTGTCTCCCCCTGGTGCATTAAGCTGCCGCTGGGGAGAGGGGGTAACAACCTCCTCTTCCAGACATTCTTCCAGCTGCTGGAGAGGGACACCGACTGTCTCCGCTCCCAATACAGTGTCCTGCTGCTGGGAAAGGAGACTGGGCTCTCTATTCCCTGCTGGACACTCTGCCTCTGGGAAGGGAGGACAAGGCTCTCCTCTCCCAGTAAGTCACTCTGCTGCTGGGGGCCAGGACCGACTGTCTCTGCCCCCTGTAACTTAGCCTGCCGCTGGGGAGAGGGTAACAAGCTCCTCTCCCAGACATACTTCCAGCCTCTGGGAAGGGAGACCGACTGTCTCCGCTTCCAATACAGTGTCCTGCTGCTGGGGAAAGGAGACTGGGCTCTCTATTCCCTGCCGGACTCTCTGCCGATGGGGAGGGAGGACAAGGCTCTCCTCTCCCAGTAAGTCACTCTGCTGCTGGGGGCCAGGACCGACTGTCTCTGCCCCCTGTAACTCAGCCTGCCGCTGGGGAATGGAGACTGGGCTCCCAATTCCCTGCAGGACCGGTGGAGAGACCTCGGTCCCATCTCCACCGGCCACCTGGGGTTCTTCCCAGTAGACCTCCACAATATCCTCCCAGCTGAAGGGCTCTGGACCTGGGTCTGACACTCTGCTCTCTCGCTGAGCCCTCTCACTGGAGTGGAACAGCTGCTGGTAGTCCTGTTCCAGCTCCATCTCCCGGGTCACCAGGTGGACCAGGTCTTGCTCAATTTTGTGAGTGTCGTCCCAGTCATACCTGCTCTCCCGCCACTCAAAGAGGTCCCTGAACCGGGCTTGTGTAGGGCTCCCAAACTCCAGCTCTGAAAAAGTCTCCCATAACAAGCCAGGACCATCAAACTCCTCTCCCTCTGGCATGTCATGCTCGGCTGTCCGGGGTAGGTACCGAGCTTCATACCACCAGAGTGCCTGGTAGGCATCTTCCAGCCACATCTCCCGCCTTACCAGGTGCTTCAGGTCTTCTACCCACTCTTCCAGGGGCTGCTCTCCTAGGAAGGGCATCCGCAGGGCTACTCGCTTCTGCTGTCGCTGCTCGTCCTTGGGGAGCCTCTCGTCCCGCAGATACTCCACAATACCCAGTGCCTGGTACCAGATGCCTTTGCGGACTGCATCTCGGTCATCCATGACACCCTCATCATACTCCACTAGTGGTTCCATACCGGTGCTGTACTGGGACACGCTTTGCCCTCAAATTCCACGGTGCCTTCTGTTGCTGTCCTTCTGGCTGTAGGAACGATCCCGCTGCTTGCCACCAGTTGTTACGGTATAACCCGGTATAGCGAGGGTTAATACCGTTCGGGCAATTCCCCTGGAGAAGAGCACAGCAACCCACAACCGCTGGAATCCACCGAACTGGAACCATACGAAGTCCTCCTTTCCTGGAACAGGCAAGAGAACGTTCTGACGTAGCAATTCCCCCCAAGTACGAGACTAGGCTCCGTATTAATGGTTAAACAGGAATTCTCTTTATTGAGGGCTACCTGCCCGGTATTTATGCAGGTCTCCCACCTGGTGGACACTCCCCTAGGGGACCAGAAGGAAGACTGCGACACAGGGGATACAGCAGCCAATCACACACAATGGGACAATACAGACACCCCCAGCATATCCCTCCCCTCTGCCTGTGATACCATTACCCTACACAGGTTAATGTAATCATCACAGGCAGGAGAATACACAATGTTTTCTGTCCTGGAGACAATTGAGGAGTCATTCAATTATCTCTCAGGACAAAGGGAAATCGCCAATACACACGTGGGGACAATAGGACAGACATCACTATTCAATATACAATGTCCCACCCTTTACAGAATACACAGACATTTAACATATCCCCAGATGGCTTGGATCTGAGCGCTCAATATATCCAAGGATAGAGGCAGACTCCATTGAGCACATGGTTGCAAAAGGACATAAAATTACACAATGTTACAATTACTACATAAAACATATACATGCAACATATCCCCAGATAGCTTAGGTCTGAGCGCACAGTATTGAATGGCGCTCAGACCACACACATCCAGTTCAATTGCCATGGAGCTAAAGTCTTTCCCATAGTCTTTCATTATACGAATGGGCTCCATAGCAGAGCTATCTGGGGCATCACCGCTCAAACAGGACAAGCATACATGGGGCCATAGTCGCAGGGCAGGAGGCGAGCAATCTGTCCCCTCCAAAACCCAGTGGCGCGGTTGGTTTCGCCACAAGTATTAAATGTTTTTTTTGTGATTTCTTCATTGACACAATTATTCAACCCCTTAAAGACTGCCACTCTTAAGAACAGAGGTTCATTCAAGTGTTTTCGATCAGGTATTGAAAACACCTGTGGATGTCAAGGAGCAGCAATCAAGCATAATAAGCACCAATTCGGCAGATTTAAAAGGACTGTGATACTCAGCTCCTTCTAAACATTTACTGGTGTGTTTACAAACATGGTGACGTCAAGAGAATGGTCCAGGAAGACAAGAGAAGAGGTGATTTCTCTTCACAGGAAGGGCAATGGCTATAAGAAGATTGCAAAGATGTTAAACATACCAAGAGACACCATAGGAAGCATCATTCGCAAATTCAAGGCAAAGGGCACTGTTGAAACGCTACCTGGTCGTGGCAGAAAGAAGATGCTGACTTCGACTGCTGTGAGCTACCTGAAGCGCAAAGTGGAGAAAAGTCCCCGTGTGACTGCTGAGGAACGGAAAAAATATTTGTCAGATGCGGGTACTGAAGTTTCAGCTCAGACAATAAGGCGCACACTGCGTAATGAAGACCTCCATGCCAGAACTCCGAGGCGCATCCCCTTGCTGTCTCCAAAGAATAAGAAGAGTTGACTGCAGTATGCCAAAAGTCATGTGGACAAACCACAAAAGTTTTGGGATAGTGTTCTGTGGACTGATGAAACAAAATTAGAACTGTTTGGGCCCATGGATCAACGCTATGTTTGGAGGAGGAAGAACAAGGCCTATGAAGAAAAGAACACCTTGCCTACTGTGAAGCATGGTGGGGAGTCAATCATGCTTTGGGTCTGTTTTGCTTCTACAGGTACAGGGAAGCTTCAGCGTGTGCAAGGTACCATGAATTCTCTTCAGTACCAGGAGATATTGGATGAAAATGTGATGCAGTCCGTCACAAACCTGAGGCTTGGGAGACATTGGACCTTTCAACAGGACAATGATCCCAAGCATACCTCCAAGTCCACTAGAGCATGGTTGCAGATTAAAGGCTGGAACATTTTGAAGTGGCCATCGCAGTCACCAGACTTAAATCCGATTGAGAACCTCTGGTGGAACTTAAAGAAAGCAGTTGCAGCGCGCAAGCCTAAGAATGTGACTGAACTGGAGGCTTTTGCCCATGAAGAATGGGCGAAGATACCCGTAGATCGCTGCAAGACACTTGTGTCAAGCTATGCTTCACGTTTAAAAGCTGTTATAACTGGAAAAGGATGTTGTAATAAGTACTAAGATTGAATGTTACTTGGGGGTTGAATAAAACTAATAATGATGTGAGCACAGAAAAGACATTTGTGGTTATTTCATTATAAATGTTATGTTATATTTGTCTGACTTACAAGTGCCTCTTTGATTTAATTGTAAACAAGATGACTGAAATGATCAAAATCAATGTCAAACCGGCCAAAACACTCAATTTCAGTGGGGGTTGAATAATTTTGAGCACAACTGTATATGCAACGCAATGATGGCTGCACGCGTTTCTTTGCAGGTCACCATGGTTAACAATGGAAGAACAATGATTTCAAGCATCACCCTCCTTTTAACATGTCAAGTCTACCATTTTAACCCAATCAGTCTGACATAATGATCTCCAGCCTTGTGCTCGTCAACATTCTCACCTGAGTTAACAAGACGATTACTGAAATGATCTCAGCAGGTCTTTTAATGACAGCAATGAAATGCAGTAGAAAGTTTTTTTTGGGATTAAGTTAATTTTCATGGCAAAGAAGGACTATGCAATTCATATGATCACTCTTCATAACATTCTGGAGTATATGCAAATTGTTATTATAAAACCTTAAGCAGCAACTTTTCCAAATTCCAATATTTATGTAATTCTCAAAACTTTTGGCCACGACTGTACACACTGGGTAAATGCACTGGCGGCTGGGCCTGAGGCAGATAGCAGTTTGGCGCATGTCCTTCCACCACCAAGGATTGCAGGACATTTCTCTTTGCCTCCTGTTGCCTCCTACTCTTACTCCACTTCCTCCTCTACCGCCTCCTCATCCAGTCAGCGTAACACCTTCACCACCAACTTCAGCACAGCCAGGGGAAAACGACAGCAGGCTGTTTTGAAACTCATCTGTTTGGGGGAAAAACCCTACACTGCACTGGAGCTGTGGACGGGCATGGAACAACAGACCGATGAGTGGTTGGTGCCACTGAGCCTCAAGCCCTGCCTGGTGGTGCGTGATAATGGGCGAAATCTCGTAGCAGCTCTGGGCCTAGCCAGTTTGACTCACATCCCTTGCCTGGCACATCCCTTGCCTGGCCGTCTGTGCGCGCTTTCGGCGTTCTCACCCTGCAGCTGCCTCATATGCGATATCGCTCTGCGGAACAGCACAACTTCACCACCAATGAGTGGGCCTCCATGCAGGACGTGTGTGCCATGTTTCGCTCATGGGAATCACTGGAGCATGGCTGGGGGGATACAGAGGACACAGATGATACACCTCTCACAAAGCACAGCTTGTCGTTGCCTCTGGGCAGCCTGGCACACGTGAGCAACTACATGCTGCAGTGCCTGCTTAACGACTGCCGCGTTGCCCACATTCTAACCAGTGCTGATCCTTAATTCTGTCACTGGAGTGTGATCGGAAGCTGCAGAAGTACAAGCACACTCTGGTAGACATGCTGCTGATGGCATTCCCACCTGATACCGGGGGCCCAGTGGAAGCACAAGGCAGAGGAGGAGGAAGAAGTCGCCAATGCAGCTGGGGCACCGCCAGAACCTCAGAAGAGAGGGTTAGCATGGCCGAAATGTGGAAAAACCTTGTCAGCACGCCACAACAACCAGCACCACCAGCTGATATGGAATGTCTTAGCAGGAGGCAGCATTTCAGCAACATGGTGGAACAGTACATGTGCGCACGCCTACATGTACTGAATGATGGGTCTGCCCCATTCAACTTCTGGGTCTCCAAATTGGGCACATGGCCTGAGCTTGCCCATTACGCCTTGGAGGTGCTGGCCTGCCGTCACGGCGGAGGGGTGGGGGGGGGGAATCACAGACAAGTGTAGCCGCCTGTCCACAGCCAACATGGACAAACCCTTGTTCATTAAAATGAAGCAGGCATGGATCCCACAAGACTTGTCCGTACCTTGTGCAGAATAGACAAGTATACTGGCCGCACCCAGCCATTGTAATACTCCAGGGCATTTTATCTTTGCATTTACTTTAATATTTCCCAATGTTTTGGGGTCTTCCCAAACTTATAAAAAATAAAGAAAATTAAATAAAGAAAGAAAAAAAAAATACAAAAACAGTGTTGGCTACCTCCTCTTCCTCCACCACGCCTTCTACCTACACCGCCATATCCACCTCCTCCTCAACCTCATACTCCACTTCCTCTGCGAAGATCATTATATTTAACTTTTTTTTAATTCTATGTTATTTTAAGTCATTTCCCTATCCACATTTGTTTGCAGGGCAATTGTCCTGCTCTTACTCCCATTTTGCTTCCTTTTGCAGCCCTCTAGCCGTTTCTATGACTTTTTTAGAGCCATTTTAGTGCCCCAAAATTCGGGTCCCCATTGACTTCGCCGAACTTTGCGGCGAAGTTTGGCCGAACCGAACTTCCAGGTGTTTGCCCAGCCCTACTGATGAGTAGTAGGAGGACGAGGAGCAGGAGCATCAGGAGCAGTAAATGATGAGGACAGGCAGCTCCCTTTGGCTGAGGAGGTGGAGCCTTGACTTGTGGAAAAGGAGTGGGGAGCAAGAGGAGGAGCAAGCACACCTACATGTACCACCTAATCAAGGCGGTCTGTTTGATAGGAAGGACAAAAGTGCACAGGAATGCCACTCCCAAGATAAAATAAGAGAACATTCACACTTGAAGGTGCCACTCCCTCAAGCATATACTACAAAATCAACTAAAATCACAGATAAGAGATAAAAAACAAAGATAAAAACATTGCACGATATGATGAATAAATATACGGATGTCCCTGGCTATATTTATGAAAAAAATCACAGAAAAAAACAAAATAGATGCAAGCATTTTATATGGACTAAGCCCTCATTCTGATGTAATAAAATCTGAGACTCTTAGCCAATATATATATATATATATATATATATATATATATCAAAACACATCTGTGCTTGCTCCTCCACTCATTGGTTGCTGGATGCACATAGAGGTGACTAAGAGCAGCACACTATATGTGCAGAGTCTGTGCTCCTGAGCATAGATGACCAATGGCATAGGTAGGTTTTATGTAGGACCTGCCTGAGCTGAGACCACCTTGGCAAGGGTAGGTGGGCACAGATGTGTTTTGATCAAAATATATTGGCTAAGAGTCTCAGATTTTATTACATAAGAATGAGGGCTTAGTCCATATATAATGCTTGCATCTATTTGCATTATTAGCTTTTTTTCTGTGATTTTTTTTCATAAATATAGCCAGTGAAATCCACTTATTTATTTATCATATCATGCAGGATGTTTTTATCTTTGTTTTTTATCTCTTTTTTGTGATTTTTGTTTATTTTGTAGTATATGCTTGAGGGAGTGGCACCTTCAAGTCTGAATGCGCTCCTATTTTATCTTGGGAGTAGCATTCCTGTGCACTTTTGCTCTTCCTATCAAACAGACCGCCTTGATTAGGTGGTACATATAGCTGTGCTTGCTCCTCCTCTCATTTGTTGCTGGATGCACAAAGCGGTGACTAGGAGCAGCACACTATATGTGCAGAGTCTGCGCTCCTGAACATAGATGCCCAATGTACGTTCACTGCTGAACGGCTAATTAGACATACTTTTTTTCTTAATACACAACAAAAATGTCTATAAAACAATATACGTTCACCACTGAACAGCTAATTAGACATACTTTTTTTTCTTATTAATACACCTGTCTGTACAGCATGTCTATAAATGTCTATCTTTTGAATCCAGAGGAAAAAAGCAGTCTGGTTTGAAGCTGTTTGGGAGCTGCACTTATACAAGCGGGCAAACAACGCGAGTTTGTGAGCGTTTGCGTGTTTGATTTCAAGTGTGTGTTTGTATTAAGTATTTGACTTTAGTTTACGTGACTTAAGATTCAGGGACTTTAGGAGGGAACTACAGTAAGTCAGTTTCTTATCACTGCACCGTATCAAATTTTTTTCTTTTCTTGTGTAATCTAGTGATGAGCGAGCACCAAAGTATTCGGGTGTTCGTCCCGAAAACATTGCTACATTCGTGTGCTTTGCCGAGCACCCAAGTATAATAGAAGTCAATGGGAGACAACCAGGCACCCCCTGCACTGAATAGAGGAGGATGCCTCGTACATTGGAAAAGGTCAGAAAGTGACATAAAAAAACACCACCAAAATGGATCGGGACCAGCATGGGGATGATGTCTGGATGCATCTTGGACTCCCAGGTCACTGCTGGGAACCATGTTGTCCGAGTTGTACGCCACTTTTACAGACTGAAAAAATACGGCTAAACCCCCCCCCCCAAAAAAAAAAAAAAACATTCCTTCCTGTATATTCAATTGTATATAAAGTGCAAGTGCTGCCAAAATTTATTTATTTTTTCAGAACTGTGGCCATGATTATGATGGACGGCCGGAGGTATCCGTATTGTGCTGCTATAGGTGAAATTCTTTGACTGGTGCCAGAAGAACCACACTGAAAGCATTTGCCATTAATCTAGGTTGAAATTTGTAGCCTGGTATGAAAACGATCCGACACACGATCCGGCGGCGTTATTCCCATTACCCGCCAAGTATTTTCCTGGAAACCAAAGTCTTTGGCTTCCGAGAGGAGTATGGTTGCAAAGCTCCCGCAGGTTCAATAGCTCCCTGCGTCCACACGTGCCAACCTCTCCTGCTTCCTAAGTGTGGACGCAGGGAGCTATTGAACCTAAAGGGCTGGAGGATGCACAGGCATATCGAATAGCAGCACACATATCATTTATATATGGCCTGATAGCTCCGGACACTGCGTCATTTGGACAAATTGAGTGCCTCCTGTGTTCCACCTGTATATGTGGTATCATTAATTTATTGATTATCTATCACTACTAGGAGACCATTAATTTGGAATTGTCTCCATGTTACAGCTCTGATAAAATTGATTTATCTTCCTCCTGATGAACCCTGTATATCTAATCTTGTATAAATAAGGGGAAACGCGTTGAGGTTTTTGTACCCTCTGAGTTGAACTCTATCTTGTCTTAGAGGTTTATTTATGCGCAGGAATTAGAAAGTGCACATCTATATCCTGCTGCTATTTTTCGAGTTGTATCATTTTACTTACCCCGTGTTGGGGGTCTGTATTGACACGGATACTCGGGATATCTACCTAGACTAGGGTGCTAACTAGGGTTACACAGGTTAGGTTCGGGGACAGGGTATCCCCACCATCAGGGGATGTCCCTGGGCTGAGGACAAACCTAGGGTGACACCAGGGAATAATAGCACTGATTGACCGACGTATGTCATTTGAAATAAATAATTTGTGGTGCTGAGTATCCGTGTCAAAACAGCATCTTACATTATCATTTTGTTGTGGGTGTTATTTGATTTATTTTTGGACCGGGTGTCCATAATTTTTAATAGGACTATTAAAAGGTATTTTTTAAAGGGATTTATTTTGCTGGACTATAAGCTGAAACTTAAACTAATTGACGGAAGGGCACCACCAGGAGTGGAGCCTGCGGCTTAATTTGATTCCACATGGGAAACCTCACCTGGCCTGGACACTGAAAGAATTGACAGATTGATACCTCTTTCTCGATTCTGTGGGTGGTGGTGCATGGCCGTTGTGAGTGGGTGGAACAATTTGTCTGGTTCATTCCGATAACCAACGAGATTCCTCCGTGCTAACGAGTTACATCACCCCCGGCTGCTAGTGCAAGGACATTGCAGAGATATTATCAAAAACACTGGCTACGATAACATTTTATAGAATTTTAAAAATATTTTTTGCTTGCGGTAATGTTACATTGCAGAGTTAGCGCAGGGAATGGCAGTCAGCACCGTCTATGAAAACATTTTATTGAAATTTAGGAATATTTTTTGATTGCCCTGCAAAAGATTGTATGTGAGGGCCTGCCGGTGAGCTGACCCTCCCTGAAGAGGGACATGAGGAGATCTTGTGCACTGATCCCCAAACTCTTCAGCATCCACAGTCAGAAGAAGATGACGGTGGGGAATGGCAATTAGTGTTTCAGGAGGTGGATGATGTGGATGAGACACAGTTGTCAATAAGTAAAGGTCTTGTTACGTTAACACAAGTCAGGAGGATGACCAGAGTGAGGAAGTGGAAGAGGAGATGAGGGATGATGACATCACTGACCCAATCTCGGAAGGTGTCAAGCCAAGCGAGGACAGCAGGACAGAGGGGGAGGGATCCACAGCACCGCAACAGGCTGAAAGAGGCTGTGGGGTGGCAAAAGGGAGAAGGCAGGCCACACCAAACAGGCCCGCAACTGTTCCCCCTTGAGGAAATCTTCCTTGCCAAGGGGTAGGTGTACCGCAGTCTGGCACTTTTTTGAGGAAAGTGCAGACAATAAAAGAATTGTAATTTGCAAACTTTGCCATACCAAAATAAGAACTCATAAATAACCAAATAACCATAACATATTTTACATCCTATTCATAAACTCTAACTCAAACCATAACAATATAAACTCAAACCCGGGAACAAAATAGGGGAAGACAGTACACTGGAGGCAAAATGAGTAGGAGTGTGAACACTAGCAACCTTACCACCACCAGCATGATCCAACACATGGCATCAAAGCACCCTAATAGGTGGGCCGAACCCCTGGGTCCACAATCAGTGTCTGTGGGTTACACCACTTCCTCCTTTTCCACCCCTGTGTTACGTGTTGGCTAATCCTCTGTCCTAGACGCAGGCCTGGATGACTCCCGCCCTGCAGCTAGGCCTTTGCAAGCACTATCAGCTAGCACACCCACTTCTGTATCCAAGCACAGCGTACAGATGTCCTTACCCCAGGCCTTTGAACGTAAGCGCAAATACCCAGCCACCCACCCACAGGCCATAGAACTAAATGCACACCTTTCAAAATTTCTGGCCCTTGAAATGTTGCCATTTAGGCCTGTGGACACTGAGGCTTTCCTCAGCCTCATGGCGGCAGCCGTCCTTCGTTACTCAGTCCCCAGCCACTACTATTTTTCTCGGTGTGCCGTCCCCGCATTACACCAGCAATTTTGTGTCCCATAACATCACCCGTGCCCTGACCAACACAGTTATTGGGAAGGTCCACTTAATGACGAACAGATGGACAAGTGCTTTTGGCCAGGGACGCTACATTTACGTGACGGCACACTGGGTGAACCTTGTGGAGATGGTAGGGAGTCATACCTTGCGATGGCACAGGTGCTACCGACGCCAAGGATTGCAGGCCCTACCTCCATCAGGATTTCCGCCACAACTTGTTGGCAGCTTTATAGCTCTGCAAGCTCACACAGATGGCAATCATACAGCATATATGTACAATGCACAACAAACATCCCAAACTTAGACATTGATATAAATAAAAACATAACACACAAGAGTGGAGGTAAACTAATGGCATGGGCTGTTTAAGGACTCATAAATAACCAAATAACCATAACATATTTTACATCCTATTCATAAATTTAAACTCAAACCATAACAATAAAAACTCAAACAATGGAACATAACAGGCCCAACCCTCAGCCAATCACGGCCCTCACCGTGCAGAATGACAACTCTGCCCAGTGACCACAGCAAAATGTCGGGAAATTGTCCCTCAAAAACCTGTCCTAATAATAGAATCTTAATCACTGGCAGAAACCAACCTCTGCCCGGTGAAGAAGGCAAAATTGTACATGGGACAAATGCTGATATGGCCATGTGGATCCCTCTTTAATGTCTGGGATCCGGCCATACCATGCCAAGCCCACGTGAAATTTCTCGAAACCTACCCCAATTTGCCTGAGTTACTGGTGAAGGTGCGCTGTGTGTGTGCCCATTTCAGAAAGTCATCTACAGCTGCCAACGGTCTGGCAACGCTGCTGCAGTGCTTGTATTTGCCAGCTAACCAACTGTTGTGCGACATGAGCACGCGCTGGAATTCCTGTGGTGGAGAGGACAAGCAAAATGGTGCAATACCAGAAGGTCCTTCTTGAAAAATTGCTCCATAAATTTCCATCTGACAACGTTGGAACACACAGCAGTTCCAACAGAGACAGGACAACACTCTTCAAGGCCTGGGACCGTTTTATGACACCCCGCCAGCACCCTCAACTTGATGCGCGGCCTAGTGTCACAAGGATGGAAAAAATTTGGAAGATGGTGAAAGAGTGCATAGCAGACCGTGTCAGTGTCCTCTGTGCCTTACAACTACTGGGTGTCCAAGCTGGACACGTGGCATGAACTGGCACTCTACAGTTATAGCTAAATGATAAGGAACATGGAAGATATACTGTATTGGACTGTAGTGTTCAGGGTAAATGACCATGCGGGCACTTTGTGATAAATACGTGGGTTTTGGGTTGCAGTTTCGGCACTTAGGTTCTCTAAAAGGTTCAGCATCACATCACTGTTTTAGAGGGTTAGCGCACCTGGTGGCCCTCAGCTACATTCTTTTACTCAGTTTCATTGCGCCCAGGGCCACTGTGTGCACCATCAGCATCAGGGCCACTTGCACGTCCCTTACTGGCCGCCTTCTTAATATTAAATGTTATATATGCTTAAAAGTATGTCACACGTACAGTAGCGTAGGATTTGTAAGTGTATGCGCCAATAAAATAGAACAGGTATTTGGGATGCGCACACTTTACACTGGAGATGTAGCCCTGATAATGTCACAGACTAGCATACACCGTCTGCGGATAAAGTACAGTATATGTCAGTGATGTGTATGAAATGCACACACAGTAGATGTTGCAAAAATAATTTACATTTCCCCAAAATACACTGTTTTCACATGTGGTACATTATTTGACAAAGAGAACCACACGCTATGGACACGAGATGTTGCACAAATAATTTAAAGTTCACCAAAATACACTGTTTTCACGTGTGGTACAGTATTTGACACAGAGAGCCGCACGCTATGGACACTAGATTAGGCCCAGATTATTTAGCTTTGCGCATCAGACACTGTTTTCAGATGTGGTACAGTATTCGACACAGAAAGCCACACACACTATGGAGACTAGATGTTGAACAAATTTGTTAAATTTCCCCAAAAAACATAGTTTTCGGATGAGTACAATATATGTCACGGATGTGGATTAAACGCACACACAGATGTGGCACAAATTAGTTAAATTTCCCCAAAAACTTAGTTTGCGGATGGAACACAGTATATGTCACGAATGTGGATTAAACGCACACCTAGATGTTGCACAAATTTGTTAAATTTCCCCAAAAACATACTTTGCGGATAGAGTACAGTATATGTCACGGATGTGCAAAAAAACGCACACACAGATGTGGCACAAATTTGGAAAATTTCCCCAAAAAACATAGTTTGTGGATGGAGTACAGTATATGTCACGGATGTGGATTAAGCGCACACACAGATGTGGCACAAATTAGTTACATTTCCCCAAAAACCAGAGTTTGCGGATGAAGTACAGTATATGTCATGGATGTGGATGAAATGCACACTCAAATGTGGCACAAATTATTTACATTTCCCCAAAAAACATAGTTTGTGGATGGAGTACAGTATATGTCATGGATGTGGATTAAACGCACGCACAGATGTGGCACAAATTAGTTACATTTCCCCAAAAAACAGAGTTTGCGGATGGAGTACAGTGTATGTCACGGATGTGGCAAAAATAAATTAAATTTCCCCCAAAAACAGAGTTTGCGGATAGAGTACAGTATATGTCACGGATGTGGATTAAACGCACACACACAGATGTGGCACAAATTTGTTAAATTTCCCCAAAAAACATAGTTTGCGGATGGAATACATTATATGTCAAGGATGTGGATTAAACGCACACACAGATGTGGCACAAATTATTTCAATTTCCCCCAAAAAACTGAGTTTACGGATGGACTACAGTATATGTCACGGATGTGGATTAAACGCACACACAGATGTGGCACAAATTAGTTAAATTTCCCCAAAAAAACATAGTTTGCGGATGGAGTACAGTATATGTCACGGATGTGGATTAAATGCACACACAGATGTGGCAAAAATTAGTTACATTTCCCCCAAAAACATAGTTTGCGGATGGAGTACAGTATATGTCACGGATGTGGATTAAATGCACACACAGATTTGGCACATATTATTTCAATTTCCCCAAAAACCTGAATTTGCGGATGGAGTACAGTATACAGTATGTCACGGAAGTGGATTAAACTCACACAAAGATGTGGCATAAATTTGTTAAACTTCCCCCAAAAACAGTTTGCGGATGAAGTACAGTATATGTCACGGATGTGGATTAAACGCACACACACAGATGTGGCAAAAATTATTTCAACATCCCCAAAAACCAGAGTTTGCAGATGGAGTACAGTATATGTCGCGGATGTGGATTAAATGCACACACAGATGTGGCAAAAATTATTAAAATTTCCCCAAAAACCAGAGTTTGCGGATGTGGATTAAACGCACACACAGATGTGGCACAAGTTAGTTAAATTTCCCCCAAAAACAGTTTGCGGATGGAATACAGTATATGTCACGGATGTGGATTAAACGCACACACAGATGTGGCACAATTTATTTCAATTTCCCCAAAAACCAGAGTTTACGGATGTGGATTAAACGCACACAGATGTGGCACAAATTAGTAAAATTTCCCCCCAAAACAGTTTGCGGATGGAATACAGTATATGTCACGGATGTGGATTAAACGCACACACAGATGTAGCACAAATTATTGAAATTTCCCCAAAAACCAGAGTTTGCGGATGGAGTACAGTATATGTCACGGATGTGGATTAAACGCATGCACAGATGTGGTAAAAATGAGTTAAATTTCCCCCAAAAACATTGTTTGCGGATGGAATACAGTATTTGTGACGGATATAGATTAAACGCACACACAGATGTTGCACAGATTTGTTCAATTCCCCCCCCCCCCAATTTTTTTTTACAGATGGAGGACTGTATATGTCACAGTGGATTAAACGCACACACTATTGACAATAAATGTGGTGCTGATTAGTTGAATTTCCGCAAAAATACACAGTCTGTGGATGATGTACAGCATATGTCACTAATAGGTACTAAAGAAAAATATATTTCTGCTGTCAAACACACACACTAGCCCTTAAAAGGATTATTGGTTGCATGAAAAGCTTTAGGTAGTTGTTAAAAAAAGCAATTTTTCTCCCTGCACTGTGTCTCTTCCTCAGTACGGTTGTCCCTGAGGCTGATCAATTGAGCGCAGGTACTAAAAATATATTACTGCTCTCAAACACACACACACTGTATTCCTTAAAAGGACTTTTGTGTCTTTTCAAATCTGTTTCTAATAAAATCTGCTTCACACACTATCTTTCCCTGCCTACTCTCTGCTCTCCCTGACGCTGACTGAGCCAAACACGTGTCATCGGGTGCTATATAGCACCAGATGACGCGTTCCGGCCAGCCAATCAGTGTAATGCCAGTAGATAACATGGAAACGGCATTACACTGAAGGGCATTACTTACCTGCAAGTTGATTGGCTGCTTAGGAGGCGCCAAACGTGCGGGGAGGAGACTTGAGCATTTCGCTCGAGCACACGTGGTACTCGGCCGAGTACCGCCATGGGCCAAGCATAGCGATGCTCAAGCCGAACCGGTACTCGGCCAAGCATGCTCGCTCATCACTAGTGTAATCTCCATTTAGTATGTGTTCCATTTTTGACAGTGCAGTCTAGTGCACATCTTATCTAATAGCAGGAAAGGAAAAGATGTCCAGCTCCAAAAATAGTGGCAGAAAAATCTTGTATCTTTATTCTGCGGTAATAAAAACTTCCATACAGGATGCTAAAGTCAACATGTTTCAGACCATCACATATTCAAGGTCCTTCCTCATGACATATTATGAGGAAGGACCTTGAATATGTGATGGACTGAAACATGTAGACTTTAGCATCCTGTATGGAAGTTTTTATTATCGCAGAATTAAGATACAAGATTTTTCTACCACTTTTTTTGGAGCTGGACATCCTTTCCTTTCCTGCTATTTGTTGTCGCCTTCAGGTGCGACCTCCGTGCTCAGATAGTGGACTAGCAGGTGAGAGCTTCCTCCCTCCTTTTACTGGAACATCTAATCTAATGTATGCAGTGCTGGAACAGCTGTTTGAGGGTGCATATCTTTGTTAAAAATGTGAGCAAATTGCCCGTTTGGAATCACACATACTGTATCTAACCAGGCGAGTTTCAACACTGAGAAGCGTTGGCAATTTGGAACATAGTTTGCTGCTCACTGAGCAGGCACTCTTTGGGGTAGATGTGGAGGTGGTAGGTAGCATGGAGGCTCAGAAAAGTGAGGTAGCTAGCTGGATAACAGTTAGAAAGCGGGGTAGAGGGAAGAGTGCCAGGGAGGCTAGCCTTGATCTGACACACCCCAACAAGTTTGCAAGGTTGGCAGATGAGGGGAATGCCAGTTCAGGGATAGCACTGCCAGTCAGGGGAATGTCAGCCCCAGTAAGCAGTGGACCAGGAGAGCAGGTCAGGCCAGACAGGTGCTGGTAGTGGGAGACTTAATTGTTAGGGGTATAGATAGGGTGATCTGTCGAACAGTGTGCTGTCTTCCTGGCGCTCGAGTTCGACACATTGCAGATCGGGTTGACAGATTACTGGGAGGGGCTGGAGAAGATCCAGCAGTCATGGTCCATATCGGAACCAGTAACAAAATTAGAGGTAGGTGGAGTGTCCTTAAAAATGATTTTAGTGATTTAGATCACAAGCTTAGGGCAAGTACCTCAAAGGTAGTGTTTCGGGAAACACTAGCCACACAAGAAAGGCAGCAGGAGATTAGGGAGGTTAAGTGGCTCAAGAACTGGTGTAGGAATGAGAGGTTTGGGTTCCTGGAGAACTGGTCCGACTTCTCTGTTGGCTACAGGCTCTGTCGTAGGGATGGGCTGCACCTCAATGGGGAAAGGGGCAGCTGTTTTGGTGGAGAAGATGACTAGAATGTTGGAGGAGCGTTTAAACTAGGGACTGGGGGAGGGTAATTATGTTATAGGATGGGAAGATAGTTTTGATAGAGACCGGGGGCAAGGTAGTGGGACTGGGGGAGGAATGGAAGGAGGAACAGTTCATAAGGAAAGGTGTAGGGTAAAAAATGTACATAAACCTCTCAGTTGTATGTATACTAATGCCAGAAGCCTGAAACTGGTGAACTGGAATTAGTGATGTATGAGGAGTACTACGACAAAGTGAGAATAACTGAGACATGGCTGGATGATAGCTATGACTGGGTGGTTAACGTACAGGGTTACAGTCTGTTTAGAAAGGATTGTCAAAACTGGAGAGGGGGAAGGGGTCTGCCTTTATGTAAAGTCCTGTCTAAAGGCCACACTCCAGGAAAATATAAGTGAGGGACATGAACATGTGGAGTCACAAGTGGGTAGAAATACGTAGAGGAAAAGACTATAATAAAATACTAATAGGAGTTTATTCTAAGCCACCTAATATACCAGAGTCCACAGAAAATCTACTTCTAAACGAAATAGACGAGGTTGCAAATCATAATGAGGTCGTTATTATGGGTGACTTAAACTACCCAGACATAGACTGGGAAACTGAAACCTGTACATCTCATAAAGGAAACAGGTTCTTGGCAATAACCAAAGACAATTACCTTTCCTAACTGGTTCAGGACCCGACTAGAGGGACGGCCATACTGGACTTAGTATTAACCAATAGACCTGACAGAACAACAGATGTGCAGGCTGGGGGACACCTGGGAAATAGTGACCAATTGTCATTCAAAAGAGTGTTTCTTCAGGGAGGAACAAAAATACCAAACTTAAAAAAAGCTAAATGTATCCAGTTAGTTATGCCTAACTAACTGGGAAAAAGTTCTCAAAAATAAAAATACAGCCACAAAATGGGTTATTTTTAAAAGCATCCTAAAATCTAATTGTGAGAGGTACATACCTTATGGGAATAAAAGGTTAAGGAACAAGAAAAAAACTATGTGGATAAATAGAAATGTACAGAAAGCAATAAATGACAAAAAAGAAAGCATGTAAATCACTAAAACAGGAGGGTAGCGAGGAAGCATTGAAAAACTATAAGGAAATAATAGAATATGTAAAAGACAAATAATAGCTGCCAAACTAGAGACCGATAGATTAATTGCCAAAGAGAGTAAAACTCTAAAGGGCGTATCGGCCCTTTACAGAGTAATGAGGGGGGAGTTGCAGAGAGCAAAGGTATTAAATATTTTTTTCTCCACTGTTTTCACTGAAGAAAATAAACTGTCAGATGAAATGCAGAATGTAAAAGTAAATTCTCCATAAAAAATGCCCTGTCTGACCCAGGAAGAAGTGCAGCGGTGTCTTAAAAAGATTAAAAGAGACAAGTCGCTGAATCTTGATGGCATACACCTCCGTATCCTAAGAAAATTAAGTAATGTCATAGCCAGACCCTTATTTCTGATGTTTTAAGGACTCTATACTGACAGAGAGTGTTCCACAAGATTGGCGCATAACAAATGTGTTGCCAATATTCAAAAAGGGTCAGTGCAGAGATCTATCCCATCATCTATTTATCCCCAGGACTGTGACAAGGGGACATCCTCTGCATCTGGAGGAAAGAAGGTTTGTACACAAACATATAAGAGTATTTTTTATGGTAAGAGCAGTGAGACTATGGAACTCTCTGCCTGAGGAGGTTGTGATGGTGAATTCACTAAAAGGAATGTGTTTTTATGGTATCGGAGATTCAATTTCTGGGTTTTCTCCTCTCTGCTTCTGGTTTTCGCATGGATCCGGAGAAGGTCCGTGCTGTGCTTGAGTGGGAGCTCCCTGAGAATCAGAAGGCATTGATGCGCTTTCTGGGTTTTGCGAACTATTACAGAAAGTTCATTTTGAATTATTCCTCTGTTGTCAAACCCCTCACTGACATGACAAAAAAGGGGGCGGATTTTTCCTCTTGGTCGGAGGAGGCGCTTGCAGCTTTTTCTAAGATTAAAGAGAGTTTTGCGTCTGCTCCCATCTTGGTGCATCCCGATGTTTCCTTACCTTTTATTGTTGAGGTGGATGCTTCCGAGGTGGGTGTGGGTGCGGTTTTGTCCCAGGGCCCTTCTCCTGCCAAATGGCGACCCTGTGCCTTTTTCTCCAAAAAAAACTCTCCCCGGCAGAGAAGAACTATGATGTGGGAGATAGGGAGTTGTTGGCCATCAAGTTGGCTTTTCAAGGAATGGCGCCATTGGTTGGATGGGGCCAGGCATCCTATCACCGTTTTTACCGACCATAAGAATCTGGCGTACTTGGAGTCGGCCAAGCGTATGAATCCGAGACAGGCCAGATGGTCTCTGTTCTTCTCCAGATTCAATTTTGTCATTACATTCCGCCCTGGGATCAAAAATGTGAAGGCTGATGCTCTCTCTCGCTGTTTTCCGGGAGGAGGAAACTCCGAGGACCCGGGTCCCATTTTGGCGGAGGGGGTAGTTGTTTCTGCTTTGTATTCTGATTTGGAGGCCGAGGTCCAGGCTGCCCAGACTGAGGCACCTGCCCGTTGTCCTTCTGGGAAGTTGTTTGTGCCTCCTGAGTTACGTCACAAACTCTTCAAGGAGCATCATGATACTGTTCTTGCTGGTCACCCCGGGAGTAGAGCCACGGTAGATCTCATTGCTCTGAGATTTTGGTGGCCGGCTCTTCGTAAGACGGTGGAGGGTTTTGTGGCTGCTTGTGAGACGTGCGCTCGCGCTAAGGTCCCTCGTTCACGGCCTTCAGGTCCCCTTCTCCCATTACCCATACCTTCCCGTCCTTGGACACACCTGTCCATGGACTTTATCACGGATCTTCCTCGTTCCTCAGGGAAGTTGGTGATCCTGGTGGTGGTGGACCGTTTTAGCAAGATGGCTCATTTTGTACCCTTCCCTGGTTTACCCAATGCTAAAACGTTGGCGCAAGCTTTTGTCGACCATATTGTTAAATTGCATGGCATTCCCTCTGATATTGTTTCCGATAGAGGCACGCAGTTTGTGTCCAGATTCTGGAAGGCTTTCGGTTCTCGCCTGGGGGTTCGGCTGTCCTTCTCTTCTGCTTTTCACCCGCAGTCAAATGGTCAGACTGAACGCGTCAATCAGAATCTGGAGACATATTTGCGCTGTTTTGTGGCAGAGAACCAGGAGGATTGGTGTTCCTTTCTCCCTCTTGCTGAGTTTGCTCTGAACAACCGTCATCAGGAATCTTCTAATAAGTCACCATTCTTTGGTGCATATGGGTTCCATCCGCAGTTTGGGACATTCTCGGGTGGGGCTCCTTCTGGTTTGCCTGAGGAGGAGAGATTTTCCTCGTCTTTGTCTACCATTTGGCAAAAGATTCAGAGTAATCTAAGAAAGATGAGTGAGAAATATAAGCGTGTGGCTGATAAGAGACGTGTGCCTGGTCCGGACCTGAATGTGGGTGATCTGGTGTGGTTGTCTACAAGAAATATTAAACTGAAGGTTCCCTCCTGGAAATTGGGTCCCAAGTTTATTGGGCCTTATAAGATCCTGTCCATCATCAATCCTGTTGCCTTCCGTCTTGATCTTCCACGGGTTTGGAAGATACATAATGTATTTCACAGATCTCTCTTAAAACCATATGTCCAGCCCACGGTACCCTCCTCTTTGCCTCCTCCTCCGATTTTGGTTGATGCCAATCTGGAGTTTGAGGTTTCCAGAATTGTGGACTCTCGCATTGTCCGCGGTTCTCTTCAGTACCACGTTCATTGGAAGGGTTATGGTCCTGAGGAGAGGATGTGGGTTCCGATGTCGGACATTAAAGCCACTCGCCTCATCAGGGCTTTTCATAGGGCTCATCCTGAGAAGGTGGGTCCTGGGTGTCCGGAGTCCACCCGTAGAATGGGGGGGGGGGGTACTGTCACTACCAGAGCTTTGAGACGTTCTCACAGCTCTGTTTCTCCACCCCTGTGATGATGTCACTTCTAGAGCTGGGAGTTCTCTCTGCTCTGTTTCTCCGCCCCTGTGATGAGGTCTTTACTTTCAGTTTCCCTCCTCCCAGTTGTCCCTCCTGTGATTGATTCCTCTTCCTATAAAATACCCCTCTTCCTGTTTAATCGTGCGGATTATACTTTTCATTTGACCTGTATCTCTCGCTTGAGTATCTTCACTTGTGTGATATCTTTTCACTGGACCTGTGTTCTGCGGAAGCAAGTACTTCGGATATTGTCTGCTGACTTTGGATCTGTTTTCACTGCTGCTGCAGCTCCTTCAGTTAAGTGTGCAGACATTGTGTGTTTCTGTTTGTTTGCTGACTGGATCCGAGGCGACCCCGGTTCCGTCCATATACTGAGCAGGGCACCGGTGGCCGTGCCCCTTCCACTATTGTAGGGGTTACAGTGGTCATCAGCCTTAGGTACGCGGGCATGTCTCGATCCACCATCTGGATCTGGACATGGGCTTAGCAGCATAGGGAGAGCTTTTAGGGTCTGACAGGGGTCTCTCTTTATGTTCCCTAGTTTGGGTCCGGTCAGTAGCTAATTCACTGTGTATGCTCTTGTTGCTCACATACAGCCGTGACACGTACGTATAGTTCCTATTAATATACCCCGTAAATGGCTGTATCACACAGCACTTGCACCCCAATAACAAGCAGGATTTGCTGGAATTATTGAGCTATCATATAGTGCAAGCCTAAAAGCAGCAGTATAACAGCAATTTGAATCCCCAGTTAGTGCAGCAAGGTGCAATAGAATCGTTCATATTTCCCAGGCTGTACACTCCCCTATTGGACCCTGTTCTCCTTTTATAGTGTATATGATGCCTCCCTATCCTTTCCATACACCTTGAATGATCTTTCCCTGAACTTGTAAATCTTTTTTTCAGCGCAATAAAGTCTTTCCTAGCACTGTCCCTAGCGCCTTTCACGTCTCTCCCTGCACTAAGTACACTGGAAAATGGCAGCATCCAAGATGGCTGAGGCTATTTATAGGGCTATGACATCACAGGGACTGGCTGGCTGCTGATCGGCTGCATACATGGCATTGTGGGTGATCCCTCGTTCCCAGAGTTCTTTGCTTCATTTCCTAACATGTGCAGCAGCCATTTTAGGAAAAAAATTGATTTGTTACCAGGAAGCATGGGGAAATTTGACTTCGGTGCAAATTGATTTTTTCATGAAATTCGGATCGAATTCCACTTTGTCAACTTTGTTTCGCTCATCTCTAGTAATGATCATAAGTATAACTGAATGTAACGGCAGTGCACTGCTACATATAAATGATAGAATCTGCTTGTAGTGAAAAATTGATGCTTGCACAGTTCAAAAGTTGTAGATTGTAAACTGGCTGTTAGCAAAATAAAGCTCTGGTTGATTGATTCACGCTGTGGATTATTACTCACTGTTCGTTTATCTGGTTGCAGCGTCAAACGCTTGCTGCACTTCTCTTCTTTGTTTAATGGTGAGTACTGTGCCTGTGCGGTGATACTGCTAGGCAGAGAACCAGACATTGTTTATGCGCTTGCACAGGTTCTTTAGTGTTCACAGATGGTCTCAAACTGTTGTTCGCTGGGCTCAGTACTGCCTCAATCAGTTTGACAGTGCAGTGATGTACCTGGCACACTTACTGCGCCTTGAAGTTCTCTTTAAAATCTCAGATTTTGAGTCTCTTGTTCAACTGTGCGGACATCACCAGTGCCGCTTAAGCATTTCATCGCACATTACACTACTTTTTGCTCTGTGTGTGACAAATAAACTTGAAACTTTAACAGCTGAACGGTTTGATCCATAAAAATTGAAAAATTAATCCAGAGATAAAGGAATGAAGGCCACAGAAGTAATGGTCAAACTAGAAGCGTTTCGGGGTACCTGACCCCTTCTCAGTAGTATAGATGATGCTTATCTTCATTGTTGGAGGATTCGATAGATAAATATAGGTTTGGTAAAAATTAGAGCTAGAATTATTCTGCTCGCTTGGGCTAAACAGAAGAAATCTGCTAATTTGATGTTTCCTGGCAGGTTCTAGGTCTCCGAGTCAGTAATTGCCATGTGCTCTCTTTCATAATTCTGCATTTTAAAAGTTTAGGAAACAAGCAGTAATGAGAGAAACAAAAAGAAATTTGGGTCTGATTTCAGTAATTGAACTTCATAGTTTAAGAAAGACTAATAAATGTCTATAAACTTGTTGTTTTAGTAAAGAGGATCTCAAAAGGTAATTGGATTACTAGGCTTACCGTATGTTAAGAACCAGGATACCAGTAACTTAAATGGCTTAGAGGAATGATCATTAAAGGATGTGTTAATATGATTTAAAGCTAGGGCTGCACAGGGGATATTGACTGTGTGCTCTCAGTGCAATGAGACTGGTGCAAAGGGATAAATTAGATAATATTTCACTTGTAACTGATGTGACTGTTGGGTAATGATGGCAACCATCTGAAAGCAGACATTTTGATTTTGCTATCACATATTCCTATTCTACTCATACTATACTATATTATAATGGCAATCAGTGCCAGAGGCACAAGAAACTCTGTACAGAGCAAACTAGCCAACATATGGAGCAAGACATTTTGGGAGATGTAGTATTTGGGAAACAATATTGGGAAGCATGGGTAACGCATATACATCTGAATGGGCTTCAGTGAGCTGGGGAATAAAATTGAGAAAGATGGTGGCTGATAATTAACAAGCCTACATGCTGATAAAGGTAAGGTCATTTATATAGCAGAATATAGCAGAGAAATAATAAGATGGGAGCAGTACCTTTCGAGGTATGGTATGATAAGAAAAAAAAGCCAGAGTGCCTCATTAATCCCCCTAAATTGGTCCCCTGACTATTCTGCTTTTTGTCTATTGTGGTTGTGCTTTGGCCCCTGCTATAATATATTATTTTCCAAGGTGGCGGCAACAACATCTCTTCTCCTGAGAGTGCTGCTGTATTGTCTTTTTTCCTGTTTGTTTCTACCCATTGTAGTGTGCACCTGCACATTGGGATGTGCTGACTGACCCCCCTTTTTTTTGCAATTCTCCTGAGTGAAGCTATCTTCACTGCTCTGATGCTGTGTAGTCATCGCAGAGATTTACCTTATCTCACAATACCATACTGTCTACTTAGGGCAGAAGATCTCATCCTGTCTGAGCAGAGGCACATATATCTGTGGACCCGTAGATCCTGTTCTTCAGACTAGCCAGTGGGGAAGCATACAACTGAAGAAGGTAGAGGAGAACTTCCAGGACAGCTGGAAGCAGCAAAATCCCCTTTGTGACAAGTATCAGTGGTGCGACAAGCCACATTTTCAACATTATGAATATACAACCATTAGTTAAAAGCTATTTCATTATGACCAGAGCAAGCAGGCAAATGGATCAAAAACCTTCCCTATGTGGCAATGAGCATTTGGAGATTGGGATTATAAATTTTTGCCTGCATCGTGGCTGCAGTGTGTTTTTTGCTGAGGTTTGATGTAATCTAAGCAAAATGCTGTGTTTTTGCCTTAAACTGCAGCAAAAAAATGTACTGTGGACATACGGTAATATGGGCAAAAGATTGTAGTCGCTTATTGCATATCCGTAGGATTTGTCGTAATTGTCTGAAACATACTGGTCTTACCTCTGGGACCCACACCTATGTACAGAATGGAGAATTCCTCTTTAACTCCTACTCAGTATCAGTCCAGTAAAATGTTTCTTTAAACATAGATAGGCATTTGAAGTTACTTATTCAAGTTTAAAAGTGACAAATTGACCATTTAGATTTGTTCCATTATGAAGTTCACAGTATGGGATAAATACATTTAGAGGGTTATTTATTAAACATTTCTGGAGCAGATTGCAGTGCAAAGTTCCTTTGCGCCACAATCTGCGACTTCTCCTCACTCATGCCAGGTCAAAAAAGGGGGCATGGTGTGGGCAGGGAAGGGGACGGGCCAGCAGGTCTATCTCATTTACCATTTTCCACGCTTGTTTAGGCGTACAAAATGATCTAAATGTAAGACGGCAGAGGTGGATCCGGCAAAGTTATGAAGAGGACTGCACCTCTTCATATCTCTGGTGGATACACCGCTGGTCTTAATAAATCTGCCCCTTATATTCTAATTGTACAGGAGTTTAGGGATGTGGCGGTGCAAATGATCTTTAATTTTTTTATTGTTTATTTTTTTTATATGGGTGATTTAAATTTTTCATATTTAAAAAAAATAATTCTACACATATTTTAAGTTTCCTCGGGAACTTTAACAAGTGATTGTTAGATCACTTGTTCTTTAGACTGAAAAGAATAACCATGCGAGTTGTACTATGTTCCTACAGTATGTAGCCTTGCCACCTGAGGCCTTCATAGGAACTACTGCTGTGATAGCCTAGCTGTGATAGAGGCACAGAGGCTATCACGAGTAATGAACTGCTTCATCGATTGCTGTACAGGGGAGCTGTTCTGGTGTCTCAGCCACCTTATCAGCCTGCATTGGCAGGTGGGGCTAATATGGGGCCAAGGGGAGGTGGCAACAGCAAAGGCAGCACAGTGTGGAGGAGCAAGGAAAAAAAGTAGATACGTCCCTGATTTTTTTGAGGCTGGTGGTACATGACTAGATTATTTTGGTAATAATTATAATCATTTCACAGCTCACAGTAATTGCTGATAATGAGTTCTGATCAGTATATTGCACTATAGACATGTATTACTTATATTCTTTATCATTCATTATGGTTTTCCGTAAAAAATGTTGGCCGTCCATGATTTTGGGAAAGGTTGTCCAGACAAAAGAGAATTTTTGGTTGGCAACCCTGTGGAGGAGGCAGGGGCATGATAGTGCTGGCAATGAACATCGAGCTGGTTTCTCAAGCTGCACATAGCACAGCAGACATTGGGGGGGGGGGGGGGGGAGTTATTAACTTTGGTGCTATTTGTGCCTTAAATACCTTTTAGAGCTGTATATACCCAAAAAAGGGCGCATGGCCCAAGGAAACCCCAATAAAGTGCACATACACTAAATATAAAAACAATGTATACATTTTATTAGGCTACAAAGACACACAGACATACCCCAATATGTGCACTGTATTGGGGTATTCTTGGGCCATGCGGCCTTTTTTGGGTATATATGTGTTGATTTGAACCGCTTGTGCACTCCGTTCTATTTGCAGTATGCCCCCCCCCCCCAGTGGCGTACATACAGGGGTCGCAGTTGCGACCGGGCCCGGCACTCCAGGGCCCGGACGCCTGTGGTCCCACCCCCCAGGCCAGGAGGCTACCCTAAATCATGTTGTACTTACATGTAATGGAGCGCTTTGATGGGGCCCAGCACAAAGTACAGAGCGCTCCATTACATGTATAATGTGGAGGGAGGGAGGGGGGCACTCACTCACACCCGGCCGGCATTTCTTTTCCGTAGTGAAGCAGGGAAACCTCTTTCATCCCTGCTTCACAGCTCAGGAGCTCCCCCTGCTGGCCCCAGATCGCGCTGCTGGCTGTGGGAGGAGATCTGAAGACCCGGGAATCTGCCTTCAGCATAGCCAGCACCGAGATGAGTGAGGGAGCCTGTCTTCAGGGAAGAAGGTAAGTATGTTTTTTTTTTTTCTAAGGCTGCAGACTGGGGGCAAGGGGCAAGAGGGGGGGGCATAACTAATTTGAGGGGGCACCTAATCAGGCATTACTGTGAGGGGGGGCACATATGAAGGCATAACTATGAGGATTGAGGGGGCACATATGAAAGCATAACTACTGTGAGGGGGCACATATGTGGGCATATCTAATTTGAGGGACACATAATGTGGCATAACTACTGTGAGGGGGCACATATCTGGGCATAAATATTTTGAAGGGGCACATAATCTGGCATAACCACTCTGAGGGGGCACATATCTGGGCATATCTACTTTGAGGGGGCACATAACTGGGCATAACTACTGTGAAGAGGCACATATTCTGGTCATTACTATTGTGAGGGGGCACATATTTGGCATTACTACTGTGAGGGGGCACATATCTTGGCATATTACTGTGAGGGGACACATAATCTGGCATTACTACTGTGAGGGGTACATATTTGGCATTACTACTGTGAGGGAGCACATATTCTGGGCATTACTGCAGTGAGGGGGCACATATCTGGGCATATTACTGTGAGGAGACACATAATCTGGTCATTACTACTGTGAGGGGGCACATATCTGGGCATATTACTGTGAGGAGACACATAATCTGGCATTACTACAGTGAGAGGGGAACATATTTGGCATTACTACTGTGAGGGGGCACATATCTGGGCATATTACTGTGAGGGGACACATATTCTGGTCATTACTATTGTGAGGGGGCACATATTTGGCATTACTACTGTGAGGGAACACATAACTGGGCATAACTACTGTGAGGGGGCACATATCTGAGTATACCTACTGTTACAGGAACAAAGGTGGGCATTAGTACTCTGAGGGGCCTCAAGGTGGGCATTAGTACTGTGTGGTAGCACTAGATTACCCTGCTATATATTGGCATGGCTCAGTCTTAAAGGCCAGCACAGCGCCCCCTGCTGGTGATTTCACAGGGTCAGTCGCCATCCCTTCTTTATGTAATTATTCTTTTTTTTCTCACCACAGGGACCTTGTTCTGGATCCAGCGGACATCACGCCGACACCAGCGACACTCTGGATGAGGTAGGACCAGATTTTATTAGTTAGGACTGGGTGAGTGTAGCCGTGCATTGGGGTTAGGGCTCTTTAACATCCTGTACGGGTAATCTGATGTGTGAATGAGTGCCAAGCCCTGCTCCAGACAGCAGAGAACAGAGCACTAACAGGATTGATAATGCTCTGTGCCTCTCTGTGATCTTTTTACTACAAAATCACAGTGAGATAAAGTTGTCAACGTGATTTTGTAGTTAAAAGATCACAGAGAGGCACAGAGCATTATCAATCCTGTTAGTGCTCTGTTCTTTGCTGTCTGGAGCGGGGCTTGGCACTCTTTCACGCAGCGGATTAGCCGCACGGAAATGGCAAGTGATAGGTTACATTTTTATAATATACTTTATTTAGCCAAAACGTTTAATTTTAGTAGTAAACTGGGGCTGAAATGGCCATTAGAAGCGTTCTCAGAAATGGCGGGGGGCGACAGGGAGGGGGCCCCATGGATCAGTTTCGCACCGGGGCCCCATGGATCAGTTTCGCACCGGAGCCCCATGGATTGTGTGTACGCCACTGGCCCCCCTAATCCATTGTTCATATACCTTTTAGAGTTGGAGATGAAAGTGGTGAAAGTTAAGACCAAATTTATCAAATGCATAGAATCTCTTTATGCAGCAGCACACTGCTCCATGTGCAAAGACACATGCAAACACTGAAAATATAGATAAATCTATAGATAAATCTATAGATAAATAGCTCTTTGAACATAAAGCCTGTTAGTGTAGGTCCCATCTGTGAAAGCATCCATTGCTAAGATGGGCCTATATGATAGATGGGCCAAACAAAATTTTGATCTAAAATGTACACAAACAACTTCTCATTTTCATATAGTAAGTTTGCATGTGTCATTGCTTATGGAGCAGTGTGTTGCTGCATACAGCATTTGTTTGCTTTTGCATCGCAACTGTGGTAGCATGCACCTGTACTTTGTTTCATATTGTTTGGAAGTGCTGGTCTAACTTTGTTTTTCATTTACATTTATCAAATGTCGTACAGAGCATAATAAACGAGCCGTAGTGCAGATTTACAACATTTTGATGGCAATTGCAATATTTCTACAACAGTTTGTGGCAGCAGAAAGGACAGTGACTCAACAGCAGTAGGGGAAGAGGGAGTAATGGTGAGGTACTTGAAGAGTGTCTGTACTTTTGAGGGTTCATGTCATCAGCCTGAGGAGAACGAAGTACTCATGCATGTATCTGTTCAGCAGTGTAAGGGGCCGCCTCATTAAAAGGAGCACATTAACCAATGAGCACTCCCATGATTATCCTGATAGAGGAGCTTACTGGTGAAATAACCAATGGGTGCTTCTATCAGTCTGATGGGAGAAGCTGTCATTGGCAAGAGTGCTTCTAGGTAAAAGAATCGTCCCTTATGCTACTGAACCCTGTACTGTACCCAATGCTGTGACTTCAGCCTCAGTCATGCTTGTATAGAGGTTGGAACAAGTTGTCCACTCTGATCTACAAGATATTAAACTGCCTATATGGTGCCCTTGTCCTAACCTTGATTGCATTGCATTGATCGCAGCTTGATTGACGGTGCTTGTGTGGGATCAAATGAGGCCTGGGGATGACATTTCCTGCCTGAGAGAACATCAATCAAGATGCAAGACACAGGCGGGAGGGTAAAACTTGACTCAAAGGAGTAACACATTGGCCTTCTTGACTTGAACAGACTCATTTCCATATGGCGGGAAGAAGATTAAAAGTGCATTTTCAGCGGGTTTACAAGTTAGAATAGAGCCCCTTAAGAGCATGAATAAGGTACTGGGCCAGTTCAAATTGTATATCCGAGATGTCAGGTTCCCTTTAATGGCTGTTTTTTTTTTCTTTTACTGTCATGTGACTGTAGCAGTAGACTAGAAGTAAAATATTAGTTAATGAATGTTTATGTGTTGTCAGGAGTTCAGAGATAAGGGACACAAATCAAGTAATCACAGTTCCCCGATGAAAGCAGAGAACAATAGTCTGCAGATGCACTGCAGCTAAAAGCTATACAGGAAAAGCTGTTTTTAATCGAGACCAGTTGAAAAAGGCATTTTAGCCCAAGATGACAAAATGCTATGATAAAATAAATTGACCCAAAAGATGCCCTTAGCCTTTAATGTCAAAATAGGTTTGATACTTTGAAGTTTTAAAGTTACAGTTGTGTTCAAAATTATTCAACCCCCACTGAAATTGAGTGTTTTGGCCAGTTTGACATTGATTTTGATCATTTCAGTCATCTTGTTTACAATTAAATCAAAGAGGCACTTGTAAGTCAGACAAATATAACATAACATTTATAATGAAATAACCACAAATGTCTTTTCTGTGCTCACATCATTATCAGTTTTATTCAACCCCTAAGTGACATTCAATCTTAGTACTTAGTACAACATCCTTTTCCAGTTATAACAGCTTTTAAACGTGAAGCATAGCTTGACACAAGTGTCTTGCAGCGATCTACGGGTATCTTCGCCCATTCTTCATGGGCAAAAGCCTCCAGTTCAGTCACAATCTTAGGCTTGCGCGCTGCAACTGTTTTCTTTAAGTCCCACCAGAGGTTCTCAATCAGATTTAAGTCTGGTGACTGCGATGACCACTTCAAAATGTTTCAGCCTTTAATCTGCAACCATGCTCTAGTGGACTTGGAGGTATGCTTGGGATCATTGTCCTGTTGAAAGGTCCAACGCCTCCCAAGCCTCAGGTTTGTGACGGACTGCATCACATTTTCATCCAATATCTCCTGGTACTGAAGAGAATTCATGGTACCTTGCACACGCTGAAGCTTCCCTGTACCTGTAGAAGCAAAACAGTCCCAAAGCATGATTGACCCCCCGCCATGCTTCACAGTAGGCAAGGTGTTCTTTTCTTCATAGGTGTTCTTTTCAACATAGCGTTGATCAATGGGCCCAAACAGTTCTAATTTTGTTTCATCAGTCCACATAACACTATCCCAAAACTTTTGTGGTTTGTCCACATGACTTTTGGCATACTGCAGTCGACTCTTCTTATTCTTTGGAGACAGCAAGGGGGTGCGCCTGGGAGTTCTGGCATGGAGGCCTTCATTACACAGTGTGCGCCTTATTGTCTGAGCTGAAACTTCAGTACCCGCATCTGACAAATCTTTTTTCAGTTCCTAAGTAGTCACACGGGGACTTTTCTCCACTTTGCGCTTCAGGTAGCACACAGCAGTCGAAGTCAGCATCTTCTTTCTGCCACGACCAGGTAGCGTTTCAACAGTGCCCTTTGCCTTGAATTTGCGAATGATGCTTCCTATGGTGTCTCTTGGTATGTTTAACATCTTTGCAATCTTCTTATAGCCATTGCCCTTCCTGTGAAGAGAAATCACCTCTTCTCTTGTCTTCCTGGACCATTCTCTTGACTTCACCATGTTTGTAAACACACCAGTAAATGTCTAGAAGGAGCTGAGTATCACAGTCATTTTCCATCTGCCTAATTGGTGCTGATTATGCTCGATCGCTGCTCCTTGACATCCACAGGTGTTTTCAATACCTGATCGAAAACACTTGAATGAACCTCTGTTCTTAAGAGTGGTAGTCTTTAAGAGGTTGAATAATTGTGTCAATGAAGAAATCACAAAAAAAAATGTAATACTATATTACAAAAACAATTGATGTCATTTTAGTTGCATTTGGTTCTTTAAAAAGTCCTTGTAAGATTTCATTCTGAACACAATTACAAATGTACACTAAATTCCCTAAAACTCTTTACAGCATTGGGGGCTGAATAATTTTGAACACAACTGTATCCCCTATTCATATCCTGACACGGAGTTTTTAGAAAAGATGCTCCAGCTTTGTTTCTACATGAATCAGCCTAATGATGGCATTAGTGGTCAATAAATTTTTTTATAGCTGGTGATGTCTTTCACTGTTAACCGTAGTGTGTATAATCATATGACAATTGACATAAGACAATTAAGCGGTTTTGGCGAATTAGTGCCTTAATGCTGTTATTTATTAGATTTGTACTTATCTGTGTACAGTAGCCATACTCATCATTCTCTGTTATTGTGTGACCATCACCACTGATGCCTGTCATTGGGTGACGGAAGCGGTGATTACTAGCACCAGTGCCTTTTTTCTGTATGACATTTCTGCTCCTTACTAGATGACTCCGCAACTAGGAGGCTTGCGCCAGGTGGTTTCAGCAGCGTGGATTGTCACGTCTGGGATCCAGTCTACTACGAGGACTGAATGCAATGTTTGTTACTTTTCATTATTAGACCTCCTGATGAGGCAGGAGTATATCGTACTGCTGAAACGCATCAAGTAGAAATCAGAAGTACACATCAGAGTGGGTATCTAGCATAGGGCAGAACGGAATAATGCTGTCCAATTTTTATAAAGTGGACATTTAGCAATAGTTGAGGAAAGGGAGTGTGTATAGGTAGATAAGAGAAAAGAGACATTTGTATTACAGGGGAACAATTCTACTTTTGCTGTTGATAGCTGTCATCTATCAGGTTGCCTCACCCTTTCCGTTGTTGTCCATTAGGTTTATTGCAGATATACTTTAGCCTAAGAAATTCATTTTTCACCTCAAATTTTAATGCGTGAACAAAGTTTTACTCATTCTGTCTAAGCAGTGAAAGTTTTCTAGATATTCAGATATTGTGCAAGCAAGAAACACCAGGTCACCAGTTTCCTTAGGAAAGTTTATCTTCCCAGTGCCCAGACCCCATGGTCTGTGGGAGCTGTCGCACTGACTTGGACAATGTAGTGAAATGATCCAGCACTTAGCAACATTGCAGATCTTCTCCTTGTTTCAATTCATCCAGAAAAAATAAACATCTACATAGTAATTGTTTTGGCAGCCCAATAGAAATTGAGCGTGTATCAGACTGCCAGATTTTCTGGCAGATGATTGCTTACGAGCGTTCTTGTGAATGCTCGTTAACCAATAACGATCATCTGGCAGTCTAATACTGCCTTCAAATACCAATGATCGAGCTTATGAGCATGCTTTAAAATCACAATGGTACTGATGGCAGATCGTGCTGTGTAACAGCGATCTGCCACCGGCACACCACTGTCCTGCATAGGGACGAGGGACGGCAACCCTCTACAGCATGGGGGTGTCTAATACACCCTTCAGCCTACATGTTTCAAATGCTATTTGCATGGCTACTGATAATATTGAGTACTTCCTATAAATATCCATCTGCCAAAATCCACCCTCATTAATCCTTCATGTTGTACATAGTAACAACTTCAACTAGTCACATCACATGTGACTTATAACAGTAGGTTTTTGTTACAATTGTAATCTGATAGTGGAATAGATTAAAACAATGGTAAAATCACTAAGTACCTTGTAATATTATAATAACCTATTACATAGATAAGAAACTATTAACCTCAATTATTATTATTTAATATGGTTACACGAGACAGATTGAAGGCAAAAAATGCATTAGTGTCAATTGTACTATTTACTAGCATTTAATAAAAAAAAAAAAACGACTCTAATTGTATCGTTATCAATTTCTTAATCAATATTAATTGGATGAAGTCACACTAAACGCACCAGTGTGAGCAGTAACATAAACCAATACCATATAGAAAATACCCATTAGCATTGGAATTTGTAAACATGTCCTTTTCACATCCTTAGGGCTCATTCACATTACCATGGTTTGGTTCTACATATGAGCCGCATTTTTTGTGGCTCGGGTGCGGACCCATTCACTTCAATGGGGCCGCAAAAGATGTCCGCATCTGTTGCTCTGTTCCGTAGCCCCGCAAAAATTATGAGTCATGTCCTATTCTTGTCCGTTTTGCGGACAAGAATAGGCATTTCTATAAAGATAAAGGGCCATCCATTCCGTTCCGCAAATTGTGGAAGGCACAAGGGCAGCATCCGGGTTTTGCAGATCTGCAATTTGTGGACCGCAAAAGACGACACATTCGTGTGAACAAGCCCTTAGACTCTAGATTAGATTCTGATGGCAGATATGTTTTTATCAAAGCTCTCGTTAGTAATCAAAAAGTCATAATAGGGAAATTTTACACACCAAGGGGGTTACTTATTAACCTGAAATATGCCTATATTAGTCGTATTTCAGGCTCAGATTGTGGCACAACAGCAGCACAACAGTTGCAACTTCTCCCCGCTCACGCAGGGTCTAAAATTGTGGTCGTGGCATGGGAAAAAGGTCTAAATGTAAGACAGCTCGGAAGCTGGCTTACATTTAGAACTGGCGGAGGATCTGCCGAAGTTATAAAGACGCCTCTTCATAACTTTGGCAGCACCACCGCGAGCTTAGGGGTTTCATAGCTGTTTCATAGCTTCTCAGAGGGGATTGGCTGTTTCCCATAGGGTATTACTAAAAATCAAACAGTCTCTCTGCAGGATGTCATAAATTTTTTATTTCTTTCCACAGACTAAAAATTATACCCACTACTCAGCTCTGTGTAAATCTTATCAGAGAATTGACTATTTCTTTACACCTTCTTCTTTTTTACATTATTGCAGTAGTTCTGTTATAGATATCCAGTTTTTTTGGATCATTCGCCTCTCATTCTGCTTCACCAGCCTACCTCGTACAGATCCCTGTTGGCGCTTGAATAAGAAAATTGTCAAATCGACTAAACACATACAATGCCTTATTGTGAAGCTTAAGGAATTATTTGCTATTAATGATACCGGCATAAAGCTTCAAGTGAAAAAACAGGAAAATCCAGCTTCTTAAAAGTTGCAATTTTTATTCCATCAGGTTAAAATCTTCAATACAGGAAATGGACTCAACGAACAACGCATTTCAGACCTTAAAAAACATTATGGTCCTCATGAACCACTCATGAATTACTCATGAACCACTGACACTGATGAATCGCTGGCCGCTATGCTGCACAGCGCGGCCGGCGATACATCAGTTACAGTGTGGGAAGAGAGGAGGGGCTGGAGGCAAGTCGCGGCGGGCCCTGCGCCCATAGCTGTCTTTGTAGTTTTTACTGCGCTGAAACAATCGCTTTGCTATTGATAAACTTGTACAGAAACTCCTTTTGATAAAATCGCCAGCCTCTGTAGTCACTATGAATGCACTGCAGCGAGTGGTCCGGCCGGCGCATGACTTCAGTCAGTCGCGCTCCTGCTTCATTAATCAAGTAGGAGGAGCGTGACTGACTGAGTGATGTCAGTCAGGCACTGGCCGGATCGCTCGCTGCAGTGGATTCATAGTGAGTACAGAGGCTGGCGATTTTATCAGTAGGAGTTTATCAATAGGAGAGCAATTGTTTCAGCAGTAAAGAAAGACTTTGCATACAAAGACAGGAGGGGGATCTGTGGATGACACTGTTAGGAGGGGGATCTGTGAATGGCACTGTCAGGAGGGGGATCTGTGGATGGCACTGTTAGGAGGGGGATCTGTGGATGGCACTGTTAGGAGGGGGATCTGTGGATGGCACTGTTAGGAGGGGGATCTGTGGATGGCACATATAGCATAAGATGCTAAATACTGTATGTGTCATCCACAGATCCCCCATAACAGTGCCATCCACAGATCCCCCATAAGTGTGTCATCCAAAGAGCCCCCATAACAGTGTCATCCACAGATCTCCCATAACAGTGCCATCCACAGTGCCCCCATAACAATGTCATACCCAGACCACCAAAATTCACCAAAAGCACACCATCTGGTTCAAAATTTTTTTTCTTATTTTCCTCCTCAAAAACCTAGGTGCGTCTTATAATCAGGTGCATCTTATAAAGTGAAAAATACAGTAATTACTAACACAAATCAAGACTTTCGAGTGTCACATTAAAAAGCCTCCACAAGAGGTACTGACCACTGAGAAAACAATGGCTAGGTTTCGGTCTGTGTGAGATGCTTGGGCTAAATACAGAAAATTCAAACATTGAATAGTTACTTCGAGCAACACTTTCCCTCTTAGGCAGTATTCTCTAATAGGTACTTGATGAGTACCTTATGATCACTAGTTGCAAGCTCTGATATTACCCTCCCACTACCTTCTCCTTTATTTTCCAACTTCTTCGGTCCCATGCAGAGTTATTATGCACGGTTTATACATGGATACAACCAGATGTTGCCTCGCATACTTAAATCTCTCTACTTCCTGCCCCTTTGTTATTGCTGCTGATTAAGTTTTTAGCTTACATTCTTATGTAATGCATCCCTTTGCATGCCATGGCCGGGACTAGTGAAGGCGCTTTTTCAACTAGCAAGAGCTCATGGATGGGTTGAATGTGCCTTTTGCATTATGTTTTCCAAATGGCATTTTCTCTTGTCTATTATTCAATTTTCTCTCCGAAATGTGCAAGCTGTTATCAAAGCTTGTGTTGTCCTCCACAATTTAAGTAGTATTTTTGATGCTATAATAGATCCTATGGAGGATATACCTCAGTCTTTTGCTTCTGTCACTCGGATGCTAGTCCCTTAAAAAAGTCCTGGACTCTTGAGATTTCGTGTAATGGACCAATTAGGAGATTACTTTATGTTACTTGAGGGAGCAGTGCCATGGCAGCAGGCCTGTCTTCCTAGACACCCTTCATTTTTTCTTTTTCTATTGTGGTTATTTGGTTTACATTTTGTGTTTTTCATAGCTGAGGACCTTTGACATTGGTTGCAAGCTTTTGTATTTTGCCCAAAATACACAAGTTGGTTACATACTTAAGAATTTTGACCAAAGTGCTAATCAATACCTAATTTTCTGATTCAATTAATGCATGTGTTCATTTTAAATACAATACATTATGTGCTAAATAAACATTTTTGTTGCAATGCCATTTTCCATAAAATTAGATAACATAAATTAGATGAGTGGTCTATCTTGTTTTTTTTCACATTTGTTTTTAATTTTAATTTCAGTAATACACTACCACTCCTATATGAATGGTATCCAGTGGCGTAACTAGAAATGAGTGGGCCCCACAGAAAATTTTTGAATGGGGCCCCTCCTCCAGTAAGTTTTTCACAACCCTTTCCTTTCATGCTGCCCCCTTTCCTGTGGCTACCAAAGATTGCTCTCTCAGACCAGACAGCTGTTCCATCCGTTTTCTACACTGTATATACTGCCACTGTATATAATTTCATTGTGTAATAATGTTGAGGGGCCCTGACAAAATCTTTTAGTACTTCTCCTCCTCTTGTATGGGCCCCTTCTGGGTCAGGGCCCCAAAGCAGGCGCTTCCCCTGCTTCCCCTATAGTTACGCCCCTGATGGTATCCATATGTTGTTTAGTGTAGTGTACAATAACAGGTAATGAATGACATAACATCATTGCACATGTTGTAAGAAGCTCTCAATGGAGTGTGAGCTCTCAATGGAGTTGAGCAAACCCGAACTGTATAGTACGGGTTCGTACCGAATTTTAGGATGTTTGGGACACGGACCCGAACCCGAACATTTTCATAAAAGTTCGGGTTCGGGTCCGCTGTTCGGCGATTCTTCCCGCTTTTTGAAAGGCTGCAGAGCAGCCAAACAGCAAGCGTTTTACATCTTTGCCCTAAGAAGCCATCACAGCCATGCCTACTAATGGCATAGCTGTGATTGGCTGAGTGCAGCATGTGACCCAGCCTCTTTATAAGCTTGAGTCACTTAGTGCCGCACGTCACTCTGCTGCTGTTAGTATAGTGAAAGGTTGCTGCCAGTGCTCCCAGGGAGAGATTAGGAAAGAAATCTGTTGAACCTGGTGGTGTGAAATCTTCAAGCTACAGCAATTATTGAGCCAGGGTGCTACTGCAATCCTACATGTTTGTACCCAGCCCTGAGCCCAGTGATACTGCAAAGTGTTTTTTTAAATCCATCTGTTACTGAGGTGGGGGTCGGCGGCCATTTTAGCCACTGCAGTGTCCTTGGAACTGCATGTGACCTGCATGTGTGCCAGCCTGCCAGGGACATCAGTCTACTCCTTTTTGGTAGCTCAGTGAAGGAAAAAATCCTTTTTTCTGGCAGGTCAAGTCCCCTACATTACCTTTTGTATAATTTAGGGGTGACATAGTCCATTTCTGTAGTCTGGGGCAAAAATCTATATTGTGGTGCAATAGAGCACTTACATACAACGCACCAAAACGTATTTTAAATTTCAGCAGTGAACTAGTGCATCAGTGTATTTTTTGGAAAAAAGCGGTATTCTTGGTCCACAAAGCAGTTTTAAATACACCGCCCAAATACCTATTTTACATTTCTGCAGTGAAATAGTGCATCAGTGTATTTTTGGGAAAAAAAGCCATGTTCTTGGTCCACAAAGCAGTTGTGCATACAGCGTACAAATACCTATTTTATATTTCAGCACTGAAATAGTGCATTACTGTGTCTTAGGGAAAAAAGCGGAATTCCTGGTCCACAAAGCAGTTTAAAATACACCGCCCAAATATCTATTTTACATTTCAGCAGTGAAATAGTGCATTCGTGTATTTTTTGGGAAAAAAGCGGTATTCCTGGTCCACAAAGCAGTTGTGCATACAGCGTACAAATACCTATTTTAAATTTCAGCACTGAAATAGTGCATTACTGTGTCTTAGGGAAAAAAAGCGGTATTCCTGGACCACAAAGCAGTTTAAAATACACCGCCCAAATACCTATTTTACATTTCTGCACTGAAATAGTGCATTACTGTGTTTTAGGGGAAAAAAGCCATGTTCTTGGTCCACAAAGCAGTTGTGCATACAGTGTACAAATACCTATTTTAAATTTCAGCACTGAAATAGTGCATTAGTGTGTTTTAGGGAAAAAAAAGTTGTGTTCTTGGTTCACAAAGCAGTTGTGCTGTATGCAAATTGTACAGTTGTGCTGTATGTACAAATACCTACGTTTAATTTTCAGCCGCTAAACAGTGTATTTCTGAATTTTGGGGAAAAAAGTTGTGTTCTTGGTTCACAAAGCAGTTGTGCATATAGCGTCCAAATACCTACGTTTAATTTTCAGCCGTTATATAGTGCATTTGTGAATTTTGGGGAAAAAAGCTGTGTTCTTGCTTCACAAAGCAGTTGTGAATACAGCGTACAAATACCTACGTTTAATTTTCAGCCGTTAAATAGTGCATTTGTGAATTTTGGGGAAAAAAAACGTGTTCTTGGTCCACAAAGCAGTTGTTCATACAGCGTACAAATACCTATTTTAAATTTCAGCACTGAAATAGTTCATTAGTGTGTTTTAGGAGAAAAAGCCACGTTCTTGATTCACAAAGCAGTTGTGCATACAGTGTACAAATACCTATTTAAAATTTCTGCAGTGAAATAGTGTAGTGCATTAGTGTGTTTTAGGGAAAAAAAAGCCGTGTTCTTGGTCCACAAAGCAGTTGTGCATACAGCGTACAAATACCTATGTTTAATTTCCAGCCGTTAAATAGTGCATTTGTTAATTTTAGGGAAAAAAGCCGTGTTCTTGGTTCGCAAAGCAGTTGTGCATACAGCGTACAAATACCTATGTTTAATTTTCAGCCGTTAAATAGTGCATTTGTAAATTTTGAGGAAAACAGCTTTATTCCTGGTCCACAAAGCAGTTTAAAAAACTCCGCCCTAATACCTATTTTATATTTCTGAAATAGTGCATTAGTGTGTTTTTGTGAAAAAAAGCCATATTCTTGCTTCAAAAAGCAGTTGTGCATACAGCGTAAAAATACCTCATTTACATTTCTGCAGTGAAATAGTGCATTAGTGTATTTTTGGGGAAAAAAACGGTATTCTTGGTGCACAGAGCATTTTTATGACACGTGCACTGCCTTAGTGTTAGTAAACTTAAATGTTGACTTTTGGCAGTTAAATTGACACCTGAGATAAACCATCTGTCAGCTTGGTGGGTAAACACAAATAATAAAGAGAACATCAAATAAGGGATGTGAGCATGGTCATGGTTATGTTGGTGGAGCTCCTGTTGCTAGGAGAGGACTTGGCCGTTCAGCGCCAACTACAAGTCCAGGTGAACCTGCAGCATTATTTGGTAGGCCCGAATGCCGCTCTACGGATGGTGAGGCCAGAACAAGTACAGGCGATAGTAGATTGGATTGCTGACAGTGGCGCCAGTTCCTTCACAGTATCTCCCACCCAGTCCTCTGCAGAAAGCTCAGAGTTGGCACTGCAGCCCATGCCCATCAGTCTTTCACCTCACCCCCTTGCAAAGCAGCCAAGCAGCCTGAGCTCCAAGTCGTGCAGCAGACTCTTATGCTTTTTGATGACTCTGCAGGCAGGGTTTCCCCGGGCCATCCACATAGCCCTACCCCAGAAGTGGAAGACATTGAATGCACTGATGCCCAACCACTTATGTTGCAGGATGAGGACATGGGAGGACCACCGCAGCACGTCTCTGATGATGATGAAACACAGGTGCCAACTGCTGCCGCTTTCTGCAGTGTGCAGACCGACGAGGAGGGCAGGGGTCAAGAATGGGTGGAAGATGATGTGGAGGACGATGAGATCCTAGACCCCGACTGGACTCAAGTTCATGCTAGTGACGTGTGCAGTTCTGAGGAAGTGGTGGTGGTCACACAGAGGCAACAACACAGCAAAAGAGGGAGCAGGCTGCAAAAGCGGAGCGGTCGTCCCCGAGACAGTACGCCTGCTACTGCCACCCGCAACCAGGGACCTAGCACACCAAAGCCAGCTCCAAGGAGTTCATTGGCGTTGCAGTTCTTCAGACAATGTCCTGACAACAAGACACAAGTGGTTTGCACGTTGTGCCATCAGAGCCTGAAGCGAGGCATAAACGTTCTAAACCTGAGCACAACCTGCATGACCAGGCATCTACATGCAATGCACGAACTCCAGTGGAGTAAACACCTTAAAAACCAAGAAAGGTCTCAGGCTCCTCCTGTTTCCTCTTCTGCTGCTGTCTCTGCCTCTTCCTCCACCTCTGGAATCACAGTGGCACCTGCCACCCAGCAAACAGAGGATGTGCCACCAACACCACCACCACCGTCATCATCACCAAGCATCTCCATCATGTCACGCGCAAGCGTTCAGCTGTCCATCTCCCAAACAATGGAGAGAAAGAGAAAATACCCACCTACCCACCCTTGATCCCTGGTCCTGAATGCCAGCATTTCAAAATTACTGGCCTTTGAAATGCTGTAATTCCGTCTGGTGGAGACGGGCTGTTTTAAACAGCTGATGGCGGTGGCTGTCCCACAGTACGTCGTTCCCAGCCGCCTTTTCCAGGAGAGCCTGCCCTTCCCTGCACAACCAAGTGGAGGATAAAATCAAGTTTACACTGCACAACGCCATCTGTGGCAAGGTCCACATAACCACAGATACATGGACCAGTAAGCACGGGCAGGGACGCTATATCTCCCTAACTACACACTGGGTAATTGTAGTGGCGGCTGGGCCCAATGCAGATAGCGGTTTGGCGCATTTCCTTCCACCACGAGGATTGCAGGGCATTATACTTAGCCTCCTGTTGCCTCCTCCTCCTACTCCGCTTCCTCCTCCTCTTCTACCACCTCCTCATCCGGTCAGCGAAAGACCTTCACCACCCACTTCAGCACAGCCAGGTGTAAACGTCAGCAGGTGGTTTTAAAACTCATGTGTTTGGGGGACAAACCACACACCGCACAGGAGCTGTGGAGGGGCATAGAAGAACAGACCGATGAGTGGTTACTGCCAGTGAGCCTCAAGCCCGGCCTGGTGGTGTGTGATAATGGGCGAAATCTCGTAACAGCTCTGTGCAGAAGTTGGTGGTGCAGAAATGGAATGAAATAAAATAAACCTACTTGCAAAAGACACACCTGAGCGAATACATGCTGCAGTGCCTGCGCAACGACAGCAGAGTTGCTCACATTGTAACTTGTGATGACTACTGGGTTGCCACCCTGCTGGATCCCCGCTACAAAGACAACATGCCCTCCTTAATTCCCGCAGTGAAGTGTGATAGGAAGAGGCGCGAATACAAGCGCACGCTGGTAGACGCACTTCTGAGGGCATTCCTAATTGACACTATGGGACAAGTGGAAGCACAAGGTGAAGGCAGAGGAGGAGGAGGAAGAGGTCGCCAACTCAGCTGTGTCACGAGCAGCACCTCAGAAGGCAGAGTTAGCATGGCCGACATGTGGAAAAGCTTTGTCACCGCTCCACAGCAACTTTCACCACCAGCTGATTTGGAACTTCTTAGCAGGAGGCAGCATTTGAGCAACATGGTGGAACAGTATGTGTGCACACGCCTACACGTACTGACTGATGGTTCTGCCCCATTGAACTTCTGAGTTTCCAAATTGTCCACATGGCCTGAGCTTTCCCTTTATGCCTTGGAGGTGCTGGTCTGCCCTGCAGCCAGTGTATTGTCTGAACGTGTATTTAGCACGGCAGGGGGTGTCATTACAGACAAATGCAGCTGCCTGTCCACAGCCAACGTGGACAAGCTCAAGTTCACTAAAATGAATCAGGCATGGATCCCACAGGACTTGTCCGTACCTTGTGCAGAATAGAAATTTATAACCGCCTCAACCATACATTCTTGTATTTCAGTGCACTTATTCATTGAATCCTTTTTTTTTTGTACCATTATTTTGGGGGCTACCCCAATTTTAAAAACTAAAAACAATAATAAAAAAATAAAAATAAAACCTTTTAAGATACCTCCTCCTCCTCCTTCATCGCCACTTCCACCAACAACACAACATTCGCCGCCTCCTCAACCTCCTACACCACATCCACCTCCGAGTTGCTGGTTAATAATGTTTAATTATTATTTGTTTTATTTTATGTTATTTCCCTATCCACATTTGTTTGCAGGGCACTTACCCATATTTTGCTGCCTTTTGCAGCCCTATAGTCCTTACCAGGACTTTTGTTACAGCCATATTTGTGCCCAAAAGTTCGGGTACACATTTACTTCATTGGTGGGTGACATGAAGCCTGTGTTGCCGTGAATAAACCTCTCCTCTGTCTGGGTGCCAGGGGCCTACATTTCTGAAAAATAGCCTGTTGCATTGGTGGATGACATGAAGCCTGTTTTTTCGTGAATAAACCTCTCCTCTGTCTGGGTGCCAGGGGCTAACCTACTGAAAATCACCTGTTCCATTGGTGGGTGACATTAACCTCTTATTACTGTGAATAAACCTCTCCTCTGTCTGGGTGCCAGGGGCCTAACTTACTGAATATCGCCTGTTCCATTGGTGGGTGAGATTAACCTATTATGGGCATGAACAAACCTCTCCTCTGTCTGGGTGCCAGGGGCCTACATTTCTGAAAATCGCCTGTTCCATTGGTGGGTGACATTAACCTTTTTTTGCCGTGAATGAACCTCTCCTCTGTCTGAGTGCCAGGGGCCTTACTGAAAATCGTCTGTTCCATTGGTGGGTGACATTAACCTCTTATTGCTGTGAATAAACCTCTCCTCTGTCTGGGTGCCAGGGGCTTAACTTACTGAAAATTGCCTGTTCCATTAATGGGTGACATTAACCATTTTTTGCCGTGAATTAACCTCTCCTCTGTCTGGGTGCCAGGGGCCTAACTTACTGAAAATCGCCTGTTGCATTGGTGGGTGACATTAACCCAATCAACTTCTGTCAGCTGCAGGGTGGAAGGGAGGGTCACTTTCTCCCCGTAGCTCACGATCAGACAGCACAGTGCTACTATCTGAGAGTGAGCTGTTCAAAAGGACATCCCTGTGGAGGTAACTGTTAAAGGGGAGGGCGCTGTGGATGTTACTGTTAAGGTGGTAGGCCGCTGTGGAGGTCAATGTTAAAGGGGCGGACACTGTGGAAGTCACTGTTGAGGGAGGAGGGGACTGAAGAAGCCACTATTAAAGGGGCAGCGGGGTACTGTGAGGTCACTGTTAAGGGAGTGGGGTACTGTGGCAATCACTGTTAAAAGGGCAGTCGCTGTGGAGGTCTCTGTTAAGGGGGCTGGGAATGGTGGAGGTCACAGTTAAGGGGACTGTAACCTATGGTTAGTGTTAAGAAGCGGGTGCTGTAGAGGTCACTGTTAAGGGGGTGGGCCCCTGTGAAGGTCACTGTCAAGGGGGCGGGGTGCTGTGGAACTCACTGTTAAAGGAGCAGGCTGCTGTAAAGGTCAAAGTTAAGGGGGTGGGCTGCTGTGGAGGTCCCATTTTAAGAAGACTCAGCACTGTGTGTGTGGGGCGGGGGGGAGGGTCAGTATTAAGGGGGGGCTGTTGATGTCATTGTTAAAATAAATGCGATAATGCGGATTCCTTTAGCAGTCATACACAAATACACATGCACATACACTCAGCTTTATATATTATAAAGGACCATCGCATTTAGAATCACTAAATTTGGCACACAGGTACATCAGGTGTCCGGGAAGGTTTTAGACCAGGTCTCAGCTCTCTAGCACGTACCATTCCTGAAATATTCCCAAAAAATGCATATATGGCACCATCACATGACCTTTATTAGCCAATAGAAGCCTGCAGGTCTTTCTCCTCATATTCCAACTGCCATAGACACGGTCACATGACCCTTATCAGCCAATAGAATCTTGCAGGCCCTTAGTATTTACATACACACAGTTTTACAACAAGCCAGCCATCTTCCTTCACTACTGTAGGTAAGCTTTAATGGGGCAGGGCACTGTGGATGACACTGTTAAGGGAGCGGAGTGCTGTGGAGGTGACAGTTAAGGGGACAATCCGCTATGGAGGTCAGTGTTAGGGGGCATATTGTTGTAGAGACCACTGTTAAGGAGAGGTGTGTTGTGGAAATCACTGTTAACCCGTAGAGAACCTCAACCGTCCTTGTACGGCGCTGGTGGACGTGACTTAAGGACAAGCGCCGTACATATACAGCGGGCCGATCGGGTGGCTGCAGGAGCTGCACCTGCCCAATTAGTGTCACGGACCCAGCAGTCACTGACAGCCGGGCCCCTGCTGCATACGCCGGCATCAGTGAAAACACAGATGCCAGCGTATTAACCCCTTGTATGCGGTGGTCAAAGCTGACCGCGGCATGCAGACGGTTTGCGAAGGCTACGGGTGCCCTCCGCATCTCCATCGGGTTCCTGCGCTGCAGTGGCGGGGACTCGATGGCAGAGAAGGCAGCCCGATGCCTTCCATAGGCACCGGGGCATGCCTTCTCCGGAAGCCTGTGAGATCCAGCCCTTACCCTGGGTTCAGACCTGAGCGTTCTAAAAACGCTTTTGTCGCGCGTATTTCAGCGCGTTTTTGCAAATAGGAAACGCGCGTTCGTACGCGTGTTCTTGTGATTGACTACTGTGGTGTCAATCACAAAACGCGCGACAAACGCCCCAAAAAAAGCTCAAGTACTTGTTTATGCGTTGGGCGTTTTACAGCGCGTTCAAACGCGCTGTAAAACGCTCAAGTGAGAACCAGGGCCATAGGAAAGCATTGGTTTTCATGTGTTGAGCGTTTTACCCTAGGTACACACCTAAGCGTTTTACAGCGCGTTCAAACTCGCTGTAAAACGCACAAGCTGTGAAAAGCCATGCTTCCCTATGGGCATGGTTCACATTTGGGCGTTTTACAGCACGTTTAAACGCGCTGTAAAACGCCCCACACCCAAACAAGTACATGAGCTTCTTTGGGGCGTTTTAACGCGCCTATGGACAATGATGCCATAGGGGAGAATCACTGAATCGCGCGTATGACGCGCGTTTCTTAGTTACAAAAACGCGCATCCAAAAACGCGCGTAAAACGCGCATCATACGCGTGATTCAGAAACGCCTAGGTGTGTTCCCAGCCTTACAGCGCGTTTGAACGCGCTGTAAAACGCTCAGGTGTGAACTTAGGGTTAGGCTGGGTCTCTGACAGCCAATGCATTACAATACAGGTTGTATTGTAAATTTGTAATGCATTGCAGAGGGGGTCAGACTCCAGAAGTTAAAGTCCCAGAGTGAGACAAAAATAAAAAGTAAAACATTTTAAAAAAAAAATGTTTTTCATAATAAAAAAAAAAAAGTTTCAAGTAAAGAAATAAACAATTCCTAAAATAAAACACATAAAATTGTAAAACAAAAAGAAAAAAAAAGAAAACCAGACATATTGGGTATTGCCGCATCCGTAACAACTGGCTCTATAAAATTATTACATGATCCACCTCCTCACCTGAATGCCGTAGAATAAAATAAAAACTTTGCTAAAACAATAATTTTTTTGTCACCTTACATCACTAAAAGTGCAACACCAAGCGATCAAAAAAAGCGTATGCCCACCAAAATGGTACCAATGAAACCGTCACCTCATCCAGCAAAAAATGAATCCCTATATAAAACAATCGGGCAAAAAATAAAATTATTTTTGTTATCAAAAATGCTTTTATTCTGTTAAAAGTGAGAAAAGTAGACATATTAGGTACCGTCGTGTCCATAACAACCAGGTATATTAAAATATCACATGACCTAACCCCTCAGGTGAACACCGTAAAAAAAAAAAAAAAAAACCTCACAAAAAGTGTAATATTAAGCCATCAAAAAGTCATACGCACCCTAAAATAATACTCATTAAACCATCATCTCATCCCGAAAAAAATAAGACCCTACCTAAGACAATCGCCCAAAAAATAAAAAAAAACTATGGTTTTCAGAATATGGAGACACTAAAAAATCTTTAAAAAAAAAAAGCTTTATTATGTGAAACAACCAAAAAAGTAGTCATATTTGGTATTGTCACGTCCGTAACAACCTGTTCTATAAAAATGTCAAATGAACATTGTAAATAACAAAAAATAAAAACGGTGCCAAAATGGCTATTTTTTATTACCTTGCCTCACAAAAAGTGTAATATAGAGCAACCGAAATTCATATGTACCCTAAAATAGTACCAACAAAACTACCACCTTTTCCCGTAGTTTCAAAAAATAGGGTCACTTTTTGGGAGTTTCTACTCTAGGGGTGCATCAGAGGGTCTTCAAATATGATATGGCAACTAAAAATTATCCCAGTGAAATCTGCCCTCCAAAAACCACATGGCGCTCCTTTCCTTCTGCGCCCTGCCGTGTGCTCGTACAGCAGTTTATGATCACAAATAGAGTGTTTCTGTAGACTACAGAATCAGGGAAATAAATTTAGAGTTTTGTTTGGCTGTTAACCCTTGCTTTGGTATCGGAAAAAAATTAATTCAAATGGAAAATCTGCCAAAAAGAAATTTCATCTACTTTTTTCTTTAATTCTTGTGGAACACCTAAAGGGTAAACAACGTTTATAAAATCAGTTTATACCTTGAGAGGTGTAGTTTCTAAAACGGGGCTAATTATTGTGGTTTCTATTATGCAAGCCCCACAAAGTGACCTGAACTGGTCCTTATAAATTGGGTTTTGGAAATTTTCTGAAAAATTTCAAGATTTGCTTCTAAAATTCTAAGCCTTCTAATGTCACCAAAAATAAAATGGTATTCACAAAATGATCCAGACATAAAGTAGACATATGGGAAATGTAAAGTAATAACTGTTATATGAGGTATCACTATCTGTTTTAAAAGCAAAGAAATTAAAATTTGGAAAGTTGCGAATTTTTCCAATTTAAAAAAACAGCCTGGTCCTTAAGGTGAAAAATGGCAGGGTCCTTAAGGTGAAAAATGGCAGGGTCCTGAAGGGGTTACGGATATGGGGGTACTGTGGAGGTCACTAATAAAGGAGCGGCTGCTGTAGAGGTCACTGTTAAAGGAGTTGTCCGAGTTCAGATCTGAACCTGGATATACCCATATTTTCACCCAGGCAGCCCCCCTGATGTTAGCATCGGAGCATGTCATGCTCTGATGCGCTCCCTTGCCCTGCGCTGGATTGTGCAGGGCAAGGACTTTTTTATTTGCAATAATACACTCCTGGGCAGAAGTGTGTTCGTTGACGTCACCGGCTCTGATGGGCGGACTTTAGCACTGCCCTAACCGTTTTACCCACTACCAGTGTGTAGGAAATAAAATTGCGCAAATATATGACAGGCACTCCTCCTTCAGGGTTGTATATGAGAATAATGATTATTTATTCAATAAATTAAATTCAATAAAATGTGCTCATATACTAAAAAAACAATAAAGAAAAATGTAATAAATTACATATGGGGCCCCAAGTATTGTTCTTGCAATGTATTGATGTATTGCTGCAAGAGGACAATAATGTGTAAAGACTACTTCAGGAATCGATCTAGTATTGCAATTAAAACATAAAATACTATTTATTTCTAAAAACCGACCCAAAAATAGTTATTATATGAACAATTGATAAATTGAGTAATAGCTCATATATTATTGTATAAACAATTCATACATAAATTGAGTTGTAGTTCAACTTTGTTATAAGGTATAGAGCATAACTGAGAGTAGGTATAGCGCATAATGTTTCATCAGTATAGTGTCCACTATATTAAAAATGCATAATCGTGGTCCCACACAAGGCGTCCCCCCATAGGATGAGCTTCTGACTTTTTTCCTGAAGGGTTACAGTTGTATACCAATTAAACAAAAAGCTCCATTCCCTAGTGGAACATAGCCAGCGCATGCGCTCCATAATTGTCACTGTGTACGTGTTGTTCATCTGCTCTAACCCCAGATCTTGAAGTGGCCAGTTTCCAGGTCTGCAGCGAGTCAGAATCCTAAAACAACCTTGAGAAAATATGTAGACAAAGTCTTACTCCCTTGCATCTGCATTCATAGGTTTTGGGGCTCATGCACACGAACGTATTTTCTTTCCGTGTCCGTTCCATTTTTTTTGCGGACTGTATACACAACTATTTATTTCAATGGGTCTTCAAAAAAACGGAAGTTACTCTGTGTGCATTCCGTTTCCGTATGTCCGTATTTACGTTCTCCAAAAAAAAAAGGACATGTCCTATTATTGTCCGCATTACGAACAAGGATAGTACTGTTCTATTAGGGGCCAGCTGTTTAGTTCCTCAAAATACGGAATGCACACGGATGTCATCTGTACTTTTGTGGATCCGTTTTTGGTGGACCGCAAAATACATACGGTCGTGTGCAAGAGGCCTAAAAGTGAAATTTAAATGAACAGATACAAAATGGAATTCAAATGATCAGAAACTACATCTTCACACTATAGTGTGTAGTCTATGATAAGTGCAATAACAAATGTATGCAGCTGTATACAGATCACTTAGCGGCAACAGTCAAGCCAACAAATATTTTGTGTTTGGCCTCTGCATGCTACCATACAGTTGTGTTCAAAATTATTCAACCCGCACTGAAATTGAGTGTTTTGGCCAGTTTGACATTGATTTTGATCATTTCAGTCATCTTGTTTACAATTAAATCAAAGAGGCACTTGTAAGTCAGACAAATATAACATAACATTTATAATGAAATAGCCACAAATGTCTTTTCTGTGCTCACATCATTATCAGTTTTATTCAACCCCCAAGTGACATTCAATCTTAGTACTTAGTACAACATCCTTTTCCAGTTATAACAGCTTTCAAACGTGAAGCATAGCTTGACACAAGTGTCTTGCAGCGATCTACGGGTATCTTCGCCCATTCTTCATGGGCAAAAGCCTCCAGTTCAGTCACATTCTTAGGCTTGCGCGCTGCAACTGCTTTCTTTAAGTCCCACCAGAGGTTCTCAATCGGATTTAAGTCTGGTGACTGCGATGGCCACTTCTAAATGTTCCAGCCTTTAATCTGCAACCATGCTCTAGTGGACTTGGAGGTATGCTTGGGATCATTGTCCTGTTGAAAGGTCCAATGTCTCCCAAGCCTCAGGTTTGTGACGGACTGCATCACATTTTCATCCAATATCTCCTGGTACTGAAGAGAATTCCTGGTACCTTGCACACGCTAAAGCTTCCCTGTACCTGTAGAAGCAAAACAGCCCCAAAGCATGATTGACCCCCCGCCATGCTTCACAGTAGGCAAGGTGTTCTTTACTTCATAGGCCTTGTTCTTCCTCCTCCAAACATAGCGTTGATCCATGGGCCCAATCAGTTCTAATTTTGTTTCATCAGTCCACAGAACACTATCCCAAAACTTTTGTGGTTTGTCCACATGACTTTTGGCATACTGCAGTCGACTCTTCTTATTCTTTGGAGACAGCAAGGGGATGCGCCTGGGAGTTCTGGCATGGAGGCCTTCATTACGCAGTGTGCGCCTTATTGTCTGAGCTGAAACTTCAGTACCCGCATCTGACAAATCTTTTTTCAGTTCCTCAGCAGTCACACGGGGACTTTTCAACACTTTGCGCTTCAAGTAGTGCACAACAGTCGAAGTCAGCATCTTCTTTCTGCCACGACCAGGTAGCGTTTCAACAGTGCTCTTTGCCTTGAATTTGCGAATGATGCTTCCTATGGTCTTTTGGTATGTTTAACATCTTTGCAATCTTCTTATAGCCATTGCCCTTCCTGTGAAGAGAAATCACCTCTTCTCTTGTCTTCCTGGACCATTCTCTTGACTTCACCATGTTTGTAAACACACCAGTAAATGTTTAGAAGGAGCTGAGTATCACAGTCATTTTAAATCTGCCAAATTGGGGCTTATTATGCTTGATTGCTGCTCCTTGACATCCACAGGTGTTTTCAATACCTGATCGAAAACACTTGAATGAACCTCTGTTCTTAAGAGTGGTCGTCTTTAAGGGGTTGAATAATTGTGTCAATAAAGAAATCACAAAAAAAACATTTAATACTGTATTACAAAAACAATTGATGTAATTTTAGTTGCATTTGGTTCTTTAAAAAGTCCTTGTAAGATTTCATTCTGAACACAATTACAAATGTACACTAAATTCCCTAAAACCCTTTACAGCATTGGGGGTTGAATAATTTTGAACACAACTGTATAGTCAACTAAGAATTTAGGTTAAATGAGTGTTTATGAGCTCTCAGAACTGCAGAGATAAGCACTAGAGAACAATCACCTGACAGCTCCTCTGATGGATTTCACGGTGAAGCAAATAGAGCAGCCTGCAGTATCTTTGAAAAGATGCAGGCTGCAGAACACAAATATTTAATCATTAATCATTTAAAACTCAATTGGAGAAAAAGGTACCAAGTGATAATGAAAAATGCCTTCAAAGAAAGAAAGCATTACACATTATCCATTGAACTCGGGGGGTTGCCCATGTGTAATGCCCCAGAGTGGCATTACCACATACTGCACCGTGCTACTGTCTTTATTGGTTAACCTAATGTCATCTTGTGTATTTATTGCAGGCCCTAAACAATGTGCATTTCCTATGTTTGAAACTGTTATGTTAACGTGTGCCTGGATCACCCCTTTTAGTTCTCACCCAGATGGCCATGCTAGTTAGGCCTCCCCCAAGCTACCAAAAATACCTCCAAGTTTCTTATGGTTATGCACAAATACCCCCCCCCCCTTCTCAGGTTAATTGGGATCCCCCTTTGCTAAAAAAGGGTTCTCATTATCCTTTGCTACTATTCTACAGGGTGGGCCATTTATATGGATACACCTTAATAAAATGGGAATGGTTGGTGATATTACCTTTCTTTTGTGGCACATTAGTATATGTGAGGGGGGGAAACTTTTCAAGATGGGTGGTGACCATGGCGGCCATTTTGAAGTCGGCCATTTTGAATGCAACTTTTGTTTTTTCAATAGGAAGAGGGTCATGTGACACATCAAACTTATTGTGAATTTCACAAGAAAAACAATGGTGTGCTTGGTTTTAACGTACCTTTATTCTTTCATGAGTTATTAACAAGTTTCTCTTTGTTTACAGCCATTGACATGTCGCCGAGGTTAACACGTGAGGAGCGGATAGAAATTGTGTTGATGTCTGGTGAACGCAGTAACCGGGTCATTGCAGCAGATTTCAATGCAAGACACCCTACGAGACCACCCATCTCCCATGCTACAGTTAGCAAACTGCTTGCTAAGTTGGTTCAGTGTTGGATTTGCCAAAATGTGGATGCGTGAAATCTGTCACTAATAAAGAAACATCAGTGGCTGTCCTAGCTTCATTCAGCAAGAGCCCACAGCGTAGCACTCGCCTCATGTCACTGGGGAGTGGCATTAGTCGAACATCCCTTCGGCAGATATTAGCTACTCACAAATGGCACCCTTACAAACTCCAGCTACTGCAGCATCTCAACGAGGATGACCCAGATCGGCGCACTGAATTTGCAGAATGGGCAAAACAAAAATTGGAACAGGACCCTCAGTTTACGCAGAAGATTTTGTTCAGTGATGAGGCAAACTTTTATGTGAATGGTGAAGTTAACAAACAAAACCACTGCTATTGGTCTGACACTAACCCACATTGGATAGATCCCTCCAAGACTGTTGGAACAAAAAAATTGATGGTATGGTGTGGTATATGGGCTACAACGATATTGGGGACATTCTTCATCAATGGGAACCTCAAAGCCACTGGATATGCGAAAATGCTACATGATGATGTGTTTCCCTCTTTATGCACTGAAGCTGGCATGTTCCCTGAGTTTTTCCAGCAAGATAGTGCACTGCCACATTATGGGTGTCAGGTTCGAGCATTCTTAGATGAACAGTTTCCTGGAAAGTGGATTGGTCGTCGTGGGCCAGTTGAATGGCCCCCAAGGTCTCCCGATCTGACCCCCTTAGACTTTTATCTTTGGGGTCATCTGAAGGCAATTGTCTATGCTGTGAAGATACGAGATGTGCAGCACCTGAAACTACGGATACTGGAAGCCTGTGCTAGCATTTCTCCTGCGGTGTTGCTATCAGTGTGTGAAAAGTGGGAGAAGAGGGTTGCATTGACAATTCAACACAATGGGCAGCACATTGAACACATTTTATAAGTGGTCAGAAACTTGTAAATAACTCATGAAAGAATAAAGTTACGTTAAAACCAAGCACACCATTGTTTTTCTTGTGAAATTCCCAATAAGTTTGATATGTCACATGACCCTCTTCCTATTGAAAAAACAAAAGTTGGATTCAAAATGGCCAACTTCAAAATGGCCGCCATGGTCACCACCCATCTTGAAAAGTTTCCCCCCTCACATATACTAAGGTGCCACAAACAGGAAGTTAATATCACCAACCATTCCCATTTTATTAAGTTGTATCCATATAAATGGCCCACCCTGTATACCCATGTGGACTACAAATACTGTTGTTGCCTTAAATGCATTACAATTATTTCCCATGAATTACAAAGGACTCTGTTGCACTTTTGATCCTGTTTGGTGCACTTGGTCCGCAATCACTGAAGAAAGGACTCTAAAGTGATTGTTTTGCACTATTTAATTGCAGTATACTTGTGCCTTTTATATTTGCACTATTTCTGCACTAACCTTTTAAATTTTCAGCAACGTTCAAGTATATTGTGCCTATCGTGTGTATTCTTTTACAGGTGCCGCAATATATTATGCACTTTTGTATGGTCTTTGCACTATATCTAGTTAGCCAGATAGCTAGCACCTTAATGCTCATATGGACTGCCTCTAAGGATTTTTAATACTAATGGTTCTATGTTACCTTGTGTTAACTAGAAAGCCTAGGTATTGTATTGTATCATTGCTACACAGGGGGAACCAAGTGGTAAGTCACAAGCAGATCCAACACCGTCAAGTTTAACCCACTGCTAATATGTGTTTGGAGGGATTATTCCTCCTGGAGATATGGGAGAGCACCGCCTCCTCCTCTGAATTTGTGTATGTCCTAAGGCCTTGTGCATTGCCAAGGAAAATTTTGTAGCTACCTGTTCAGACATCAAGGTGACGAAGCGTAAAGCATGCTTAGACCTTGGTGCTAGGAAGGGAATACAGGATGAAGCCACTCTTCTATTTGCGGGCATCTCATTGCATCGTGGAAGGATTACAGTACATGACACCCACAAGCTACTGGTGGTACTAGAGCTCAGTATCCACAACGGGAGTATTTGAGCGCTTTGTGCAGTCTTTTTTGGTTTACTTGTTTATACCGAGAGGGAAAACTGTGATTAGACAACCTACTCATAAGGGCTGAAAGCTAGTGGTAGCTGTGTATATGAACCATCAAAAAATGTGGTGTTAAAAAAGCAGGATGCGCTCATACCCATATGCAGTTGTGCATTTCTATAGGGGAGCACATCCTGCACTTGTAGTCCGTTGCTAATGGCAATCACCAGCAAAAAAATGCATACAATGGATGATGCCAGCAACGGACTACAAGTACCACAATGGACATCCTACATAAGATGAAATTTATGTGGATGTGGCAAGAATTCAGAACAAACACAGAACCAGAGATAGGTGCACACTGCCGTCACACTAAACCCTCACACTGATGTTAAAAATTGAGAGGTTAGTTCGACATATCCTACTAGGAGGACATGTCTTAAGCTCGGGCACCAGCGTCAAGGTCTCTCAAGTAGCCCGAGGCCCTAACACTCACCTACCTGCGCCATATGGGCGATATCAGGGGCCAGTGGGCAATTACAGGAGCATTAGGACGACTCACAGACATCTCCTCTGTTACCTACAGCATGTAGCCATGCTTGCAATGGGAGGTGGGAGGTGTCTATGAGCCCTACCCAAGACTGACTGATATAGCCCAGAGCCTAGCAGGTGCACCCAAATGTGACCTGCAGATGAAAAACAGGCACATTTAAATTGGAGTTTATACACCTCCGTACATATATATAAACCATCAAAAAATGTGGTGTTAAAAAAGCAGGATGCGCTCATACCCATATGCAGTTGTGCATTTCTATAGGGGAGCACATCCTGCACTTGTAGTCCGTTGCTAATGGCAATCACCAGCAAAAAATGCATACAATGGATGATGCCAGCAACGGACTACAAGTACCACAATAACCATCCTACATAAGATTAAATTTATGTGGATGTGGCACATAAATGGCGCCCATATGGCGCAGGTAGGTGAGTGTTAGGGCCTCGGGCTACTTGAGAGACCTTGACGCTGGTGCCCGAGCTTAAGACATGTCCTCCTAGTAGGATATGTCGAACTAACCTCTCAATTTTTAACATCAGTGTGAGGGTTTAGTGTGACGGCAGTGTGCACCTATCTCTGGTTCTGTGTTTGTTCTGAATTCTTGCCACATCCACATAAATTTCATCTTATGTAGGATGTCCATTGTGGTACTTGTAGTCCGTTGCTGGCATCATCCATTGTATGCATTTTTTGCTGGTGATTGCCATTAGCAACGGATTACAAGTGCAGGATGTGCTCCCTATAGAAATGCACAACTGCATATGGGTATGAGCGCATCCTGCTTTTTAACACTACATTTTTGATGGTTTATATATATGTACGGAGGTGTATAAACTCCAATTTAAATGTGCCTGTTTTTCATCTGCAGGTCACATTTGGGTGCACCTGCTAGGCTCTGGGCTATATCAGTCAGTCTTGGGTAGGGCTCATAGACACCTCCCACCTCCCATTGCAAGCATGGCTACATGCTGGAGGTAACAGAGGAGATGTCTGTGAGTCGTCCTAATGCTCCTGTAATTGCCCACTGGCCCCTGATATCGCCCATATGGCGCAGGTAGGTGAGTGTTAGGGCCTCGGGCTACTTGAGAGACCTTGACGCTGGTGCCCGAGCTTAAGACATGTCCTCCTAGTAGGATATGTCGAACTAACCTCTCAATTTTTAACATCAGTGTGAGGGTTTACTGTGACGGCAGTGTGCACCTATCTCTGGTTCTGTGTTAGCTGTGTATATGTCAGCCTATATATTTATGTGATAGTCCGCAAGCTCATGCAGCACTCTAACCTTCCTTGGGTACCCTTAGAGCATCTCCTAAGCACAAGCAGAGGACGGCTTTGTTTTAAGTAAGGGGGAATGTAACGCCCCAGAGTGGCATTACCACTACTGCACCGTGCTACTGTCTTTATTGGTTAACCTAATGTCATCTTGTGTATTTATTGCAGGCCCTAAACAATGTGCATTTCCTATGTTTGAAACTGTTATGTTAACGTGTAATGTGCCTGGTTCACCGGCGGGTGGCAGCAAGCATGGCAGAGCTACCTTGACATATAGTGGAACCTTCTTTTCCCTTCTACCCCGCCCCCCTGTGGAGTGGTGGGCGTGTCCTATTTGCTGCAGGGAGGGTGGAGTTCAGTTCAGCTTACCTCCTTCTAGGGGAAAGTCCACCGTTTAGGCCCCCCTATAGCACTCAGCCATTCCTACGCCTGGGTACTGCCAAACATCTTACACGGCCTTAGCTGTATCGTTGCAACTGGCGACACAAAACAGTTCTTAAAGGGACCCAAGCCTGTTGCCGCTCCGCTGCACATGCAATACCAGTGCTGAAACCAGAGTGAGAGATGCTCTTTTGTAGCTGCTCTCCACTCTGGATAATAGATAAGAATCCTAAAAAAGGGACCATATCTATTAACTTAGAAATCACTTAAATGTTTTTATCTAAACTAATCAAACATTTTAACGTAAAACTTAGACCAGTGAAAGCAATGGTGTACATAGAGAAGTAAGGGCCCAATAGCAAGCATTAAACCAGGCCCCTCACACAGGACAGAAGGGTTTCTCCCTAAACCCTTTACAATGACCCTTGGGCCATATTTCCACTGCCCCATTTGCTAAAAGTTGTTCCTTTTGACTGAGGCTAGAGTCCTGACCAAATTGTCACTTATTTCATAAACAAACATACTAATTACCATACATACATCATGTTAGTCAGAGACTCCTGTAAGACATAGAGCTACTTGTCTGTAGACAGCAGTTTTTGGATTCTTACCCCTTGTCAGTATAGAGCAGGGTACTGGCTGGTAGCGTTGGGTGTAAATATTCGAATCGCAAATTTTAATCGTGAATATCGCCACTTTGACAATTTGCGAAGATTTAGAATATAGTGCTATTTATTCGTATTCGTGAATATTCTAGATTTTTTTTTCATCTAAACCCATGATCCCTCTCTGCTTCTTGCTTGTGGGCCAATGAGAAGGCTGCAATTTCTTTGTCTGAGCTTAGCAACATCCCTAGCAACCAATAGGAAAGTTGCCTACCCCTTACTATAAAAGAACCTCCCCAGGAGGCATTTTTTGCAGATTTTTGCAGTTCTGAGAGAGACAGCAGTGGCATTGCTGTGCTCTGTGCTTTGCTGAGTCATTACATTAGATAGTTAGTTAGTTAGCTTATATATATAATACAGATAGTAAGTGGGAGTCAGTGTAGGTTAGATTGTGATATAGTGTAGCTGATTCCAGTGCAGGGTGTTGGGTAGTGTGCTAGGTTCTGCTGTCCATGCATACATGCTACATACATAGTGCTGTGATGTCACAAGTTCACAACAATACTCAATGCATCAATCAGTAATATGTAGTCAGACCTGCTAAAATGTGAAGTTGCACGTATTGCGCCAAAATATGGGCATCAGTAATTGCCGATTTGCGCAATCGCGAATATATTGGAGCACTCTATCTACATATAAAGCTATTGTAATGTTCTGCCGTGCCAACCATTTTCTCCAGTCTCAGGAAACTTGAAAAATGTAGCAAAAGTGACCCACGCCTGTATTGCGCGCCCATATTACATTGCCGATTTTCGCAATCAAGAAAATAATGGCGAATTCTCGAATTCGCGAATTTATGACGAATATTCGGCCAAATATTTGTGAAATATAACAAATTCGAATATATTGCCCCTGCCGTTCATCACTACTGGCTGGATGAGATGCCTTGGAACCCAGCAGAGACGTATACAAGGATACAGAATTGTAGTAAAACATGTTTACTACCTGTCACATAATGCAGGGAGTCTATTCATGCACTGAATTATATATTAGATGGGGTTATCACAACTGTAAAACACAGCAGGTTGCCCATGGTTTAAAACCATTGAAAATATTGCAAGTCTTGCTAATATCACCGTTTTCGCTAGCTGAGTTATATGGCTTTTACATGTGAACAGCGAAGGTGGCAATTTGCGTAATTCATTCCTAGGATCCCATACCTGCTCTTATTCTGCCTTTTATGAATCACTACGCAGTGACCAGGGTTTGCCAAAGAGCCTGCAGACAGCTTGACCTACTTTTCCTGTTTATTTAGCTGCTTATTCTATTAGTGGGGAAATCCTTCCCTAACTCTCTTACATGTAGAGATTTAGATAAATGAATGTGCTTGATTTCAGATGTAATCAAGTCAGAATAAGTTTTGATAGCAGCGTGTTTAGCCACTGTTCTACAAAGCCTAATCAGTCATAGAAATGTATGTCGGCCTCCTCCTCATGAAATATTCATTGTTTGTAGTCATGAATCTAGCAATAAATAATGGATAGACGTCCATGTATTACATGAGACTTTGTATAGGTCTGTCTGCAAAACCCCCACAAATTATATACATTTACTTATACTCATCTTTCTTGCTATACATATATATATATATATATATATATATATATATATAATTATTATTATTTTATTATTATTTTTTTATTTTTTTCCTGCTTGTTCAGTGATATGTGTGTACTTGGTGTTTGCCTGGTTGTGTTCTGTACTTATAAGCACTATAGCACTATTCATTGTATTCCGCTCATAAGTCAGATATAAATATCAGATATAGACAATATAAGGATCTGTTAAGGGCCCTTTATATGGGCCGAGAATGTTAAAGATAATTGATAATGAGCATTCATAGGAACACTCGTTAGCGATTATCTGGTGGCAGGGACGTGCACACATAGGGCTCAAAGGGGGCTTGAGCCCCTGCCCCTTTCTGCCTCTGCCCCTTTAATTCCCTTCTTTTCTTTTTTTTTTTTTTTTCTGGGTCGGCGGCGCTAGGCAGAACAAGCAGCTGCCTTTTTTTTCTATGTGCACAAGTGCCGGGCGGCGGGCACCCGCCCAGCCTGCATATGCCGGGCCGGGACCGTGCGGCGCATCTACGCAGCACTGTTCAGCACTGCAGTCAAGTGCCTCAGTAGTCACGTGGGGGGGGGGGGGGGCCGCGTGGGAGTCCGGAGCTGAGCTGACTTCAGAAGTTCAGAGACTAAGAGACTAACTGCCTGCAACCTGGCCATCACGTTGAGTCAGCTTGTGTGGGGCTGTCCACTGTCAGTCTGTCACTGTGCCACTATGGAGGGGATTGCCCGGTCGGGGAGAAATGTAAAAAAGGGGGGAAGGGAATTCAAAATGTGCTGCAATGCTGCCAGTGCTAGGCCCAGAAATGTGTGGGGAAAATTACTATGTGGGGGCAGTGTGGGGCAAATTTACTATGTGGGGGCAAATTACTTTGTGGTGGCAATGTGGGGGAAATTAGTGTTTGGGCAGGGTGGGGACAAATCACTGTGTGGGGCAGTGTGGAGAAAAATTACTATGTGGGGCAGTGTGGGGACAAATTACTGTGTGGGGGCAGTGTGGGGACAAATTACTGTGTGGGGGCAGTGTGGTAACAAATTACTGTGGGGGGCAGTGTGGGGACAAATTACTGTGGGGGGCAGTGTGGGACAAATTACTGTGGGGGGCAGTGTGGGGACAAATTACTTTGTGGGGGAAATTACTTTGTGGGGGCAATTACTGTGTAGGGGCTGTGTGGGGACAAATTACTGTGTGGGGGCAGTGTGGGGACAAATAACTGTGTGGGGGCAGCTATAGGGGAGGCACTGTAGGGGCAATTCAATTATTTATGTGGACACTATACAGGGAATAGTACCTGGAGCACAATATAGGGTGTTATTACTGGGACACTCCTGGAGACATTATAGCTGCTGTGGACACAGGGATATTTGGGGTAGTTTATCAAACTAGTGTAAAGTAGAACTGGCTTAGTCGCCCATAGCAGCCAATCAGATTCCACCATTCATTTTTGACAGCTCTTTTGGAAATCCACTTCTCTTTTACACCAGTTTGATAAATGATACCAATTATGTCTATTAGGGTCACTATTTTTTCAGCAGTATAGTACCTGGGACATTGGGGAGCACCACGGGCGCAGTATTGGGAGTGGGAGCAGGATGACATTGTCGGGACACCAGGATGGGGAGGGTGATGGAAACATTGAGAAATCTGACTGTGTCTGTATTACAAACTCTGTAGAGGCGAGATGTGACTGAAAGAATTTGCCATGGCGGTTTGGGTCAGACGAAGGAGAAGAGGAAAGTGAAGATCTACATGACAGGAGATGTCCCTGGATGTAAGAGGTATGCGGTCCATCCCACCAGCGGCAGCGCAATTTATTCACTGATACAATTTATTCAACAGTCTGCCCACTCATCAGTGGAGGGTTAGAGGGACAGGGTCCTTTAAGGCTAGCGCAGGGGCTGGACGTGCGTGACGCATGTCTGTTACGTCATGTGACAAGTGCCCTTTTTTTTTATTTAAGCCCCTGCCCTTCAAAATGTCTGTGCACGTCCCTGTCTGGTGGTGTGAATGTACCACCGATTACCCGATGAACAAGCAAAATGCTTGTTCATCGGTTAATCCGCATACACAAAAATCGTCATTTGCTGGCAGCAGATTGCTGTATAAACAAGTTCTGCAGTCGGCAAACAACAAGTCGATATGTGGAAGAGCACTGGTATTAGCGATCTCTCCTCCCCATATTGTGTAGGAGATCACTGCACATAAGAGCAGCAGTCTCCAAAAAAAGAGAAAAGAATGGATTACACATCCCCATGCTATGCATTCATCTATAATTCTTCTCAGCACAATTCATAACGCTTCTCAGCGTAAATAATAGTATACCAAGCCCTAATCTACATAGCGTACACGGGGCATCAGTATATGGTTTGATCAAAATGCATAGGCCCACTCACCACGCCAAGGTTGCCTCTACAAGTGGGTACCTATTCTAAATTTGTGCAGTGCCACATGTCGACCACCAGCGCCGCAACACCATGCCAGCAGGCAGCGTGGCCCAGCAGTTCAACAGCACCCCTGCTGTTAGACTAAGGGTACTTTCACACTAGCGTTGGTGCGGATCCGTCTGTTTATTTTCACAGACGGATCCGCACCTCTAATGCAAACGTTTGTATCCGTTCAGAACGGATCCGTTTGCATTAGGTTTAAAGAAAAATGACAAAGTCCAAAACGGATCCGTTTTGGATTACATTGAAAGTCAATGGGGAACGGATCCGTTTTCAAATGCACCATATTGTGTCACTGACAACGGATCCGTCCCCATTGACTTACATTGTAAAAAAAAACGGATCCGTTAGGCTCCGCCTCTTCAGACGGACACCAAAATGCTGCAGGCTGCGTTTTGGTGTCCGCCTCCAAAACAGAATACAGGCGGAACGGAGCCTAACTGATGCATTCTGAGCGGATCCTTATCCATTCAGAATGCATTGGGGCTTAACTGATCCGTTTTGGACCGTTTGTGAGAGCCCTGAAACGGATCTCACAAACGGAATCCAAAACGCTAGTGTGAAAGTACCCTTAGCCCCCATGGCACTGGGCAGCACAAACCCACTGGCACAGCACCATAGCAACACAGCTGTCATGCAGCCCCGCACCAAGTGTGCAGGTTTTAAAAGCAGCTGTCACCTCTACTAGCGAGCAGCAGATTGTCAGGAAAGAAAGCTTTCTTTCCAATAATCTGCTGCTCTGTTGTCCCATGTAAAGGGACCTTTAACCTCTTAAGGACACAGGACGTACCCATACATCCTGTGTCCTGTCCCGAAAGATGGCGCCCGCTCGTGCTTCATGTGGACGCCATCGCTGCGGGTGGCCACCTGCTTATGCAAGCAGACCCCCGCAGCTAATGTTCAGGATCGGCAGTGCTGCCGATCGTGAACATTTAACCCCTTAGATGCCGTGGTCAATCCTGACCACGGCATCTGTGCGCAATGAAAACCGAAACTTTCGTCAGCTTTCCGGCTCCCGCTTGTGGCGATCGGGGGAACCTCATTCTGTGAATGAAACCATGCTGTTGCATAGTATTTCCTATGGAACCCTTGTTAGTAATAGGGCTCCATAGGAAACTAGTAAAATCATAATAGACTCTAATACAAGTGTATTGGAGTTTATGATAGAAGCAATCAGATGACTGATTTATATAGTTTCCTATGGGAGCTATATAAAAGTGTACAAAAATAAATAAAATTCAAATCACCCCCCCTTTTTCCCAAAAATAAAATGAAAGAATAAATTTTTTTTAAAAAATACACATCATGGGTGTCGCAATATTCGAAAATGCCCATAGTATGAAAATATAAAAATTTATTCCCCATACGGTAAACTGAAAAACGTAAAAAAGCATCCAAATGGCCGATTTGCCGTTTTTGGACGCTTCATTTCCTCCCAAAAAATGAAATAGAAAGTGATCAAAAAGATATACACACCCTTTAATGGTATCACTTAAAAGTTCAGATTGTCCCGCAAAAAATAAGCCCCCATACAACTCCGTACACATAAATACAAAAAAGTTAATATGTGTCAAAATATGGAGACAAAAAAATAAATAAAAGATTTCCCACTTTTGAATATTTTTTCACTATCAAAACACAAGAAAAGCTATACATATTAGGTATGGCCAGATTCGTACTGACCTGTAGAAAAAGACTAAGTGGTCAGTTTTATCGCACATCAAACGTCGGAATTTAAAAACCTGTAAAACTGTGGTGGAATTGCCTTTGTTTTGCAATTTCACCCCATTTGGAATTTTTTAAATGGTGGCATTGGCAAGTACAACTTGTCCTGCAAAAAACAAGCCCTCATATGGCTATGTGAACAGAAAAATAAAAAAAGTTATGGCTCTCAGAAGGCAGGGAGCGCAAAATAAAAACACAAAAATGAAAAAAAATACATCTCCTTAAGGGGTTAAAATTTGCATCCAATCTCTTCTATATGTGATTCCTTTATAATGTTCAATAAGGTACAAATGATAGCGTGGAACAGTAAAACCTGAAATGATGGTTGTCTGCAGTGCCATCTGGTGGTTATTGTTCATACTGCAGTTATATTACCATGGCTTCTCCACTTTCTCTGCCCTGGCAATAATGTTCTCTAATTCCATTCCCAATCTAATAAAACCTGAATAAACATAAAGTTAACTTTACAATTTACCAGGTTTTGTACTTTTGGATTCTGATTTAATGCAGTCTAGATACAGTATAAAAAACCTCCCCAAATAAATAATATTTGAATTGTTTTTACATGTTCACAGAGATATTTGTTTTTGTTGTTATTTTTCTTTGCCACAGATTATCATTTTATGCCCTAAGTGCTGGTGGGATAGTGGTCTCATCAAATATAAAAAAAACACCCTATAATTTGAACCGGATTTCTACGGACTCTAAACTGAAATTGCGGCATCATCATCTGCTGCTGCTGTTCTTGGGACACTAAAACTATTTAAAATTATCTGAAAAGGTTTCCTAGTTTGTCTAGTTTGGGGCCCTAAATATTTTTCTTGCCTTTGGATAGCCAGTTCCACTCTTTGTATTGGCAGGTTTGTATGCATAAGCCTCACTTTTAACCTCTAGGGTGGTTTACCTGCCCCTAATATATACTTTTATTCATTAGCTTCACAGATAGTGTATTCTCATTTGTGGCTCAATATTGATTTAATTTATCTTGCATCACATTGATAGGTTCCCTGTTAAGTTCATATTATCCTTGCCCCTTCTTTCCAGAAACCTGACACTTGAAACTTCTTGAAACTCTGTGGGAAGCCCCAACAGAAAGCGTCATTGCTGATAATAACTATATGGCGTATAATAATTTGTAGTTCTCCATTACAACTTGGTCTGAGAGCTTTTCCCTAAATTCTTCCTAGCTTAATCATATATCCTTACTATACTTGATTACTATACTATATTCAATTACTATATTTTATTTTTATTTATATGAGCTACTGTCCCTAAGTTATTTTGCATATGTCACATTTTATATACAGTCTTTGTCATTTGACTATAATTTATATTGGTATATATTGGTATAAACATTTCTGCTTTCCCTTACACTCTATACATTTGTGGGGTTGGCAATGGATTGATCCCATCTAATTGAGGGTGTGTGCCTTTTTGTGAGCTGTGAATAGAGTTGCCACCTGTGCACTATTACTAATGATCGCTTTCATTGTGGAGCGCTCACATTAGTACAGCCTTTGCCCCCCTCTTCTGCTTGTGCTAAAAAATAAATAAATAAAACTCACCTCATCCATCGCACTGTGGGGAACACTTGTTGCTCACTGAATGGGCAGGATAGGACCTGCACTCCAGTATTGACTTGAAGCAGCAGGACCTACGAAACGTCATCACACTGGAGCGCAGGTCTTGTCCTGCACATCTAGTGAGCAGTAAGTGTTCCCCACTGCACAATCAAATGGATGAGGTGAGTTTTATTTTTTTTATTTATATTTTGCAAAAGAAGAGTGTGAAAGGGGGCATTAATAATACTGTGGTCTCTAATGGGGGCATTATTAAGGGGACTTCATTTTACTGTGGCCTGTGTTAAGCCACACTCCCCACAGCTTAACTTGGCAGGTATTTTTCAGTATTCAGGTTAAATTGCCATGTTGGCACTGTTCTTCCAGCAGGGTTAGAAAATGATTCTAGTTCATTGTGCCAGGTTCAGAGTAATTCTGAAGTGTTTAGTGTGGTTATAGCACCATCTAGCAGTCTTAAATTGTATTACACTTATTTTTTCCTGTTACAATACTACTGCATTGTGTGTGGAGAACTGCATTGTGGGAGTGCAAAGCATCCTGGGAAAGAGAAGTCTCCAGTCTCTAGGACACATCAGCAGACAACTTCTTGGGAAAGAGCCGTCACGGCCAATTTATTAACCATACAACAATTTCCACATCAATAACACATAATAATACCCATAACATATCAAATACATGAGAACCATTGTATAGAATCCTAGAAGGCAACCAGGTAAGCTGTGTTCACTACTATTCCTCCACTTGTCGTATTACCTTACCCTTGGCCGCGGTCACCGACCCAAGGGCACCAATTCCTCCCAATGTATTTGATCTGCCCTGTAGGCCCATCTGCCCAAACAGGAGCCCCATGCACCAGCTTACCGAACCTCCTGAGATGCACACTCCAACTAGTCATGCACCTCCTAAACCTTGAATTGCCTTCCAGGACCCTCACTTACCACGCCCCCCCTGTAAAGAACCCAACCAAACCAACTTAACGGGTGGGTGGGAAGAAACTTGTCACCCTGCTCAACGGCCACTGTTGCTAACTACACCCCCTCTACACCTTATATACAGCCCGGGAACTTGGAGCCTACCCCTCCCAAGAATAAGACCTTAACCCCTTAACTGCCTTCAACTTCCCCCCAAGTCAGGCTACACTGTGCTATGGCTGCGCCCCGCTCCGTTATCCTCATGACTTGCGGGATGGAAGATCTTTCAGCCATTCACCCAAACCACCACCTACTAAGCTCCGCCCAACCCCCCCCCCCCCCCATTAAATTAACGATCAGAGACAACTTCTTGGGAAAGAGCCGTCACGGCCAATTTATTAACCATACATCAATTTCCACATCAATAACACATAATAATACCCATAACATATCAAATACATCAGAACCATTGTATAGGATCCTAGAAGGCAACCAGGTAAGCTGTGTTCACCACTATTCCTCTACTTGTCGTATTACCTTACCCTTGGCCGCGGTCACGACCCAAGGGCACCAAATCCTCCCAATGTATTTGATCTACTCTGTAGGCCCATCTGCCCAAACAGGAGCCCATGCACCAGTTTACCAAACCTCCTGAGATGCACACTCCAACTAACACGCCACAAACGACCATAGGGGACACCTCACCTATGGTCGTCCTGCCACACCCTAAGGGCCGTTTCCAGGCCCTCTTGAATCCCTAAGGCCCACATATCCGTACCCACATCATTAAGGTGGACCCCATCTGATCTCAGGAACTAAGGCGACGCAGCCTCCAGCTCTCTGTGTCTCACCACTATACCCCCATGACGCTGCACAAAACGCCCTACATCCCTGTTAAGCTTGGCCCTTGCTTTATTAATCCGGGCCACCAACCTCGCAAAACGCCAAACCAAACGGGCCACCACCTCGGACCAGACCACCAACATACCCGGGAAGTCGCACCACAAGTGCAACAAATCGAGTTTTATATCCCGAATCACCTCCCTCGTACTGCGAACCCCTAAGTCGTTTCCGCCTACATGGAGGACCACGATATCGGGAGGCCTATCCAACGCCACTGAAGCCTGAAATTCTGGAAGCACCCTCCCCCATAAGAGACCCTGCAAACCAATCCATCACACTTGCAACTCATCTGGATCAAACCCCAGCTGCCGTCCATTCCTCCTCACGTCCGCTCGCAGTGCTCCCCAATGCACATACGAATGGCCGAAGATCCACGCCATACACGCTGACCCTATAAATAAACAAAATTAAATCTGTCGCACTACAACAAGCCAATAACACAAATCAAACAACTTACCCCAATCAGCGCTCACAACATATGATGGCGAACATAGGATCGATAACACTTGGATTCCCATCGACCTATCCGCTTAATAGCCTCCTCGCCCCAAGCCCCATCTAGCCGCCTCCGTTGCTGCACCAATTCGGAAAGAATGAGAAGCAAACTCCTTTGCTGGATAACCAGCCGTGACCAGGCACTTTCGAAAAACCGCCATAAATTGGTATTGTGACAAAGCCGACCCATCACAATGTATCCACAATGAACCCGGCACTTCCGGCCTGACTGCCAACAGCCCTTTCACACACCGCACAGGACACAAGACCGATTGCGGCAATGGGCGCAACACAATAAAAACCCCTTTGCCTACCTGATCTGTCTTAGACCTGTGCAACAGGCACCGCAAACCATCCTTCGAAAAACATACATCCTCGCGTAACAAACCGCTACCTCCCGCTCGACTCCCAGATACCAGTTCAGAGACCCGAAATGCCCCAAAAAAAGCTAGGGAAAAACCAGCCCTAAACAGACACACCTCATAATCAGACAAACACACCGAACCCGCCGCCTCCCATAAAGATTGTAACACGGCCCACGTGGACGGGCGGCGCCTGTCCGGACGGACCGCACTCCGCCTATAGCCCTTTAATGCCTGACGCACCAGGAAACCTTTTGACACATCGGCCAAACCGCGTAACCGCAGCCAAAAGGTAACAGCTGCCACCCTCTTGGAAACTACTGAAAAAGACACCCCAGAACTATAAAACAAACCTACGAAATACACTAACAAAGTCTGAAAATCCTCCACCTTCTCACATCCCACCACCTGATCCACCAACCGCTCCCACTGGGACCACACCGCAGAATCCGCCGACCACGTACTCTTACTCACAGACCGGCGAATCAAATCAGCTGAGACCCCAAGGCCACGCTCCAGAGCCACTGAGGACATTGTAGACCAATCCTGTCTGCATTTGGCACCAGTCCGCGTAAACGATCCCACTGAAAGCGAGAAAGCGAATCAGCAATGGAGTTGTCTACCCCTGGGACATGCACAGCCACAAAACACGCATTCAACCGCAAACCGCTAAGAACTAAATGGCAAAGCAAGCGAACAACGGGGGCGAATTAGCAGACTGCCTGTTAATCACTTGCACGACCCCCATGTTGTCACAACAAAATTGCAACCGTTTATTCCTCAGCGAATCCCCCCACAACTCAGTTGAAAGAACAATTGGAAACAATTCCAACAAAACCAGGTTCATCAAGAATCCCACCTTCCTTCATTCGTCTGGCCACGTACCCGCGCTCCATTGCCTTTGGCAAAAGGCCCCATATCCACACGACCCAGACGCATCCGTAAACAGTTCTAAATCCGCGCTAGAAACGGGAGCCTCCATCCACACCGAACGCCCATTGAATTCACCACAAAAAATGTTCCCAAATGGCCAAGTCATCCTGAACCTCTGCCGACAGACGCAGATAGTGAAACAGCATCTTCACCCCTGCCGATGCCATTGCCAAGCGCCTACAAAACACCCTACCCATCGGTAAAATCCTGCAGGCGAAATTCAGTTTTCCCAAAACTGACTGCACTCGCCGCAGCTGCACCTTCCTAGCCCTCCTCAGGAAAATAATCTCGCTGCACAAATCTGCTACCTATCCCCTGGCAGCCGACACTCCATAGCTACACTATCGATCTTGATACCTAAGAATTTAACAGCCATTGCTGGCCCCTCAGTTTTTTCCGGGGCTAATGGTACACCAAACCGAACCGCCATCTTCTCCATCGTACGCAGCAAGACCGAACACACTCGTGACCCAGCCGGGCCAAGAAACGAGAAATCGTCAAGATAATGTAGTACCGAGGTCCAACCTGCCTCCTGTTTGACCACCCACTCCAAAAAGGAAGCAAACTTCTCGAACAAAGAACAAGAAATCGCACAACCCATCGGTAAACAACAATCAACGTAAAAACTGTAATCCCACTTAAACCCCAACAAAGGAAAGCTATCCGGATGAATAGGCAGCAAACGAAAAGCTGCTTCAATATCGGTCTTGGCCAATAAAGCCCCTTGCCCAAACCGACGCACCCACCGGACCGCCTCATCGAGCGAAGTGTAGGACAAGTGTAGGACTACACTACACAGCTCCTCCGAAATACCGTCATTAACCGAACTGCCTGCCGGGAAGGACAAGTAATGGATAAGCCGAAACTTGCCCTTCTCCTTTTTTGGGACCAAACCCAACGGCGAAACCCACAAACCCGACAATGGCGGTTCAGAAAAGGGGCCCGCTATCCGACCCGCTGCCACCTTCTTACCAACCTTCTCCGTAACAACATCTGGCCTACGTAAAGCAGACACCAAATTGCATGTGGCAACCACAGGACAAACCGGCGCACAAGGAATCTTAAAACCGTCCTTGAAACCCATTAACAACAATTCCGCCACCCCCTTATCTGGGTAGATCTCTAACCACGGCACCATCTCTTCCACCTTCACCGGCGTCACCCCTCTTCTGACCAGCGTCCGCTCCTTTTCCTCGCCCCCTCTTAAAACACCGTGACAAACTGTGAGCCCTGCTGCAACCCGAGCATTCATGCTTGAACCGACAAGCTATGAGGTACCTGCAGTAACCCTCATTGAACTGCCAACAGCAACAACCCTTTTTCTGTCCGCTACCGGGCTCAGACGCCGAGGAACCTCCGGCTGCCCCATGTAAGGACTGATGACCTTGTGGTGATCTAAAGGCTGATGTCCTTGTGCCTTTCGCTGACGAAACTGTTCGTCATATCACAGCCACGCAACCCCCCCGTACGTACGATACGCCTCCCCAATAGCTTCCATATAACAAAACAGAGCGGAACAGTTTTCCGGCGCTTTTTCTCCTATCACACTTGCCAAAATGGCAAATGCTTGAAGCCAATTCAAATATGTCCGAGGAATCAGTCTATACTTCCGCTTCTCCTCCTCCTCTTTCTTACTCTCATCCGGCCTCACCCTGTCCAAATTGAACTTCTCCAAAGGAAGCAACGAGAATATTTCAACGTACTCGTCCCTCCAAATTTTCTCTTTCACCTCTGCTTTCAAATGGGCCCCCAGCGGCCCTTCAAAGCAGATGTACACCTCCCCTTTCGCCGTATCTGCCAGCCTAACCTCATCCCCAACTTTCCCTGCATCACACCCACTGACGGACATCTCCCCCGCCAATGGTACGGTCACCTCCGCTGATGCGCTACCCATGCTGACCTCCCCGGACCGCTCTCCCGCGCCAACTGCCGGAACCATAGCCCACACAGCCGCCGGGGACTCCTGCACCCCTGAACCCAACCGTGCCAATAGCGACACCATACCCGACAGGAACTCTTGTGCTTGCGCCCCCCCCCCCCCGGCCCACCGTGCTCCCGCTGTTGACTCGACGATCTCTCACCTGACCGGCCCTGGGGTATCCGCCCATCAGCCGCTGACCGACTGGAATCTCCTCCAAGTGATGATCCGCTCGGCGTCGCAGATGCCGCCCGACCGCCTCCATTCGTGTCCTCTCGCTCATAGACCGCCTCCCACTCCTCTTGGCTGACTTTGCCCTCCTCCACCTCCGAGGGTTCGCACAGTCCGTGCACGCCTCCTGGCGGCCGCTGCCTCTTGCCGTTCCCAACCGACGTCCTCGCATGCTCCATCACAGGCTCACCGGCAGGAGGACCAGTAGCCGCAATCCCCCTTGTCCCTCCAGAGCTGTCACTCCACTGCACTGTGGGCGGAGCAAATCCAGCACCCACAGCCAGTTCACAGTCCATTGCCATCCCGCCTGCAGTACCAGGCTCTGCCACCGGTGTCGCTGCTGCATGACGCAGGCTCCTCCTGCTTCCAGCTGGGGACAGCCGCCGGCCTTGCGCTCCACCGACGCCATACAGTGCCTGGGGACGCCAGCACGTGAGGCCGCCTCTCTCCCGCGCCGGCTAGCCGCCCGTTCTCCAGGTAAGGGCCGTCTGTTGGCTCGCTCCCCGCCCAGCCGGGCAATCAAGGGAGCCGCCGCTACCGCCTCCTGATCTCCGTGCTGTTGAGAGGACGAGGGAACAGGGTGGGACAGACCGCCTAGCCCTGGGCCTAGCTACAGGGGTGGCCGGAGTAGAAAACGGACCCGCCAGAGCCGCCTGCAAACTCTGCTACAGCCAGTCAGAACCATGCTGTTCTGCTGCTGCCCTCACGGCTGTCAATAACTCCTCCAAAGAAGCCATTATACTACTCACTGACCTGCACCTAAACTTGTCACCCTGCTCAACGACCACTGCTGCTGCTAACTCCACCCCCCCTACACCTTATATACAGCCCGGGAACTTGGAGCCTGCCCCCCCAAGAATAAGACCTTAACCCCTTGACTGCCTTCAACTTCCCCCCCAAGTCAGGCTACACTGTGCTATGGCTGCGCCCCGCTCCGTCATCCTCAATCTTTAACTCTTCCGAATAGTTTTTGTTAAACAGTTGTGCATGTACAAATGTAGACATATGAGAGATGTGGTTGTAGCATATACCAGCAGGTACATTAAAGGGGTTATCCCACCTTCTGCTTTCCATGCCGTGACTGCTCTGTCCTCTTCAATAAACTACTCAGTCAGGGGGCATTGTCCTTTCTATTGATTGACAGCCGTATCAGTGCTCTGCTGATCTACTAACTCTGCCTCCTGTATGTGCACGCTCACGTGTGAGCCGTAATTCTTTTCATTAGCCACCTCATAGACGGGAGTAACAAGCGCAGGGTAAAGAACGACCGCGCATGCAGATTTCGTTTGAGAAAATAACAGGACGGAGGCAAGAAATTAATTGCGCATGCTGGGATATGCGAAAGCACGCGAGGCAGGTCGGACTGCCGACAATAAATACACAGGAGGATGGCGCACAAGTGCGGCCACTGCGGTAGTATCACTGGGGTGGCCGTATCCATTGATAACAAGTACATAACGCTGAGAGAGAAGAAGGTCAGATATAGAGGAAAGGAGGAGGAATCGATAAGAACATGTATTTGGTAAGTTGCATGTAGTGGCATAAAGAACACAATAATTCATACTTCATTACATGGGAAAACCCCTTTAATGCTCTTTTGATTTTTTGATCCAGTACTGATGCAAAATACAGATCTGAATACAGCCATGTGATTGATGCCTTAAGGTATATTCACAGGAGGCAGATTTGTTGGAGAAATTTCTGTGACTGCCTAATTTATCTCATAGGAATTGCAGAAATCCATGAACATGCTGCAGAAAGTATTTAATTTAGATGCACGGAATAGACTTTTAGACCTAGTAATTTCTGCAACAAGTCAATTAGTGGGGAGACTGCTAACTTTTCAACACATCATCCTGTACAATTATTTTTTACTAATCTCACTCCCAGCTAAATGCTATTTCACTTCCATGTAAGCTATTGCTCAGCCTAAACATTAAACCGCTTATGAGACTGGAGTCACTTTTCAATTTATCTGCCAATCAGTCACTTTAGAAGAACACTTTATTTTTATTTTTGCTCAAATACATCACTTTCAACAGGTAGTTGTTATCAACCACAACTTTCCACTTTAGGCTACGATCTCAACGATGGTCTTCCCCTTGTTTGTATTATAATTGGATTGCTATTAACAACAAATGTGGAACCCAATCTGGGAAGGGTTTTTATACATATTACCACAATTTGCCCAATGCGGGCTAGTGACCACTCTTGTCCCAGACTCTAAAACGTAGCTTTTATTATAATACTGTAAGATCAAAGAAAAAGTGAGCAAAAAAAAAACAGCTCTATCAGTCCCTGCGTTACTGCGGCTGCGTCTAGACTTAGCCGCAGAGCCGGAGAGCTGAAAACAGTGAGGCGCATGCGTCCGAACTTGAAAAATCGCCCGTAGCTGTGAAGCAAACAGCGCAAGCGCCCAGACTTAGTTTGCTTCCTTAGAGTTATCTGTTTTAAGCGCATGTGTGCTGTCTTAGATTGGAATGAATTAATAGATACAGGTACTGCATTCCTAAGCCCACAGTGAATATTAAGGAATACATGTTCTGACGTATGCTGCTGGTATTGAAAAACAACCATAAAGAGATATACCTAATATACTGGATACAGATGTACTACTGGAGCTATTGTTATATTGCCTACTATATGATTAAAAGGTATATGCTACATCATTTGGGAATATGTAGTGGATCCTCACCATCTTATAAAGACATAGGTAACCCATATTATTACAAGTATGCATTGCCCAGTGGGATGTATATGGCACATTTACAAGAAATATGCCCAAAAAGACCTTTTATGGGAAAGGGTAACATATTTACTTCTAGTGGCATGGTGTTTCCTACTAAGTGATGGAAAAATGTATTCTACACCCTTATCTCTTTAGACAATACATAATAAGTGTTAGTCATCTTGTTTAGGCATGGATGGTCACTGTTATTAAAGGTAACTGTTAGTCAGTTAAATGTATGTGACACATTTGCAGGGGGCTAGGCCCAGAGATACTTTAATGGAAATACCTTGTAACCAGAGGATTCACTTAACTACCATAGCTGTATGCAAGAGGTATTAAACATTTTTTTTTTGTTTAGAGCAGCTTTAATAACTTATGATGGTTAATACGTCTAGAACTAAAGATCTCCAACATCATTCAATGAGACCCACAAATGGGCATAAACCCCAAGATTTTTTTTTAAATTTTTTTTAAAAAATAAGCGCAAATCAAGAAAGGTAAGAATAGTGACATGCACCAACAGTTCATTAGAAGGCGAACGGAGGGTATGTGCGTGCAGGTACCCTCCTGCCAATGTGAATTACGCTAAATCAAAAGGTGCTCTTTTGTGCAGTCCAAAGGGCGTCTACAGTGATACTCAAGTAACTTGACTAAATAAATACTAGATTTGCAAAAATGCACCCAACGACCATCCTAGATGCTCACAGTCGAATAAAGTAACAAAGATATACTTAATTATAATCTAGAGGAATGATGAGAAAGTGAATCCTTCATTAAGGTCTTACTTAAACTGTCCAGGCGGTGAATCCATCTTGCTTCTTCTTGATAAAGGATCCTACCTAAATCCCCACTACGAGGTCCAAGGGTCTTTTTACACAGTCCCCAAAATTTAAGACATCCAGGATCACCTCCATGTGCAGTTGTAGTATCTGCTTTTGTGTTTATACTGCTTATATGCTGGCAAATCCGGTGGCGAAATTCTTGGATAGTTTTACCAACATATAGCTTGAGACACGGACATTGGGCTACATAGATGATGCCCGTTGTTGAACAATTGATGAATTGCCGGATTTCATATTGTCTTCCATCTACAGGGTTGCTGAACGTCTTGATCTTAGAAACATAAGGGCAGAAGCTACATCTGCCACATGGATGACTGCCTGTGACATTAGATCTAAGCCAAGTACTTTTGATAGAATTGGTGTTGAAGAAACTATGCACCAGGAAATCTTTGTGAGGCAGAAGCCAATTTTCCCCACTTAAGGGGAAAAAATTCCTTCCCGACTCCATTCAGGCAATCAGAATAACTCCCTGGATCTATGACCCCTCTCTAGTAGCTATAGCCTGTAATATTATTACACTCCAAAAAAAAAAACAGTCCCCTCTTGAATTCCTTTATTGTACTCACCATCACCACCTCCTCAGGCAGAGAGTTCCATAGTCTCACTGCACTTACCGTGAAGAATCCTTTTCTATGTTTGTGTACAAACCTTTCCTCCAGACGTAGAGGATGTCCCCTCGTCACAGTCACAGTCCTGGGGATAAATAGATGATGGGAGAGATCTCTGTACTGACCCCTGATATATTTATACATAGTTATTAGATCTCCCCTCAGTCGTCTTTTTCCTAAAGTAAATAACCATAATGTTGATAACCTTTTAGGGTACTGTAGTTGCCCCATTCCAGTTATTACTTTAGTTGCCCTCCTCTGAACCCTCTCCAGCTCTGCTATGTCTGCCTTGTTCACAGGAGCCCAGAACTGTACACAGTACTCCATGTGTGGTCTGATTAGTGATTTGTAAAGTCGTAGGACTATGTTCTCATCACGGGCATCTATGCCCCTTTTGATGCAACCCATTATCTTATTGGCCTTGGCAGCAGCTGCCTGAAACTGGTTTTTACAGCTTAGTTTGCTGTTTATTATAATTCTTAGATCCTTTTCCATGTCAGTGTTACCGAGTGTTTTACAACTTAGTATGTATGGGTGACTTGCATTATTCCTTCCCATGTGCATAACTTTACATTTGTCAGTGTTAAACCTCATCTGCCATTTCTCTGCCCAAGCCTCCAATCTATCCAGATCCCTCTGTAGCAGAAAACTGTCCGCCTCAGTGTTAATTACTTTACACAGTTTAGTGTCAACTGCAAAAATAGATATTTTACTGTGCAAGCCTTCTACAAGATCATTAATAAATATATTGAAGAGAATAGGTCCCAGTACTGACCCCTGAGGTACCCCACTAGTGACAGTGACCCAATCTAAGTGTGTACTGTTAATAACCACCCTCTGTTTTCTATTACTCAGCCAGTTACTTACCCACATACAGACATTTTCTCCGAGTCCGAGCATTCTCATTTTATATACTAACCTTTTATGAGGTACAGTGTCAAATGCTTTGGAGAAGTCCAGATATACGACATCCATTGATTCGCCGCTGTCAAGTCTAGAACTTACCTCTTCATAGAAACTGATTAAATTCGTTTGGCATGACCGATCCCTTATGAAGCCATGCTAATATGGCGTTATTTGCTTATTTTCATTGAGATACTCCAAGATAGCATCTCTTAGAAAACCTTCAAACCGTTTACCCACAACAGATGTTAAACTGACCGGCCTATAGTTTCCGGGCTCTGTTTTTGGACCCTTTTTGAATATTAGCACCACATTTGCTATGCGCCAATCCTTTGGAACATTCCCTGTCAGTATAGAGTCCACAAATATCAGACATAAGGGTCTGGCTATGACATCACTTAATTCCCTTAGGATACGGGGGTGTATGCCATCCGGTCCTGGCGATTTGTCTATTTTAATAGAGTCGCTGTTGTACTTCTTCCTGGGTCAGACAGGGCACTTTTAATGGGGAATTTACTGTTACATTCTGGATTTCATCGGACAGTTTATTTTCCTCATGTGCTTAGTGTAGTGTTCCAGTTGGTCCGTGAATACAATGGTGTTCTCCCACCACCCTAAAAACAAATTTGCATAATTTGGTGCACATTTACTCCTCATGGCGGTGCCATTACACTGCAAATAAAATTGCCTATTGAATAGAAAATAGTTGTGCGTGAGAAGAAAGCGTAAAAGAGTGAGAACAAAATTAGTGCACTATAATGCCCTTAGTGAATAGAAAGGAAGCCACCGCCTTGGTGCCCAAATCGGGACGTATATTAGTGTACAGGGCCTCAATATCCAAACTGGCAAGAAATGTGCATTCGGTGACTTGAATCTCTTGTAATCTGGTGACCGCATCCTTCGTGTCTCTGATGTACAATGGTAAGGTGGGTACAAACAATGAAATAAACTCATCCACGTACTGACTAACATTTTCAGTTAGACTGTTATTACCCGAAATAATGGGTCTACCAGGTATGGGTGTTCTCTGTTTGTGTACTTTGGGGATCGCGTATATAGTTGCCATAGTTGGTTTCGTTCTATATAGGTATTTGTATTCTTCCTTTGAGATCAAATTATTACTTTTTGCCTCTTGCAAAATTAAATTTTTATAGGTGTTAGTATCTCGCAGTAGTTCCCATACTATATCTAGATACATTTGTCTCCCCATTAGAACAATGTTCCCCCCCTTGTCAGATGGCTTTATCACCAGATCTTTATTTTTTTGAAGTTCCGTAAGTGCTGCCATTTCATCAGTCGAGATTAATTATCATAGCATATCTGTTTTTTTTTTTTATAGTTTTAAGGTCCTTGGTGACCAGATGAACAAAAGTTTCTATGTTTGCAAATTATGAGAATGGCGGTGTGTACAAGGATCGAGGTTTCAATGTAGATAGGGGGGGTTCTATGGTGTCCTCAACTGCTGTATTTTTGCTGTCTAGGGACTCCAAAATTTGTAGCGCTGTTGTTCCCTTTTCTTTTTGAACACGCTGATCTTTTAGTTGCTGTTTATGTGTTTTATGTAGCGCCAATTTCCTGGAAAAACAATTGACATCTTTCACCCAGGTAAAGCATTCGAAGTTTGGTGTAGGGGTAAAGGACAATCCTTTCTTCAACAATTTGTAATGTCTATCTATTAGTTGATATGTGGAAAGGTTTATAATTTGTAGTTTATCAGATGTTGTCAGTTCCTGGCACTGTAAGCCGATTTGTCCCTGTCCCTCAGGGTAATACCCTGGGCCAAAAAAGACGGGACCACTGCCGTAGAATTGGCGGTCATTGTAGGAGTGGTACCAGAGGCACCAGAAGTAAAGGTAGGTATAGAGGAATACCCAAACCAGATACCTGTCCTCCTATAATTGTGGTTGGTAGGGGCATTTTTGGTGTCTCTGGCTGTACTATACCATTGTTTGCAACACCTATTTGCATATTTTGCCATGTTTGTTTGCAGTTAGGCACCTGGGCTACTGATTGGGGGGCAGGTGCTCTTCTTTGTTGGGCCTATGCAGGGTATTTGTTTTTACGTTTTATTCCTATTTGTCTATTGCAGTGGTGGCGAACCTATGGCACGGGTGCCAGAGGCGGCACTCTGAGCCTTCTCTGTGGGCACCCGCACCCTGGAAAAAGACTATGGTGAACCAATATGCCTTAGACTTTTCCTGCCATTCATCAGCGCAGGACACGCTATGAACGGCACAGGCAGCGCACTGAATGTAGGCAGGATATTAAAGAACATGGAAGATATACTATATTGGATTGTAGTATTCAGGGTAAATTGCTGTGTTGGCACTTTGTGATAAATAAGTGGGTTTTGGGTTGCAGTTTGGGCACTCGGTCTGTAAAAGGTTCTCCATCACTGGTCTATTGAATTGCTGTTTAGAAGGTAAATCTTCTGAACCAGATATATCTGATTCTGAAATGTCTGTATTAGACACTTGTGACGTAGTGTAATTAGTTCTTCTGGTGTTATTGGAACAGTTGTTAAAGTTTTTTACCGTATATACTTGACCGGTCTCAAAGTCACGTCTGTCCCTAATATACTTCCGGTTTTTTCTTTCTTTAATTTCGGTTTGTGTTCAAATGTTGCAAACTTAGGTAATGTATTAAAAGATTGTATCTGTGCTATTTCCTTTTCAAGTTGTGCACTTGTTTTACTCAAGACACCCTTTTCATATTTCAATAAATATTGGAGCATACGTATTGAATTTTCAGTGAGCAACTGGTGCCACCCATTTATAAAGTCAGGGTCGTCCTGATGTGAATTGGGGACTATGTTAATTCTCATGCCCCTATAGACCAGTCCTTGATGGACATACGTTTCAAGGCTAGTAACCTCCCATAGAGACCTAATGTACTGTTTATAGGTCCTATTAAGTTCTTTAAATCCGATATTAATATCTGTCAGATTGATTGGTAAATTGTCTTTAGAAAAAACATATTCTGCCTCTGAAATAAAAGTACTGGGGATTGGTTTGTGTGACAGAAAACCTGCAATTGGATAGAGGAAGATATATATAGTGCGCTTTTAAATTGTGGGTACTATTGACATGGGCGAATAAGCCCTATTTTACAACTCTATTAACAACAAATGGGGGACCCAATCTGGGAAGGGTTTTTATACATATTACCACAATTTGCCCAATGCGGGCTAGTGACCACTCTTGTCCCAGACCCTAAAACTTAGCTTTTATTTTAATACTGTAAGATCAAAGTAAAAGTGAGCAAAAAAAAATAATTTTTTTTTAATTTAACTGTTCTCCTAAATTGCTATGTGCAAGAGGATTATTGGCTGATGAAACCTTGTAAGTGGGGGTGCACTCCCCACACTGCCACTGCCTAGGCAGGGCAGCTGTACAGGGATCTTGACATAGCAATAGTAAGTTCTGTGCTAAATTGCTGTTTACTGGGTACATACATTTATTATGTATTGACTAAGGAGATAAGGGTATAGAATACATTTTTCCATCACTTAGTAGGAAACACCATGCCACTAGAAGTAAATATGTAAGGCCTTATTCACACGTCCGCAATGTTCATCCGCACCCGTTCTGCAAATTTGCGGAACGGGTGCGGACCCATTCATTTTGAATGGGGACGTGATGGATGCGGAGAGCACACACTGTGCTCTCCGCATCCGCATTTGCGGAGCGCGCCGCCGATCTTCCGGACGGCGGCTCCGCAAAAAAGTAGAGCATGTCCTATTCTTGCCCGCAATTGCGGACAAGTATAGGCATCTCTATATGGCCGGTGACAAGGTGTTTTCCGGATCCGCAAAGTTGTGGATCCGCAAAACACAACGGACGTGTGAATAAGGCCTTACCCTTTCCCATAAAAGGTCTTTTTGGGCATATTTCTTGTAAATGTGCCATATACATCCCACTGGGCAATGCATACTTGTAATAATATGGGTTACCTATGTCTTTATAAGATGGTGAGGATCCACTACATATTACCAAATGATGTAGCATATACCTTTTAATCATATAGTAGGCAATATAACAATAGCTCCAGTAGTACATCTGTATCCAGTATATTAGGTATATCTCTTTTTTTGCAATACCAGCAGCATACGTCAGAACATGTATTCCTTAATATTCACTGTGGGCTTAGGAATGCAGTACCTGTATCTATTCATTCATTCCAATCTAAGACGGCACGCATGCGCTTAAAACTGATGACTCTAAGGAAGCAAACTAAGTCTGGGCGCTTGCGCTGTTTGCTTCACAGCTACGGGCGATTTTTCAAGTTCGGACGCATGCGCCCCACTGTTTTCAGCTCTCCATCTCTGCGGCTAAGTCTAGACGCAGCCGCAGTAACGCAGGGACTGATAGAGCTGGTTTAAATCTATGTCCCGGGGCAGCCGCACGGGATTTTACTGAGCCGACAGACAGGTAAGTGTTCGCGCACAGTAGTTGTGCGCAACAGATTCAAAAGACTCCACCTATTCAACAAGCCGCCAGTGCCCATTGTTGGACCTTCATTGGCTCATCGTGCTGTCATATAGATAAATGGTTGCTTTACTTATTATTATTCGTCCTTACGTCTGAACACGAATAGGAACATAGGTTATGTAAGGCAGCACTCAGCGTCCACCCTCAAGTTTGTCCATACCCTTGAAAACGCCAGTTTATCTGGTGACACATGTTGGGGGAAAACTGTTAGTTTGTTTTTAAGTCTGTTCCTGCTATTAGTGTGTATGGCTGATAAGGGCATTGCAATCAGTTAGCTACCTATTAGCTAACATTGAGAGTATACTACTCTCATTTATGTACCCAGTAAACAGCAATTCAGCACAGAACTTACTATTGCTGTGTCAAGATCCCTAAACAGCTGCCCTGTCTAGGCAGTGGCAGTGTGGGGAGTGCACCCCCACTTACAAGGTTTCATCAGCAAGTAATCCTCTTGCACATAGCACTTTAGGGGAACAGTTATTTTAAATTTTATTTACATTTTTTTATTTATTTTTTGCTCACTTTTTCTTTAATCTTACAGTATTAAAATAAAAGCTAAGTTTTAGGGTCTGGGACAAAAGTGGTCACTATCCCGCATTGGGCAAATTGTGGTAATATAATTGGATTGCGAAATTGTATTGGACTGTAATTCCTAATTTTGTCATTAGAGTGCAAACTTGTCACTAAGTTTCCCTCTGCTATACTCTATACTAAGTTTCCCTCTATTTCTATACTATACTCTATACTAAGTTTCCCTCTATGTCTATACTGTACTCTATACTAAGCTTCCTCTATTTCTATAGTATACTCTGTATTAAATTTCCCTCTATTTCTATACTATACTCTATACTAAGTTTCCCTCTATGTCTATACTGTACTCTATACTAAGCTTCCTCTATTTCTATACTATACCCTTTACTAAGTTTCCCTCTATTTCTATACTGTACTCTATACTAAGTTTCCTCTATTTCTATACTATACTCTGTACTAAGTTTCCCTCTATTTCTATACTGTACTCTATACTAAGCTTCCTCTATTTCTATACTGTACTCTATACTAAGCTTCCTCTATTTCTATACTATACTCTGTACTAAGTTTCCCTCTATTTCTATACTGTACTCTATACTAAGCTTCCTCTATTTCTATACTATACTCTGTACTAAGTTTCCCTCTATTTCTATACTGTACTCTATACTAAGCTTTCTCTATTTATATACTATACTCTATACTAAGTTGCCCGCTATTTCTATACTATACTCTATACTAAGCTTCCTCTATGTCTATACTAAACTCTATACTAAGTTTCCTGCTATTTCTATACTATACTCTATACTAAGCTTCCTCTATGTCTATACTAAACTCTATACTAAGTTTCCTGCTATTTCTATACTATACTCTATACTTAGCTTCCTCTATTTCTATACTATACTCTGTACTAAGTTTCCCTCTATTTCTATACTATACTATACTCTATAATAAGCTTCCTCTATGTCTATACTATACTCTGTACTAAGTTTCCCGCTATTTCTATACTATACTCTATACTCGGCTTCCTCTATTTCTATACTATACTCTGTACTAAGTTTCCCTCTATTTCTATACTATACTCTATACTAAGCTTCCTCTATGTCTATACTATACTCTATACTACGTTTCCCACTATTTCTATACTATACTCTATACTTAGCTTACTCAATTTCTATACTATACCCTTTACTAAGTTTCCCACTATTTCTATACTATACTCTATACTAAGTGTCCTGCTATTTCTATACTATACTCTATACTAAGCTTCCTCTATTTATATATTATACTCTGTATTAAGTTTCCCTCTATTTCTATACTATACTCTATACTAAGTGTCCTGCTATTTCTATATTATACCCTATACTAAGCTTCCTCTATTTATATATTATACTCTGTATTAAGTTTCCCTCTATTTCTATACTATACTCTATACTAAGTTTCCCACGATTTCTATACTATACTCTATACTTAGCTTACTCTATTTCTATACTATACTCTATACTAAGCTTCCTCTATGTCTCTACTATACTCTATACTAAGTGTCCTGCTATTTCTATACTATACCCTATACTAAGCTTCCTCTATTTCTATACTATACTCTATACTAAGCTTCCTCTATGTCTCTACTATACTCTATACTAAGTGTCCTGCTATTTCTATACTATACCCTATACTAAGCTTCCTCTATTTCTATACTATACTCTATACTAAGTTTCCTCTATTTCCAGACCACTGACCTTTATGTCTGAGAATATATTATTTATATGTTGGGTGAACTTTCCTGGTAAGTACAGCATCTTCCTCTTTACGTTTCTCCCTGCCCCCTGTTTCTAACTTCCTCCTGTCTATCTTTTTTTTTTTTTACTTCATTAACTGCTCCATCAATGTCATTCTCTTACTGTAGACATCAGACATTAATATTGTCCCACAATATCAACAATTAATAACTAAAGCCTAATCAATGTATGCTAAATAACCCTAAAATGAAATTGTTTTATATCTACGTATTTATTTATCTCATGTACTTACCTCAAATTATTAGATAATTTATTAGTCATTCACACTAACCTATTATAAATATTAATACTACATTTTCATCCCCTCCATAGGGCTCATGCACACTACCGTATGTATTTTGCGGTCCGCAAAAAAAGGATCAGCAAAAAATACGGATGACGTCCGTGTGCATTCTGTATTTTACGGAACGGAACAGTTGCCCCCTAATAGAACAGTACTATCCTTGTCCGTAATGCAGACAATAATTGGACATATTTTTTTGCGGAATGGAAATACGGACATACAGAAACGGAATGCACATGGAGTAACTTCCGGTTTATTTTTGAGAACCAATTGAAATGAATGGTTCCGTATTTGGTCCGCAAAAAAAAAAACGAACGGACATAGAAAGAAAATACGTTTGTGTGCATGAGACTTATAAGCTCTCTTCGGCAGGGATATCTAGTCTTTTCAAAGAAAGCTGTTAAGTTATAGAATAAAGCATTACTGGCTAAGCATACTCTTTTGCTAGGAAGTGGGGTTGCCATTTGGTGTGCCCAGAGTATTTGTCATTTGTTATTGCTATATTTATTTCAGTGTAACAGAATGGATCCAGAATACGCTGAATGCGTGCAGCCTTGCTATGTAAAGAAAATTAGTTGTTCCCTGGCATATTTTCTTTTGCCTTCAGGCTGTGCTTTTAAGTAAAATTCTCTTTTCATGGGATCTTTTGTAGCTATTGTTGGACTCCAAAAGAGCCCATTGAAGCCCAGTGTTTTAGTTTACAACGGATTTGTATGTGAAGCCTCTGATATGTTCTGACAAGGAGTCATTGATATGATACATGAACTTGGAAGCAATAACAGTTGAAAGACTTGTAGTTTTCCATGGAATTTACAATATCATTTAAGGCTTTGTTCACACAGGCATCAAGCGTTTATTAGACAGGATCCAAGTAGCATACAGTGTACCACATTGACTCCTAAGTTTCTGTAGAAGTTTTCTTCATTTTAAACATCTGTTCTTGCCATCAAAGGTGACAGAGACCCCAACAGAACCCTTAACAGAAAGCTATGTAATCACAAAAATGACCCTATCTGGGTATAGGTATATTTACATAATGTGCAAAACTAACCTCGCGGACTAGATACCAACTTTACCCAGATAACAGTGTTTTAATGAAATGTAACTTTTAATCGTAACTTATTAAAACAAAACAAATATTGTGAGCCAAACAAAAGAAGGAATAAAAAATAAACTGTTCCCTGTCTCAATGGCTAATGTGTATATCTTGAGTTTATTTGTTTTCAACACCCCTGCAAGGATGTGCACTCTCCCTGCTAGGGTCAATCACTGACTGATGGCATATCACTTATTGCCAGTTACAGCACTGGTTATTGTATGTGACTGAATCTGCCTACACACTCAGTTGTAGTTAGGTGCGTTACTTCCACTAATTTAGCTCAATAAACACTGATTAAGCCCAATGAGACAAGCGAACAGTAGATCTAAAACCTAAGAACTGCCCCCGACATGTTTCACCAGCTAACCGGCCTTCTTCAGGCGTTTGGGCAGCATTGAAAAAGGAACGCCACAAACGAGGTATAAATAACCCCTGTAATGTGATTGACATATCAGTAAACCAAGGAGGCTTGCGAGACGTCAATAAGGTGGATGTAAATTCCCTACACCCCCATTCAATCTTACACCACATACACTACACCTCTTATCCAATCGGTGTATCAGGAGGAGTAGCCATCATGACGTGCTGCGCACACTCCCGATGTGCACAGACTTCTTTAAAAAGTACTGTGGTCAGCTCATTGCGATTGCGCAACTTAGATACTTCCACAAAGCAGTCCCTTCTACTACGCACGTCCTGCGCAGTATGTGGATGCGCCGGAACATAGTCTGATTTAAGTTCTCATCAGAAAGAGCGCATGTACTGTGCGATAAATGAATGCGCAGAAAGTTAGCTGTCTGTGTCCGGAGGTTTATACAGATCAAGGTAATATAGCAGGGGGCATATCTGGCTCTATACCCATATCACTTAGAGCTGCTTGGTACATTATAATAGATGTCTCGCGCCAAGTATCAATCTCTAAGGAAATAGACCAATCATGATCCCTTCAAGAATATAAGAGGTGAGTATTAAAAGAATGGAATGGACTGGGGACTAACACCCCTACCAAAAGGAAAGAAAAAACAAAAATAACCATGCTGGAAAATACAATACATCTACCACTCAATGGTGAATATCACTGTGTTGAAATTTAAATATGCTTAAATGTCTTTAGACTTGACAATAAAACATGATAATGATCCAAAAGGAAAAGATCAAGTGTCGCAGCCCGAGCAGTGAGTGCAAGAATTGAGGTGCTCTCAGTTGGTAGATTCACCCGATCCACTAGAAAAAAGTCTTCAAGAACAACTGGCCACTCTCTAATATCTTAGAATTGGTAAAATTTATTGCCTATCTTAAACTAACAATATAAAATGTAAATACCAAATAAACCACATAGAACAAAAAATTTGCATAGAACAACAAAAAAATTGCATAAAGTGAAATGATCGCAAATACAAGTGATAACGAAGGAATGTGTCAATATGGACAGCCAGTATCACTAGTAGCAAACAGTCAATATGTGCCGATTGCTGTATATAGGCACCATGTAAATATCCACCATAGTGGGTCACCCACAATTGTGTTGAAATGCGGCTGAATGTCCACAATAATAATGTCCCTTTTGTAATGTAATGCCTGATTACTTATCATTCAGTTTCCTCTTATTGAATGAGTATCATCACACCTGAAGTCCTTAAATATATGTACGGTGCCGAGCGGCGTCCCGCTCCTGTGACACAGCTAGCGGCGTCCCACCGCAGTTCACTCTGATATCGTCCGGCAGTGTACAGTAGCGCTGAATGGAGTTGAAAAGCCACAATCTTACCAGGGAGGATGTCTTCTGCCTGTACCGAGCATGTAAATCTCTCCGGGTTATTCCCGTCTGAACTCACCACGCCGGTCGCTCCACGTGGTTCTCAGTATATGGTCCGGTACCACACAGAAGTGCTGTATCTCGCGCGGCAGACGGAGTGTTCTTATAGATTGATTATAGCTCGGCTTCAATACAGTCTTGGCTTGTACTCTCCTGGGCTGGTGGCTAAAAAGCTGAATGAGTATGTAAGTTCTTGGGGGATACCAAACGCGTTTCGGGGTAGTGTGTGACCCCTTCTTCAGTGGTTAACACCCCCAAAAAAAACACCCCACCTTTATAGGGGTTACAGCAATTGAAAAAATCTGGCATGGATTTAAATATTTCCAGCTTACCTAAATATAATAATAACTATCCATCGGTTGAATAAATATATTGCACAACTTCATGATATATTTATTCAACCGTGGCACAATGATCGAGTCTGAAGGTGGCGGTAGTGACAGGCCTCTAGTAGCTACAGACAATGAGAAGACTAATCGTCAAGGTAGCTTTGAGCCCGGAAGAGTTGCAATGTTTATCAAGATACGTCACTAAAGATTTTACCGTATGTAACCGCAGCGCTGACCGCAATATACAATTTGTTTTTCCACCGAAATAAGTCACAAAAGATTTTACCGCATATAACTACAGCGCTGAACGCTGAAAAAAATTAGTTTTTCGACCAAAATATGTCACAAAAGGTTTAATACATATAACTGGAACAGTGAATACCGAGTATATTTTTCTTTTTCCATGTATATACACCACTAAAGGCTTTTCAACAGAGGGTTATAGGCTGACAGTTTTAAAAAAACACTGACTCCTAAGGCGGAGTGATCTGAAGTGAACGGGACGTAGCGGAGGAAGTAGGTCTGCGCTGAAAGAGCGAGACGCGGTCCTCGTGTGGGTTCTGTGCTGCAGAGAAGTCCCGGTAAGCAATACCGCAGATATATGCCGGCTGGTGTGAATTAGTTTGCATTTTTGTGCAGGGTTAGTGTATAGTGTATTCACCTGTATTGGTGTGCCGCTCTTATGGATGTTGTCACGTAAGCACCCAGGAGTAGCTTCACCCAGAGTATCAGAGGAGGACAATACATCATGTGATAGTACGTCCTGAGAGTGGAGGCCCCTAGATCTCTCTTAGGCATCTATCCATGCGTATAGCCAGAGACATAGCAGCCTCCAGAGACACTGGGGTTTCATGAAAGGTCAAGGGATCCTTCAGCCACTCTGATAACCCTTGACAAAACTGGCTACGGAGGCAGGATTGTTCCACTCCGTATCTGTAGCCCACCTCAACTCAGAGCAATAAATCTCAGCGGAACGATCACCTTGATGAAGGCCACGCAGCTTGGTTTTGACTAGAGAGGTCTGATCCAGATTATCATAGATAAGACCCAAAGCTTCGAAAAATTCATCTACCGACCGGAGAGACTGTGATCTAGTCGGCAGAGAAAAAGTTAATGAATGCGCATCCCCTTAAGCAAGGAAATTATCACGTCCCCCAGAAAATCTGTCCGGGAGGGCAACTTTAGGTTCAAGACAGGCATGATAACCACCACCACCACTAGGACCAGCAGCCTGTGGTCTCTGCATCTGCGAGATGGTCGTGCAGAGGTCAGCTACCTCCAAAGACAGCCCTTGCAGCTGACCTGCCAGTGCAGCAATAGGATCCATGGCTGCACACAAACAAAAATGACGGTTTTGCCGGTTTATAATGTCACGCTTCGGTGTGGGAGGGAAACACCAGACCGAGCATAAGGGGGAAGGGGGGAACAGGGAATCAGGCCTGAGAACTAGGGAAGGAAGATGGACACCTCCTAGTAAGACAGGAATACCTAGAGTCCTATCTTGCCCTATAGGACCCTGGTACGGCAGGGACGAGGCTACCTGTTCCTCCAAAAGGTAGGACGAACAGAAGTCTCCTTCAGGCCTTAAACAAACAATAGGGAAATGCAAACCACAGAACCCAAACAAAATACAAAAGGGAAAGGAAAGACTTAACTTCAAAGGAGCAATGGAAGCGCCAGGAACTCAGCCGAAATCCACACACCAGCTATCCACAACTGAGACTGAAGCTATAAACCACACAGCAGTGTGGGAGAAGCAGCAATAAATAAGGAAGGTTAAATGACCACTTTAGCTACACCTGAGGCAAAGGGGGTGGCCATTACCAGAAACAACACAAACAACACAGTGACACAATAACACCACCGTAGTATGACTGTATAGACAATTATATTCATTCACTTCATGTCTTCTCTGATTGTAGTCAAAAAGATTTGCTTTACTTTATCTGGCCCAGACCATGGTGCATTAGCATCTATGGAGAATCCCACAATGTCTGGAAGCATGGCTCCAGTCCCTTCCCCTACCTCACTGCCCTTCACTGCAATGCAAACAGGGTGCACCTAGTGAGGTGAGCAGTGATATGGAACCACCACCCTCACCATATGGTGAGCATATAAATAGAGGACATCAACAGATACTCACAGATTCAAAGAACAAAAGCAGAGATCGTAGAAATCTGTTTAGTACAACTGAATAGAATTTATTAAATATCTGATCAAATTTTCCATAAAATATACAGACCCAGATTTACTAATCCTGAAGATAGTGTAAGCTTAGAAAAGCTGTCTATAACTGCACAAGATTTATCACAGTGCCCAGGCTGGATGATAAATCTGGGGCAGGGATAGATATTTTTCTCTGACACTATACAAACTTTTGGATGGCTTACTTTCAGATAGATTTTGGGCTCAGAATGGTGCATTTTAGGCCCTGCCCCCTTTCTAGTGAAGCTCTGTCCCTTTCTACTAAGCTTTGCTTGCCAAGCAAGTGTAGAAACCCTAGATGTGGCAAATTCTGACAATTTGCACAATAGATTTTTGGCTCTGTCACATTAGTAAATCAGGTCCACAGTGTATTACTTACCTAAAGATAAATGATGTGTCTATTTACCTTTCACATGATATATTAAACTCATTATTATAAGTCTATACGTGCACATTTAACATCATAGGCTTCAGCAGTCCATTATAGTATTCACTAGAAGAAGGAGAACTCATAACACAAATACTGTATTGGAACCAAGCTCAGTACATAACTACGACACCAGAACTAAGATCAGTGTATATAGTACATACAGAACCAAAACCAAGCTCGGTACATAATCAATATAGCAGAACAAAGTTCAGATCATAAATACCATATTAGTTATAACTATCTTTCTTACGTAAATACAGAACCATTATCAGGATATAAATAAAGCACCAGAACCATGCCCAGCACATAAATTTGGGTACCAGACCTAAGCATAGTAAGTTAATACTGTACAAGAACCAAGCTCAGTACATAAATACAGTACCAGAGCTAATTATAGTAAAAAAAGTTTTTTTTTAATCCATGGTGTGGCAGTCTAAACACATGCTTTTTTATCCCTTCTGTTAGCTATCGAAATACTGTGCGTCAGTATTACAGGTCAATGTTACCGTCAGGTCTAATTTATCACCCTGTACATAACTTTGCAGTGCACCAAGATTCAAGTAATGGCCCCCCGATAAAGTGGGGAGGGGATTGACAACAGCAGTGGCAGTAGCATTAACAATAGTGGCCTTATGACAGAGTGGAGAGGGTGGCAGCATTCACAGTTGTAGTGACAATACTGGCTCCAAGACAGAGTGGGGAGAGTGGCAGCAGTGGCCCCATGACAGAGTGTGGAGGGTGGTAGCAGTGGGAGTAGCAGTGACAGTAGTGGCCCCATGACAGAGTGGGGAGGGTACAATCAAAATACATATGGTAGCACACTGTTATACATGCAAACAAAAGAACTAGGTATTAGGGATTATTTTAGATGATAGTAGAACTATACCTACTATACTTGAAAATGGAAGCTTTTGTGCATATTTTTGATCAATTTTGTGTCAGGCCCCTCTACCAACATCAATGTGGCTTCTGCAGATGGGTACCTAACACTAACAGAACCGCCTCTCTTAGGCCTAATTTAAGCCTACAATGTTTAGGGAGGTGTAGGAACCAACTACATTTATACTGTGCTCAGAAGTCTTGGGCAGATGGGCGGGGAGTGGTAAATCTAAAGGAGGCAGCTACCCTCCAAACACACTGCAAGAAAATTTAGACTAGCACATCCAAAGTCACAGGTGCCCATTTTTTTGCAGAGTGGGGAGGGTGGCAGCAGTGGCAGTAACAGTGACAACAGTGGCCCTATGACAGAGTGGGGACAGTGGCAGCAGCAGCAGTGGCAGTCAGGGTGTGTTCACATCACCGTTTATTTTTCTGTTCTTCTGATCCGTCAGAAGAATCGAAAAATAAATAAAAATGGATCCTGTATTTTGAGCATCTGTAAGGCCTCATTCACATGGTCAGTATTTGGTCAGTATTTTGCATCAGTATTTAATAATTATTTGTAAACCAAAACCAGGAGTGAGTCCAAAAGAGAGATAAAATGTAATGGAAATATTTGCATCTCATCTGTGTCATGAACCCACTCCTGCTTTTGGCTTACAAATACTGATCAAATACCAACCAAATACTGACCAAATATTCTCAATCTTCGTTATATTCTAGCAATACAACCATTAGGAACTCAGCTCTAAGTTTAATTCGCAATGTGAACATATGCTCGCATTGCGAATTCAACTTAAAGCTGGGTTCCTACTGGTTGTATTTCTAGAATATAACGAATATCACGAATATAGCACTATATTCTCAATCTTCATTATATTCTAGCAATACAACCATTAGCAACTCAGCTCTAAGTTAAATTCGCAAAGTGAACATATAATCGCATTGCAAACTGATCTTAGAGCTTAGAGCTTAGAGTTCCTAATGGTTGTATTGCTAGAATATAACGAAGATGAAGGATATCACAAATTCACGAATATAGCACTATATTCTCAATCTTCGTTATATTTTAGCAATACAACCATTAGGAACTCAGCTCTAAGTTGATTTCGCAATGCGAGTATATGTTCGCATTGTGAATTCAACTTAAAGCTGGGTTCCGAATGGTTGCATTGCTAGAATATAACGAATATCGCAATGCGAATAATTCAGGTTATATTAATCGCATTGCGATTACAACTTAGTCAAATTTGTGAGATCGTAATTCTTACATCCGACAGTACATTTTAGCATGGAGGCGTTCCCATTAGGATGGGGACACTCCATGCACAAGGGAAATCGGCTGAAGCGGCAACGTGTATTAACCTGAGCGGGCAGGAAGCCAGGAATCCTCCGGACAGGTAAGAACAACTTTTGGGAAGTGGGAAGACAACCAGAGAGCAACAAGCATTAACAGCTACAAAAAAAAAAAAAATCGAATATTCGAAATAGCGACAGAAAAGAAGTTGTGGTTATGTGGCTGGAAGTACATTAGGCGTTCACTGGCTAAAAATTTTACTGTAGGCCAGTACAGGCCCTAAAAATTAGGCATTCACCTGACAGAAAAGAACTTGTGATTACGTGGCTGGAGGTATATTAGGCGGTCACTGGATAACAATTTTACTGTAGGCCAGCCGAGTACAGGCCCCAAAAATTAGGCATTCACCTGACAGAAAAGAACAAGTGAATATGTAGCTGGAGGTACATTAGGCAGTCACTTGATAAAAAATTTATTGTAGGCCAGTACAGGCCCCAAAAATTATGCATTCATCTGACAGAAAAGAACAAGTGATTATGTGGCTGGAGGTACATTAGGCGCTCACTGGATAACTATTTTACTGCAGGCCAGTAAAGGCCCCAAAAATTAGGCATTCACCTGACAAAAAAGAACTTGTGATTATGTGGCTGGAGGTACAATAGTCCGTCACCGGCTAAATATTTTACTGTAAGCCAGTACAGGCCCCAAAAATTAGGCATTCACCCGACAGAAAAGAACTTGCGAATATGTGGCTGGAGGTACATTAGGCGGTCACTGGCTAAAAATTTTACTGTAGGTCACTGGAGTAAAGGCCCCAAAAATTAGGCATCCACCTTACAGAAAAGAAATTGTGATTATGTGGCTGGAGGTACATTAGGTGGTCACCAGCTAAAAATTTAACTGTAGGCCATTGGAGTACAGGCCGCAAAAATTAGGCATTCACCTGACAGAGAAGAATTTGTGATTATGTGGCTGGAGGTGCATTAGGCGACTACATTTTTTTACTGTAGGCCAGTACAGGCCCCAAAAATTAGGCATTCACCTAACTGACAAAAAAAAAAACTTTATGCCGCTGTATATACATAAGACAAGGACCATTCTTTGTTCTGGGTGGTGGCGGATATGTGTGGGCTGGCATGAGGAAATTTAATTACATGTGGTCGTCACAGGTGTTGAATTCCTCCGAGATCCATGTCTCATTCATTTTTAGAAATGTGAGGTAGTCCACACTGTCATGAGCTAGGAGAGTGCGCTTATCGGTCACTATCCCCCCTTCTGCGCTGAACATCCTTTCGGACAGGACACTTGACGAGGGGCAAGCCAAGAGTTGCATGGCAAATTGTGCCAGCTCTGGCCACAGGTCAAGCCTGCACACCCAGTAGACCAGGGGTTCCTCGCTAATCAGAGCGTCCACATCAGCCGCTTACCCGATGTAGTCGGACACCTGTCAGTCTAGGCATCCCCTGAGGCTGGATCTGGAGGGTGGGTGTCGATGGGTTGGCTGCAAGAATTATCTCATATCCGAAGTGACCAACACATCTTCAAACCGTCCTCTTCTTGCAGGTGCGGTAGTATTGGTACCCGCACCTGTTTCGCTGTGGATGGAAATTCCTCTGCCAGTGCCTGCAACAGCAGAATGCAGTATCTCTCACAGCGAGGCCTGGAAATGCTGCATTCTGCCAGCCCTCTGTGATGCTGGTAAAATGTCCGCCATTTTGTGTTTGTACGGGGGGGTCTAAGTACGTTGCCACCCAGTACAGGTCCTTGCCCTTTATGCTTTTTATACGGGGGTCCCTCTTTAAACACTGGAGCATGAAGGCCCCATTTGCACTAAATTGAAAGCAGTGGAGGGCCCTGTCTCCTGCTCATCACCCAGGAGAATGTCGTCCTCTGTCTCCTCCCCCCAGGCACAGACAACACCAGGGATCCCCGAAAAGTTTAAAGTTCCCCTCAAAGCCTGCTATTCTTGCTACAACTCCCCCCACAGCCACCATCCTCCTCTGACTCCTCTTCAGACTCCTGCTGACTTATCTCAGATGGTGTAGCCCCCCTGGGAATTCATTCAGCATTGCGACTTTCTCATCTTTCAGCTCCTGCTCCTCGACGGCTTGATCAATGACATGACGCAATGCACGCTCCAGAAAGAAGGTGTAAGGTACAGTTGTGTTCAAAATTATTCAACCCCCAATGCTGTAAAGGGTTTTAGGGAATTTAGTGTACATTTGTAATTGTGTTCAGAATGAAATCTTACAAGGACTTTTTAAAGAACCAAATGCAACTAAAATGACATTTTTTTTGTGATTTCTTCATTGACACAATTATTCAACCCCTTAAAGACTACCACTCTTAAGAACAGAGGTTCATTCAAGTGTTTTCGATCAGGTATTAAAAACACCTGTGGATGTCAAGGAGCAGCAATCAAGCATAATAAGCACCAATTAGGCAGATTTAAAATGACTGTGATACTCAGCTCCTTCTAGACATTTACTGGTGTGTTTACAAACATGGTGAAGTCAAGAGAATGGTCCAGGAAGACAAGAGAAGAGGTGATTTCTCTTCACAGGAAGGGCAATGGCTATAAGAAGATTGCAAAGATGTTAAACATACCAAGAGACACCATAGGAAGTATCATTCACAAATGCAAGGCAAAGGGCACTGTTGAAACGCTAACTGGTCATGGCAGAAAGATGAAAGAAGATGCTGACTTCGACTGCTGTGCGCTATCTGAAGCGCAAAGTGGAGAAAAGTCCCAATGTGACTGCTGAGGAACTGAAAAAAGATTTGTCAGATGCGCACACTGCGTAATGAAGGCCTCCATGCCAGAACTCCCAGGCGCACCCCCTTACTGTCTCCAAAGAATAAGAAGAGTCGACTGCAGTATGCCAAAAGTCATGTGGACAAACCACAAAAGTTTTGGGATAGTGTTCTGTGGACTGATGAAACAAAATTAGAACTGTTTGGGCCCATGGATCAACGCTATGTTTGGAGGAGGAAGAACAAGGCCTATGAAGAAAAGAACACCTTGCCTTCTGTGAGGCATGGCGGGGGGTCAATCATGCTTTGGGGCTGTTTTGCTTCTACAGGTACGGGGAAGCTTCAGCGTGTGCAAAGTACCATGAATTCTCTTCAGTACCAGGAGATATTGGATGAAAATGTGATGCAGTCCGTCACAAACCTGAGGCTTGGGAGACGTTGGACCTTTCAACAGGACATTGATCCCAAGCATACCTCCAAGTCCACTAGAGCATGGTTGCAGATTAAAGGCTGGAACATTTTGAAGTGGCCATCGCAGTCACCAGACTTAAATCCGATTGAGAACCTCTGGTGGGACTTAAAGAAAGCAGTTGCAGGCCGTAAGCCTAAGAATGTGACTGAACTGGAGGCTTTTTTCCATGAAGAATGGGCGAAGATACCCGTAGATCGCTGCAAGACACTTGTGTCAAGCTGTGCTTCACGTTTAAAAGCTGTTATAACTGGAAAAGGATGTTGTACTAAGTACTAAGATTGAATTTGACTTGGGGGTTGAATAAAACTGATAATGATGTGAGCACAGAAAAGACATTTGTGGTTATTTCATTATAAATGTTATGTTATATTTGTCTGACTTACAAGTGCCTCTTTGATTTAATTGTAAACAAGATGACTGAAATGATCAAAATCAATGTCAAACTGGCCAAAACACTCAATTTCAGTGGGGGTTGAATAATTTTGAACACAACTGTACGATGTCACTGATGGGGCTCTGGCTGCGACTGACCAGTTTGGTGATCTCATCAAATGGCCGCCGAAATCTGCATGCGTCGCGCATGAGTAGCCACTAGCGCAGTGAAAAGAAACCAAGCTCCCCAGAACCTGTCCTGCTGCAGAGTTCGTACAGGTAGTCATTAACAGCACGTTGCTGTTGGAGCAGCCTATCAAGCATATACAAGGTGGAGTTCCAGCGCGTCGAGCATCTGACGGGAAAATGGTGTCACCGCTTAACGTCAGCAAGGCGAAACATGGCCGTGTAAGATCTTCTAAAATGGCCATATGTAAGACGGAATGCCGCAAGACGTCCTGGACCTGGTATTTGGCAAAGAATCGCTGCACGACTAAGTTCAGGACGTGTGCCATGCACGGCACATGTGTCATTTTGGCCTGTGGCAGCGCGCTCAGCAGATTGGCAACGTTGTGGCACACCACTTTACCACCTGTCAAATTGAGCGGGGTTAGCCACTGATCGGCCAGTGACCGCAGAGCGCAAAGCAGTGCAGGACCGGTGTGGCTCTTTGCTTCCAGGTACAACAGCTGCAGCACAGCATGACAACGTCTCTCCTGGGACGTCGAATAGGTTCTGAGGAGCTTGGGGGCGCACTGGAGGAGTCAGCCAAGGAGGAAACGGAGGATGGAGTAGGAGGAGGAGAAGAAGAGGAAGGCATGCATGCCATCCTTGGCGGTAACACCAAATCCACACGAGAGCCACAGGTTACATTCATGACGGCCGTCAGAAGGTTCACCCAGTGGGCAGTAAAAGATATATACCTTCCCTGTCTGTGTTTGCTAGATCACGTGTCTGTGGTCATATGTATCTTGGCACCGACATATATTCGCTTGCCGCTGAACGTGGCCATATAGCTCTGGGATGCCCTTCTGGGAGAAATATTTCCTTCCGGGGACCTTCCATTGTGGTGTGCCAATGGCCACAAATTTTCTAAAGAACTCCAAGTCCACCAGTTTATATGGCAGTAATTGGCGGGCTAGTAGTACCGACAAGCCAGTGGTTAGCCATTGGGCAAGAGGGTTATCCGGGGTCATCAACTTTTTATGCTCGAACATTTGGGCCACGGAAGCCTGCCTTCTGTCAGATGAATGTGACGACGGCACAGTGGAAGGTGGAGTGGAGGACAAATGGGAGGAGAGAGAAGAAGGAGAAGGAGAAAAGGCACAACGTGGAGCGCCGGTAGTGTGGCTTTGTGGGTTCTGGCGTTGATCCCACTGGGCTCGGCGATGGGAGGCGAGGTTCCTTAAGGCAGTCGTCCCTAGGTGAGTGTTGGGCTTTCCGCGACTTATGCGTTGACAGCACAAGCTGCAGATGGCAACACTATTGTCAGCAGCTGACACGCTAAAAAAAGCCCACACTGCGGAGCCATGTGCCGGCGTCCTGGGAGCACCAGAAGTGACCGTGCATGCTGGATGGCTCGCTCCAGATACATTTGCAGCCTGCTTTTTGCCACCGGTGCCATGTGAGCTCTACCTGCTTCTCCTCCTTCTCCTCCTCTCTGCTGCTCCGTCTCTCTCTCTGAACTCCCCTCCTCTTCCTCTCTTGTGGGCACCCACATGATGTCCATCGACACGTCATCATCATCATCTTCACCACCACTGACATTTGAGATCTCAGAGTAGGCAGCAACAGCGGGGACCTCCCTCCTTGGGCTGATCTGGGAACTGTCGTCAGACCACTTGGTGGCGGCCATTGCTACCTCCTCTTCCTCATCTGGTGTCAAGAATGGCTGTGCATCGGTAAGGTCTGGGAATGGATGGTAAAATAATTCCTCTGACTCGAGTGGAGGGGCTATGGTGGTGGTAATCAATATTTGGTGCAACCAGGTATATCGCACCCCTCAATCAGTATTTTGTGGAGGCAGGTATATTGCAGGCCTCAATCAATATTTGGTGGAAACAGGTATATCAAACTCCTTAATCAGTATTTTGTGGAAGCAGGTATAGCACAGGCCTCAATCAATATTTGGTGGAAGCAGGTATATCGCACCCCTCAATCAGTATTTTGTGGAAGCAGGTATATAGAACCCCTTAGTCAATATTTGGTGGAAGCAAGTATATCGCACCCCTCAATCAGTACTTTGTGGAAGCAGGTATATCAAACCCCTTAATCAGTATTTTGTGGAAGTAGGAATATCGCAGGCCGCAATCAATATTTGGTGGAAACAGGTATTTTAAACCCCTTAATCTGTATTTTGTGGAAGCAGGTATATCGCACCCTCAATCAGTATTTTGTGGAAGCAGATATATAGAACCCCTTAATCAATATTTAGTGGAAGCAGGTATATCGCACCCCTCAATCAGTATTTTGTTTAAGCAGGTACAGGATATCAAACCCCTTAATCAGTATTATGTGGAAGCAGGTATATCGCACCCCTCAATTAGTATTTTGTGCAAGCAGGTATATCGCAGGCCTCAATCAATATTTGGTGAAAGCAGGTACAGTATATCACACCACTCAATCAGTATTTTGTTTAAACATGTATATCAAACCCCTTAATCAGTATTTTGTGGAAGCAGATATATCGCAGACCTCAATCAAGAATTAGTTGAAGCAGGTATATCGCACCCCTCAATCAGTATTTTGTGGAAGCAGGTATATCAAACCCCTTAATCAATATTTGGTGGAAGCAGGTATATCGCACCCCTCAATTCGTATTTTGTGGAAACAGGTATATTGCAGGCCTCAATCAATATTTGGTGGAAGCAGGTATATCGCACCCCTCAATCAGTATTTTGTAGAAGCAGGTATATTGCAGGCCTCAATCAATATTTTGTGGAAGCAGGTATATGGCCCCCCTCAATCAGTATTTTGTTTAAGCAGGTATATCAAACTCCTTAATCAGTATTTTGTGGAAGCAGGTATATCGCACCCCTCAATCAGTATTTTGTGGAAGCAGGTATATAGAACCCCCTAATCAATATTTGGTGGAAGCAGGTATATCGCACCCCTTAATTCGTATTTTGTGGAAACAGGTATATTGCAGGCCTCAATCAATATTCGGTGGAAGCAGGTATATCGCACCCCTCAATCAGTATTTTGTGGAAGCAGGTATATCGCAGGCCTCAATCAATATTTAGTGGAAGCAGGTATATCGCACCCCTCAATCAGTATTTTGTGGAAGCAGGTATATTGCAGGCCTCAATCAATATTTGGTGGAAGCAGGTATATGGCCCCCCTCAATCAGTATTTTGTTTAAGCAGGTATATCAAACCCCTTAATCAGTATTTTGTGGAAGCAGGTATATCGCACCCCTCAATCAGTATTTTGTGGAAGCAGGTATATAGAACCCCTTAATCAATATTTGGTGGAAGCAGGTATGTCGCACCCCTCAATTCGTATTTTGTGGAAACAGGTATATTGCAGGCCTCAATCAATATTTGGTGGAAGCAGGTATATCGCACCCCTCAATCAGTATTTTGTGCAAGCAGGTATATCGCAGGCCTCAATCAATATTTAGTGGAAGCAGGTATATCGCACCCCTCAATCAGTATTTTGTGGAAGCAGGTATATCGCAGGCCTCAATCAATATTTAGTGGAAGCAGGTATATCGCCCCCCTCAATCAGTATTTTGTTTAAGCAGGTATATCAAACCCCTTAATCAGTATTTTGTGGAAGCAGGTATAACGCACCCCTCAATCAGTATTTTGTGGAAGCAGGTATCCGTCATCGCGCTGCCTGTGAGCTGTACAGCGCAGGACACAGGCAGGAAGAGGCCTGCATCACATCGCTGTGAAGGATGGAGGTAAGTATTAGTGTCTTGTTTTGTGCTTTTTTTTTTTTTTTTAAAGACCAGACCCACTGGCACATAAGGGACATGGGGGATGTCGGCACTTGATACAAGTATATCAAAACCCTTAATCAGTATTTTGTGGAAGCAGGTATATTGCACCCCTAATCAATATTTTGCGGAAGCAGGTATTTCGCAGGCCTCAATCAATATTTGGTGGAAACAGGTAAATCACACCCATCAATTATAATTTTTTTGGCACATACCGCCCTGTTTATTTGGGGCATCAGGTATATCGCAGCTCTCAATCAGTATTTTTGGGAAAAAGGTATATCACACCCCTCAATCAATTTTTTTGGGGGGCAACAGGTATATCACACTCATTGCAAATAGCTGTTCCAATAACGCTTGTCTCTCTATATACCTGCGGTATCGCAGAAGTACCGCATACAACTGTTGCACAATGCAAATGTACTATATACTTTGTATGTTAGAAAGTATATTATAGGTTTATCACACCCCTCAATCATTTTTTTTTGGGGGGGGGGGGGCAACAGGTATATCACACCAATTGCAATTAGTTATTCCAAAAGTGTATGTCCCTCTATATAGCTGCGTTATCCCAGCAGAACCGCACACAACAGCTGCACAATACAAATGCACTATAATAGACTTTATATATCAGAAAGTATATTATAAGTATATCACACCCCTCAGTATATAACACCTATTGATAGCACACCTATACCAGTCCTTAAAAGAACTTTTGGGGCCCTATTATCTAGCGTTTGGTGTCCCTAACAGTCTGTCACTGCTCCACAAAGCAACCTCCCCCTACACTGGCAAAACACAGAATGTAAAATGGCTGCCAGATCAGGTTCTGGTTTAGGGTGGGGGTGTGTAGAGGGAAGAGATGGATATATATATTAGCCCTCATATATATTGTGAGCCCAGTATATGGGCCTGTCCAGGTGGTATCCATATACATAGAGATGTATGTATGCTCTTTTTGTCAGCATACATGATTTACATATATATATATATATATATTAGGGGCCTGTGGGCTTATAGCTGCCCAGTTATGCCCCAGAATTATATTGGATATATACATATATATAGGCCGACAACTGGACAATTATGTCCAGTTTCGGACACTTCAAGGGACAGAGAATCAATTTAGATCCTCTGTCCTTCGATATCATCTCCAGCAAGGCCGGAGATGTTCTGCACTACAAAGGCGGGGGAACAAAGAGCTTCCCTGCCCCTGTAGGTCACAATCACGGGTGCCCCTCCCTCCGGAATGTGCCTGCAGTAAGGGAGGCAGACAACTAGACAATTATGTCCAGTTTTGTCCACTTCAAGGGACAGAGAATCAATTTAGATCTTCTGTCCTTTGATAACATCTCTAGCAAGGCCGGAGATGTTCTGCACTACAAAGGCGGGGGAACAAAAAGCTCCCCCGAGCCTGTAGGTCACATACCTCCGATGCTTTAATTAAAGCACCAGAGGTATGCGCGGGCTGGTGCGGTGACGTCATATCGCCGCGCCAGCCCACGTGTCCTTGCCTACAGGCATGCGTGTGCACGCATGAAGAGCGGGAAAACGTGAGTGAGTGTGGCAGGGTGTAAATACCCTGGCTGTGCGGCTCTCAGGAGGTTAACCCCTGCACCCCCAGTAAAAAGAGAGCGCGTGCTGCACTCGGAAGAGGCTCCCCTACCCGCCTCCCTGAAGAAGCGGAGCACATCCTGCGTTCAATAAGTGAAGCCCAGTGGGACCCAGAAGAGAGCGCATGCTGCGCTCAGAAATTAACCCCTACCCCCAGCAGGAGAGGAGACCGACCCTGCAGTCTGGTTAGGAAAAAGAGCACAGAAGGCATTGCATAACGAAAGTGTCTTTTATAGATGTAGCTACAGTTGCAAGAAAAAGTATGTAAACCCTTTGGAATGATATGGATTTCTGCATAAATTGGTCATAAAATGTGATCTGATCTTCATCTAAGTCAGAACAATAGAGATTCACAGTCTGCTTAAACTAATAACAAACAAAGAATTAAATGTTACCATGTTTTTATTGAACACACCATGTAAACATTTACAGTGCAGGTGGAAAAAGTATGTGAACCCTTGGATTTAATAACTGGTTGAACCTCCTTTGGCAGCAATAACTTCAACCAAACGTTTCCTGTAGTTGCAGATCAGACGTGCACAACGGTCAGGAGTAATTCTTGACCATTCCTCTTTACAGAACTGTTTCAGTTCAGCAATATTTTTGGGATGTCTGGTGTGAATCGCTTTTATGAGGTCATGCCACAGCATCTCAATCGGGTTGAGGTCAGGACTCTGACTGGGCCACTCCAGAAGGCGTATTTTCTTCTGTTTAAGCCATTCTGTTGTTGATTTACTTCTATGCTTTGGGTCGTTGTTCTGTTCCAACACTCATCTTCTGTTGAGCTGCAGCTGGTGGACAGATGGCCTTAAGTTGTCCTTCAAAATGTCTTGATAAACTTGGGAATTCATTTTTCCCTCGATGATAGCAATCTGTCCAGGCCCTGACACAGCAAAGTAGCCCCAAACCATGATGCCCCCACCACCATGCTTCACAGTTGGGATGAGGTTTTGATGATGATGGTGAGCTGTGCCTCTTTTTCTCCACACATAGTGTTGTGTGTTTCTTCCAAACAACTCAACTTTGGTTTAATCTGTCCACAGAAAATTTTGCCAGTACTGCTGTGGAACATTCAGGTGCTCTTGTGCAAACTGTAAACTTGCAGCAATGTTTGTTTTTTTGGACAGCAGTGGCTTCCTCTGTGGTCTCCTCCCATGAAATCATTCTTGTTTAGTGTTTTATGTATCGTAGATTCGCTCACAGGGATGGTAGCATATGCCAGAGACTTTTGTAAGTCTTTAGATGACACTCTAGTTTCTTCTTCACCTCATTGAGCAGTCTGTGCTGTGCTCTTGCAGTCATCTTTACAGGATGGCCACTCCTAGGGAGAGTAGCAGCAGTGCTGAACTTTCTCCATTTATAGACAATTTGTCTTACCACAGACTGATGAACAGCAAGGCTTTTGGAGATACTTTTAAATTATAACCCTTTCCAGCTTTATGCAAGTCAACAATTCTTAATCGTAGGCCTTCTGAGAGCTCTTTTGTGTGAGGCATCATTCACATCAGGCAATGCTTCTTGGGAAAAGCAAACCTAGAACTGGTGTGTGCTTTTCGATAGGGCAGGGCAAATTTAACCAACACCTCCAATCTCATCTCATTTATTGGACTCCGGTTGGCTTACACCTCACTCCAATTAGCTCTTGGAGATGTCATTAGTTTAGGGGTTCACATACTTTTTCCACCTGCACTGTGAATGTTTACATGATGTGTTCATTAAAAACATGGTAACATTTTATTCTTTGTGTGTTATTAGTTTAAGCAGACTGTGATTGACTATTGTTGTGACTTAGATGAAGATAAGATCACATTTTATGACCAATTTGTGCAGAAATCCATATCATTCCAAAGGGTTCACATACTTTTTCTTGCAACTGTATATGAGGTCTTGTTCTTTGCTAGATGAGTGGCAGTTTTTAGGTTTTGTTTACATCTCAGTTTTTCATTTCTGCTGTTCTGCTTTTATAAATTTTTTAGGAAAAAATTGCTAAACCATCATCATTATTTGTTATATTTGTTATATTTTAGCTTAGATTTTGACACAAATTGTGCGGCAAAAATCCATGCGAAAAACACATACAGATCTTCCCCACATGTTAATTTAAACATCAATTTTTTCCCATCAATATAACAATAATAATAACTAATTCCACAGCTATTCTTAGGCTTGTTTACACTTGTGTTGCCGCTTTCTGTTAATGTGCAAAACTAACCTTCCGGACTAGATACCAACTTTACCCAGATAATAGTGTTTTAATAAAATTTAACGTTTAATCATAACTTGTTCAGGTTCGGGTTCCTGGAGAGGGGTTCGGGTTCCTGGAGAACTAGGCCGACTTCTCTGTCGGCTACAGGCTCTATCGTAGGGACGGGCTGCACCTCAATGGGGAAGGGGCAGCTGTGTTGGGGAGAAAGATGGCTAGAAGTTTGGAAGAGTGTTTAAACTAGGGACTGGGGGTAATTACATTATTGGTAAATTGTTTTTGTCTGATAATTTATCATCAATAGAACGTAATGCTTTACAGACTATATTGGATTGATGACTCTCTTGTCTTTAAACCTGCTGATAAGGGGGGTTCCCTTGTCCTTATGGACAAGGTCTATTATGTCTCAGAAATTTTGGGACAGCTAGCAGATAGAAACGCCTATGTACCTCTGGGACATGATCCTGTCTATGACATTAAATGCAAACTCACAGATGTTATTATGGAATTTAGAGGTAGAGATATTCTGGATGATAAGTTATGTATTTTTTTAGTTAATCAACATCCTATCACTCTGGTTTTTTTATACCCTACCTAAAGTTCATAAATCTCTGACACAACTTCCGGGACGCCCCATAGTTGCGTCCACTAACTCTATTTTGTCTCCACCGGCCATTCTTCTTGAAAAGATCCTGACCTCTTTAACTAAAGAGATTCCTTCCCTTTTGTTAGATATGAGCCACTTTTTGGGTGAAATTAAAAATCTTACCCTAAGTCCAGAAGATGTGTTAATAACTTTTTATGTGTGCAGTTTGTACACATCAATTCAACATGAGAAAGGTCTTACAGCTGTAGAATAGATTCTTCAATCCTCTACCTATTCACCCCAAGAGAAGGGGTGAAACTCCTAGAAATAATTTTGAGAGAAAATTACTTTCTATTTAAGGACACTTTTTATCAGCAGCGGTGGGGAACCGCGATGGGTTCGAGTGCCGCACCGCCATACGCAAATTGTTACATGGCGTGATTTGAACATATGCATATTTACAATAATGAACTATATGGAAAACATTGTATATTATAGACGATGTATTTTGCGTATGGCAGGGCGGCATTCAATCCTTGCTGGATTTCTCCACTTACTTAAATTCAGTGTGGCAGGAACTTCAATTCACAATACATTAGGATTATAAAAGAATCAGTTTCCTTGACACTTGGATCATTAAAAATGACAATGGTTCTCTACAAACTGACCTATATGTCAAGGAAACTGATCGCAACAGTTTACTACATTTTACTAGTAACCATCCTCCTGCGACAAAAAAATCTTTTCCTTATTCCCAATATCGACGGGTGGACAGGATTGTCTCAGACACTGTGAATATAGAGATCAGAATTAATGAGATGACAAGAAAATTTTAAGCAAGGGGATATCCACAATCATTGCTTTAAACACAAGATAAAATCAAAAATGTTCCCACAATAACTCAATCTTCATCCCCGAAAAAAACACGTATCCCATTGGTGGTGAAATATCACCCATGGTTTAACAAATTCAGAAATGTTATCAATAGACATTGGAATATTTTAAGAAAAGCATATCCATTGGTAACTGAATTCCATAATGTACCCATGATTTGTTACAAAAGGTCTAAAAATATTAGGGACACCATCATAAGACTGCACTACAAAAAACTACATTTTCTACAGCCAGAAAAGGCACATTTCTGTGTCTACAGTGCATTCATTGTTCAAGTGTCATTATAGTAGAACACCGTTTTCCTTAGGCCCCTTTCACACGAGCGTGTCCGGATTAGGTCCGGATGTGTTGCGGATGTGTTCAGTGAAAACTGTGCGATTTCACAGGCAAAGCCATTCAGTTTTGCCTGCGATTGCGTTCAGTTGTTCAGTTTTTTCCCGCGCGGGTGCAATGCGTTTTGACGCGTTTTTCACGCACGTGATAAAAAACTGAAGGTTTACAAACAACATCTCCTAGCAACCATCAGTGAAAAACGCCACGCACCCGCACTTGCTTGTGGATGCAATGCGTTTTTCACGCAGCCCTAATCATTTCTATGGGGCTAGGGATGCGTGAAAAACGCAGAATATAGAACATGCTGCGATTTTCACGCAACACACAAGAGATGCGTGAAAAAAACGCTCATGTACACAGACCCATTGAAATGAATGGGTCAGGATTCAGTGCGGGTGCAATGTGTTCACCTCACGCTTTGCACCCGCACAGAAAACTCGCTCGTGTGAAAGGGGCCTTACTCTGGAGAGAAATTTTCCATAAAAGGTTTTCTCACCTGTGACAGCAGTTTTGTGGTCTATATCTTAAAATGCCCATGTGGACTACTATATGTTGGGGAGACAGTGGCCAGAATGAAAGACAGGTTCTCTAAACATAAATCGACAATACGGAAAAATAACTAACTGTTACCGATACCCTCTCATTTTGATTGCTGTCACCACATCTCCCAACTGAGATTCCAGGCTATTGAGCAGGTACAATCCCCACGTAGGGGAGGTGATAGAGTTCAACTTTAAAAAAAACGCGAGGCCTTTTAGATTCATAGGCTACAAACTTTGGAACCAAGAGGATTAAATCGCGAATATGAATCAAATGCCTTTTTATAGATTTTAATTTGCATGCTTTTGTTTTCCATTACAGAAAACCTGATGTGAAACGGCACCATGCCCATAGGTTCCTCTTTTTATTTATTTGTATCCCTATACATCACTCATAAATAATTTGCATTATTGTCATCTCATTCATTATATTATCTTTATATATCCATACTTTGGTGTATCCTCACTTGCAATCCTGCATATCTCCTTGTTTATTTGTAAGCCTTTCCAGTTATGGAATGTTATTATATTATTTTGAGATCTATACCTTAGTGTATCTTTGTTTGCAATCCCACGTAGCTTTTTGTTTGTTTGTTTGTATGTATGTCAAAGCTACTTGCATAATGCAGTTCCTGATTTATACATTTGATTACGTGTTCCCCTGGTTACGGCACGTTACTTCCGGTGACGTGGCAACAGGCGGTCTATTTAAATTGCATTATTTTTGTAATTGTATTCACTGGTTCGACAAAGACTCAAAGAAGGTTGAGTCGAAACGCGTCACTTTAACTTGTCCTCTGAGAGACAGAAAATAAAAAATGATTGCATTGATATCAGCGAGTGCCGGTCTTCTTCTTCGATTTACGTGGGACGCCAACCCTGGACACGTGCACCGCCACCCAAATCACGGAGTGCCGCCTGTTTTATCTTTTATATCTTCTCAGGTAGATTTGACTCTTCTCAAGGCGTGGGATGCAATGATTATGATGCTGGTTCTCAGCAACCACTTACTTTCAGCTCATGGGTGACCCACCGCTGAAATCAGCATTTCTATCACTATTTTAAACTGCCCTCAGTGAGGTCAGCATAAAGTTGATGACAGGTTCCCTTTAACCACTTCAGCCCCCCTAGCTTAAACACCCTTAATGACCAGGCCACTTTTTACAATTCTGCACTACGCTACTTTCACCGTTTATTGCTCCGTCATACGACTTACCACCCAAATGGTCATACAATTTTACCTCCTTTTCTTCTCACTAATAGAGCTTTCATTTGGTGGTATTTTATTGCTGCTGACATTTTTACTTTTTTTGCTATTAATCAAAAATTACTGAAATTTTTGCAAAATAATGACATTTTTCACTTTCTGTTGTAATTTTTTTTTTAAAAACTACATTTCTATATAAATTTTTCTCAATTTATTGTTCTACATGTCTTTGATCAAAAAAAATCGAATAAGTGTATATTTATTGGTTTGGGTAAAAGTTATAGGGTTTACAAACTATGGTGCAAAAAAGTGAATTTCCGCATTTTAAAGCAGCTCTGACTTTCTGAGCACCTGTCATGTTTCTTCAGGTGCTAGAATGCCAGGATAGTATAAATACCCCCCAAATGACACAATTTTAGAAAGAAGACACCCCGAAGTATTCGCGGAGGGGCATGATGAGTTTATGTATCATTTCATTTTTTTTCACAAGTTAGCGGAAAATGACACTTTCTGAGGAAAAAACAATAAAGTTTCCATTTCTGCTAACTTCTGGCAAAAAAAAAAAAAATTCCCACGGACTCATTATGCCCCTCAGTGAATACCTTGGGGTGTCTACGTTCCAAAATGGGGTCATTTGTGGGGTGTGTTTACTGTTCTGGCATTTTGGGCGGGGCTAAATTGTGAGCAACCTTGTAAAACCTAAAGGTACTCGTTGGAATTTGGCCCCCTTTGCGCACCCAGGCTGCAAAAAAGTGTCACTCATGTGGTATCGCTGTACTCAAGAGAAGTAGGGCAATGAGTTTTGGGGTGTATTTTTACATATACCCATGTTGGGTGAGAGAAATATCTCTGTAAACTGACAACTTTGTATAAAAATTTTTCAAAAGTTGTCATTTACAAAGATATTTCTCACACCCTGCATAGGTATATGTAAAAATACACCCCAAAACACATTTCCCTACTTCTCCTGAGTACGGCGATACCACATGAGTGACACTTTTTTGCAGCCTGGGTGCGCAAAGGGGCCCAAATTCCAATGAGTACCTTTAGAGTTTCACAGGATATTTTTACGCATTTAGATTCCAGACTTCTTCTCACGCTTTAGGGGCCCCTAAAATGCCAGGACAGTATAAATACCCCACATGTGACCCCATTTTAGAAAGAAGACACCCCAAGGTATTCCGTGAGGGGTATGGTGAGTTGATGTAAAATTTTATTTTTTGTCACAAGTTAGTGGAATATGAGACTTTGTAAAAAACAAAAATAAAAAAAAATAAAATATCAATTTCCGCTAACTTGTGCCAAAATTTATTTTTTCTGTGAACTCGACATGCCCCTCACGGAATACCTTTGGGTGTCTTCTTTCCAAAATGGGGTCACTTGTGGGGTATTTATACTGCCCTGGCATTTTAGGGGCCCTAAAGCATGAGAATCCAAATGCGTAAAAATGCCCTGTGAAATCCTAAAGGTACTCATTGGAATTAGGGCCCCTTTGCGCATCTTGGCTGCAAAAAAGTGTCACTCGCGGTATCGCCGTACTCAGGAGAAGTAGGGAAATGTGTTTTGGGGTGTATATTTACATATACCCATACTGTGTGTGAGAAATATCTCAAAAGTTTTTACATGAACTCACCATACCCCTCACGGAATACCTTGGGGTGTCTTCTTTGTAAAATGGGGTCACATGTGGGGTGTTTGTACTGCCCTGGCATTTGAGGGTCTCCACAATCATTACATGTATGGCCATCATTAGGAGTTTCTGCTATTCTCCTTATATTGAGCATACGGGTAATGAGATTTTTTTTTTCCGTTCAGCCTCTGGGCTGAAAAAAATAAATAAAATGAACGGCACAGATTTTTTCATTCGCATCGATCAATGTGGATGAAAAAATCTCTGCCAAAATCAGTGACTACGGTGCGGTGGGCTGGGCGCTAACTACCTAACAAGTAGCTAACTAACTGGCGGTGATAAGGGACCCTTATGCCCCATTCAGACGTCCGCAATTCTGTTTGCGGAAAGGAATTGCGGACCCATTCATTTCTATGGGGACAGACTTTGTCCCGCTCGGATCCGGAATTGCGGATCCGCACTTCCAGGTCTGCACTTCCGTTCCGCAAAAATATAGAACATGTCCTATTCTTGTCCGCAATTGCAGACAAGAAAAGGCATTTTCTATACAGTTCTGGCAATGTGCGGATCTGCAAAATGCGAAAAGCACATTGCCGGTGTCCATGTTTTACGGATCCGCGGATCCGTGGATCTGCAAAACACATATGGACATGTAAATGGAGTCTTACAGGGGGGTGATCAGTGACAGGGGGGTGATCAGGGAGTCTAGATGGGGTGATCAGGGGTTAACAAGGGGTTAATAAGTGACAAGGTGGGGGGTGTAGTGTGGTGCTTGGTGCTACTTTACAGAGCTACCTGGTCCTCTGGTGGTCGATCCCAGCAAATTGGACCACCAGAGGACCAGGTAGCAGTTATATCAGACGCTGTTAACAAAACAGCGTCTAATATACCTGTTTGATGCTTTTTATTTTAGATCTACAGCCTGCCAGCGATTGATCATCGCTGGCAGGCTGTAGTATAACTTCCGAGACACGAGCTGCTGTGAACGCACGCGCGTTCACAGCAAATCTCGCCTCTCGCGAGATGACGCGCCGACGCGTCAAGGAGGAACAAGCCTGCTGCCGCCTGGACGCAGCCTTGCGTTAGGCGGTCGGCAGGCGGTTAAAGGGATTATCCTGGAATAGATAATGATGATTTATCTTCACGATAAATTATCACATAATTTTAGATTAGCTGTTAGTAGATTAGCTGTTTCAGGGAGCCGATGTGCTGACCAAAGCTCTGGTTAGTGATGCAGGATCCTGGCCACTTTCCAAGGGCCATACATCTTATTGTGGCAGTCCTTACTTTAGCTCTCTTGAATTGGGCTGAGCTGCAACTAAGCCATGTGACCAATGTACAGTGATGCCACAGGCGAGGAAGAGCCTGCGGCGCTCAAGTCCTCTTCAAACAGTTGATCGACGGGGGTCATGGATGTTGCACCTCTGCAGATCTGATACTGATGACCTATCCTGAGGATAAATAGAATTGCACAAGTCCTCTTAATGTAGCCATGGTGGCTACTAAATGTTTTGCTTCAACAGATAAAAGTCTTTAGCTGATGTGATTTACTTCTGAAGCATTTTTGTTCCTTAGTGTATAAAAGTGTGACAGCCTCTCCAACTTTCTTATAACAAACTGCTACTTAGGTAATAAAGTAAAGTTTGTCATCAGATGTCGTGACTGTCAGAATTTTTAATGTTCTGTAAAGCTATGTTTTAAACTAAACACTGTAAGAAATAACCAAATGTTGTCACATCTTTTTCAGCTATATGCCTTGTCATTTAAAGATTATGATATCACTATAAAAGTTTAGAAAATGGTAAAATTACATGCATGCTTCAGTAGCAATTTCTTTTTGGGTCAAAAAGAAAATGAAAGATGCTTCTGCAGTGAGCCCCAGAGGGCCTAGTGCAGAATATGTCAGTGGTATTGGCCCTGATGAAGTGTTGTGTCACAGTGTACTAGCTTGTTGCTCCCTGGGGATCGGTGAAGTGGAAATGTGGTATTGAAGAATGAGGCAAAGAATGAATCCTATAACAGTTCTTTTTACTAAGTGCAACATAGAACTTCGAATACAATTAATAGCAGCAGATTTCGAGTGCAATGTTCTGCCACCAGAAAGGATTATGGTGGCAGGTTGTTTGGCTGCAATTTAGCACTTAGGTTGTACTGGCCTAGTAATATTCTGGATGGATGTCTTAGCCATAGTCCCTCACCTCACAGTAGTGTCTTCAGATGCAGGATGTAGCTTTTCACTCTGCTGTCTATCTTCTCAAGGATTCACTTAAGGCAAAGGTTAATTTGCCACAGCACACAAATATACATAACATAACAATAATAATAATAATGAAACTATATGCAGAATTGTAGTACCCCCAGGTCTGGTGTACTACACATCAAAATAATTATATGCCTTTAGGTAGAATAAATATGAGGACACAGTATAAATTTTCTGCAGAAAAATCAGTAGCTAATCTGCAATGAAAATCCTCACTATAGTCATGCATATTTTGATGCAAAATTTTCCTACAATGTGTAAATCGGTATGAAAACTCCAATTTTTGCAAGGCCCTGTAAAATGCTGTACATTTTTGGCACAGAACTCAATAGTACTATCAACAAAAACAGACAAAATATTTGCTTTATTTAGGAAAATATTCACTTTGTATAGCTCCTTTAAGAAATAGAACTTGTCACCATAGAATGGAGTGCAGTCTGCAGCACATTATAGGGCAGAAGGAGCTAATCAGATTGATATATATAGTTTTATGGGCCAAATTTAGTATACGTTGTAATTCACATCACCTCTCAGTAGTCAACTGGGTGGTCTTATTAAAAACAATAAAAAAGTCCCAGTACTGTGCCTATATTTTCAGAGTCGCAAAGCCAAAATGTGCTGTGAGTACACACAAAGAAGTCAAAACGTTTTATAAAGATGGCCGTGCTGCTGTTTTGTTCACACGGAAACTCCAGTAATGATGCGGGATCAACCTTAAATTGGAGTACAGAGAGCTGGCTTTTCCTTCACTCTTTCAAAGCAGATGCAGAAATACACACCTATTCGGAGGGAAAATGCAACTCCATAGTGAAGCATTGCCAGATCCGTTCAGTAAAAATTAGTTTTATTGTCACAAGAATATATCTTGACTAAAAGCATATCATAAAGCCTCTCATAGACAATTCCTCAAGAGCAGTCCATACACCACAGCCCGACTTAGGTTTCGCTTTTCGCGCTTCGTCAGGGGCATCTGACTATTGGCTAACACACTCAGCTTATACTGACGAACTTCCTTCCTCGTCATCAATTATGTAAAACAACAATAGCTCATCCAATACATCAAATACATCATAAAAAACATCAATACAAATAGGCATTAATACAGATAATCATCTGAATTACCATATACCCACGTTTTGCATAAAATACATATAAACCACAGGTACTACACCCAAAGGTATCACATTTCCCTCTAAAAAATACCCCATAGGTTCTCACATATATTAACAGAGACATGATGATTTCACATCACATTCAATATTGAGCCCTGAAGGTTGAATGGATTTTAATTTGAACGTCCATTCAACTTCCTTTTTGTTGATTCTAAAGTTGAAATCTCCACCTCTTATCGGGTTGTTCACCAACTCCACCCCCACAAACTTTAAACCACTCGATCCTTCTGATGCGCAGTCTTGAAATGTAATGAGACTCTATGCGGGATTAAACCCTTTCTAATATTACGAATATGTTCCTGGATTCGTGTTTTTAATTTGCGGGTAGTTCTACTTGTACTAGAGGCCACAAGGACACTCCAGTAAGTAGATAACCCCTATATTCTCGCAACTTATGTTACCTTTTATTTTGAACTCTGATTTATTCACATTCGATGTCACTGAACTTACACATATATTTCTGTATTCTTTTTTTCTATTTCTACACGCACTGCAAAAACTGCACCATCTGAACTTGCCAGGCAATTCTATCAGCGGTTTCTTTGTCTGCAGACTATGTACCAATTTGGATCGTAGGTTCTGCACTTTTTTAAACATAATTTGTGGCTGGGCTGGGATCTCATTTCCCAACACAGGATCATTTCTTAATACACTCCAGTTTTTCGGTATTATATTTTTGAGGGCTCCCGCATTCAAACTAAATAGGTTTAGGAAGGCAAGTTTAAAGACGCAGTGCCGGCGGTTGCCTCCGCCTGCGCGATCCGATGGCAACTGAGGGCAACTGCGTTCCGAAAACGTCACTAGGCTCAGCGCATGCCCAGTGACACTATTGAGGCTGTTGCCCTCAGTTGCCATCGAATCGCACAGGCACAGGCAATCGAAGGCACTGTGCCTGTGCGAGATTTCCAGCGGCCGGCGAGAAGAAGATCAGGGATGTATTCCGGGCAGAGAGCGGAGGTAGCCGGGGGGCGGAGCCGTTAGCCTCGCCTCTGGGACACGATTTCAGCTGCCGGAGGCGTTCTTCAGATTCAAATTTAGGCGGTCTGGGCACATCAGGGGGGCGTTCCTGGGCTCCTTGGAAGAGAAAAAACACCCCTCTGGGCTTCTTACAGCCTAATTTACATAATAGATAAAGCGGTTTTTAACAGGAAATACAAGAGACAAAGCAAAAAAAAAAACAACACATATGGATATAAGGTACTTTATTGCCCTAGGCTAAAGGAAAAAAAAAAATGTGTGGATAGCCAGGTGACAGATTCCCTTTAAGGAAGTGCTGCAGGGAAGAAGCAGCAAGCATGCTTTGGCCAGTGCTGAAAGGAAACTGTGGAGCGGATCCCAGAACAAACAGTACCTGCAAGGACAGACCCCAGGACTGCAGTGGTAAATGGGGAAGCACAGGCAGCAGATCACTGCTGAACACGGTACCCAGGACCGTGGCAGTAAGCAGGAGAACAGAAGCGCACAGTAGCCGCTGTTACAGCAGGGATGTTTTTTTGTTTTTGTTTTTTTTTTAAAGATTTTATTGAGGAAATATGTAAATTGCATACAACATCACATAAATCAAAATGATGCAGATAAGAGCAATAGAATGTCACAAGAAATCAATAAAGGATGTCTTTACAGTCCTCATTTTCAAATTTTCTCCCCAAACGCTCCCCCTCCCCTCTGTGAACCACAAAACCCTAGTATACCCAATGCCCATCATTTAGACAACCAGCAATTCCCAATCTCCTCGAACACGGCGAAGATCACTAATATCTATGTGTACTAACATATAAGGATGGATATTATTGAGCCAATCTCCCTAGTCTTCCCTTCAACTATTCCGTTAAGTACCATTTGGTGAGTGTAAATGGTCTCATTAAGCGACTAATCTCACTGTCAGAAAGTATGTGCGTCAAAAAGCCCCTCCATCTCTTCAGGAACTTGTCCCCTTTCCTCTCTTTATTTCTCTCCACCTCTCTACTCTCCAGCCCCAATAACTTTTTGATGTTAAGGATTACATCCTCTGTAGTGGGGACCGATGGTTGTAACCAATGTTGTAAAATACAGCGTTTGGTGGCCATACAAAGGGCATGAAAAAGAGAGGGCAACTTTCGTTCAGTGCCATCTTTGTCTTCCTCCCAGTAATGGAAAAGATATGTCATGGGATGCAGGGGGATTGTCATATTCCAGATATTTTTAGCTAGTACCTCAATCTGTTGCCATAAAGCATGAATCTTAGGACATGTCCAAAGACCATAGTATAGATCAGTATGAGGTGAGAGACAGGTTGGGCAGCTTGTCAGTCTGTCTGGTCTGTTTGGAGCTTGCGGCAGATTGAAAGCATAGATAGCGTTGTGCATTAACCTGAAATGGGTATCCCGCCATACTTGATTTATCAAATTTTTCCGCAAGGCTCCCCATCCTTTCAGGATCTTCTCCCCCGCCTCCCCATCTTCCAATAACTGATTCCATGGTCGGAATGCCCTATGCGGCAGACTGTTCCCCCATACCTCCCTCAATTGTAAATACAGCATGGAGATAGACTGGGGACCAGTACCTCATAGTACAATCTTATCAAATTGATTATTGGAAAGTTCGATAGATCTGCCAAACCCCCTACAAGGAAATTTTTTAACCTGTTCATATTGGATGGTCTGAAAAGGACTTAAGTTAAACTTTTTCGTAATTTCCTGGCATGTAAGCCACCTTTTATCGGATATCTGCATTAAATTGTGAGCCGTCAGAATTCCTTTGCGTCTCCATTCAGTGAACAAAGCGTTAGTCCTCCCCTGGATAAATTCCGGATGGCCCCAGAGCGGCAAGAATTTTGATACTCTATGGCACAAACGGAACTTCCTCCTGATACTTCTCCACGCTGCCCAGGTATGCCTGAATAGCAAAGAGGTTCTGAGAGGAAGAGGCAGGTTTTTCATATTAGTGTGTAACAGGGTGCAGGGATCCCAAGGACTATATATACCCTTCTCTAGCGCATAATCCGAGTGGAAATCAGTGCATTGCACCCAATCAATAATGTGTCTGAGGGGACACGCTAGGTTATAAACCTGTATGTCAGGTAGGTTCATACCTCCCTTCTCTCTGAGCGCCATTAATTTTATCAGGCTGATTCTGGGCCGTTTACCCTGGCATATAAAATCAGATACTGCCTCATGTATCTTGTTGATATAGACGTGTTTGATCAATAACGGTAGCATCTGCAGGGGATACAGAAGCCTTGCGAAACTCATCATTTTAACCAAATGCACCCTACCCAGTAGTGGTAGGGGAAGATTGTGCCACTTTCACAGCTCTTGCACAATTTTAGTAATTAGAGGGGAATAATTTAAGCGATAAATGGCATCATTCGAGGCTCCTATTCTGATACCTAGATAGGTGATATAGTCTCTCTTGACCAGAATACCACATAGTCTATCAAGAAGATGTAGCCTCTCCCATCCTTTACCAAGAAACAACATAGCACATTTCCCTACATTGATCCGGAAGCCCGACAGTTTCCCAAAGTTCGCTATGTAGTCCAGAACCTTTTGCAATTCCTCCTTCGGACGTTCCATAAACAGAAGGATATCATCCGCGAAAAAAATAGCACGTAGCTCTTTATTCCCCACCTTGATACGCTCAAATTTGCCATTGTCATTCAAAAAGCGCACCAGAGGTTCAATCGCCAGGTTGAACAACAAGGACGAAAGAGGGCATCCTTGTCTTATGACTCTAAATAACGGGAAAGACTCAGACAAGAAGCCCGGCAAACCTATTCTAGCTAATGGATTCTGGTATAATTGACCTAGGTATGCGCGGAACGGACCAGTAATCCCCATTGCGTCTAGCACCCTCCCCAGCCACTTCCAGTTAACACTATCAAACTATGAACTCTTTTTCAGCGTCTAAGGTGACCAGGGAGGGTGCCGACCTATCCCTCGCCCTTCTCCCCCCATTATGTCTAAGGCGGCCAAGACTCTGCGGATATTAGTGACTGCAGATCTTTGCTTCACAAAGCCCACCTGCATCAGACTGATCAAGTCAGGCAACAACCGGGCCAGTCTGTTCGCCATTAACTTTGACAGAATCTTAAAATGTTGGTTTATGAGGGAAATTGGGCGGTATGACGCCGGGTCATCTAAACTCTTTCCCTCCTTGGGGAGCATACGTATATGGGCAACATTTGCATGTAACGGCAGCCCTTCTCCCCGTAAGAGAGCATTTCCCATGTCTGATAACACTGGCGCCACCTGAGCTTTCAATGTCTTATAAAAATCGCCAGAGTAGCCATCAGGACCAGGCGCCTTATTACCAGGCAGTAAGGAAATGGTACTCTGAACTTCTAATTCTGTGATAGGTGCATTTAGCAATGCCAGATTCTCCGAAGAGATGGATGATAAGCGCAAGTTCTGCAGAAACTGATCACCCCCCTCATCCGTGTCCACTGGTTTACTATAAAGGTCTGAATAATAGGACCTAAAGATCCGTAGGATATCAATCGGATGAGAAACAAGATCCCCACTCGGGCCACGCAGGCAAGTCACAGGTGCCGTTAACCGGCGGCCTTTAGCCAGATTAGCCAATAGCCTCCCTGGTTTACTACCAAATTTATGCAACTCTAATTCCCATTGCGCTTTTGTAAAATCCCTCCCTCCTCTCTGCCCATACGTCAAACTCTTTCCTAGCTGCTATTCACTTCTTTTTGCTTTGCATTGATTTACAGTGCAGAAAATCCCTGTAGCAAGCCTGCACCTCTGCACTAGCTTTGAGATACTGAGCTTTTGTCGCCTTCTTAAGTCCCGCCGTATATGCCATCAATCTGCCCCTCATTACTGCTTTGCCCGTTTCCCAGTAGAGCATTAGGTTCGTAACGTGCTCCTGGTTGGTGGAGCTGAACTCCAGCCACCAGCCCCTTAATAGTTCGACAAAGGTCTCGTCCAGGGGCGTACATAGAAATCACTGGGCCCCATAGCAAGAATCTGAAATGGGCCCCCTTAACCCCACCCACTACCTACCCCTGGCCCCTCCCACCTACCCCTTAACCCTGCCCTCCCACCTCCTGTCCTGGCTCCTCCCATGCCACACCCCCATTAAATAAATTTATACTTGCTGGTAGGGCTCATAGAGAACTCCGAGGGGGGGGGGGGCTAATAGAGGACAGTGTGCTTTCCTCCTACTCCTCCCCACCTGGGCATTTTTGTAGGGGCTTTAGGGGTTGGGGCTCAGAGAGGACTCCTACTGCTTACCCCCCCCCCCAGGCATTTTCAGGGGTGGGGGCATGAGGGGGTTAATGCCTTACTGGGCATTTTAGGGGGCATTGGGGGCTCATAGAGGACTCAGGAAAGGGGGTCATAGTGGACCTGGGGGGAAGGCAGGTGAGTCTCATACTGTATGAGTACAGCTTGGCACTTTCCTGACTGTGGACTCACACCTGAATCCCCCTCTCTCTTGGGCATTTGGGTGGCATTTTGGGGCTCATAGAGCCTAGAGGACAACAGGACTGGACTGGAGTGAGAAGGCTGTCCTGTCCCCCCTCCTTCCCGAATCCCACCCCTCCTCTCTCTTGCTGCCTGCCCCTGCAGGCAGCCTGAGCAACTTCCACAGACAGACATAATCATCCATGTGTCAGACTCAGAGACAGGTCACTCAAGTGTCAGTCTGACAGTGACTGACACTTAGTTACATACCCACACTCTCTGCTCTCTCACTGAGCCAGGGCCAGGCACAGCACGGCAACCTGTTCAGGGTGCCGCCAGCAGCTCGGCTCCCCAGCCCCAGTGCATCTATCCCAATCCTCCTCCTGCTGGCTCCGTCCAGGACTGGTGCTGGCTGCGGGGCGGGCGGCTGTTCTGGGATTGGGTCCGACCGTCGGTCCGTGACTCCGTGTCCACTGTGTGAGATGCAGTCAGACAGTGGCGACGTCATTCTCCCACCCACGTCGCGCAAACTGGCCAATCAGCCGCTGCCTCAACAGTGTGCCTTGCGCTGATTGGCCAGGGAGCGCGTTAGTTGTAACTTGCTGGCTGACTTGATCCTGATAACACAGGTCAGGATCAGGTCACAGACGGTCAGCAGCCAGGGCTCAGGTTAGCGCGGGAACTTGGCGGTGCCGGGGGGGGGGGGGGGTCTATTAGCATTACTCATTTTCAGAACTGACACTCTCCCTCCCTATCTGAGGTATGAGCTACAACTTTATGTGCAACTGATCTACTCACTAGGGTAAGCACCCCTGCCATTCCTTGAACAGCTGGAGAGCCATATACTCTGCCTACCCAGAGTTTAGACATTCTCTGGAAGTCATCCTCATCCAGGTGCGTTTCCTGCAAAAACGCTATGTCAGCACCTAGGTGTTTCAAATGGCGCCACACCATCATACGTTTCTGCAGGGAACGTAGGCCCTTCACATTCCATGTGATTAATTTAACCATTCTGTAATCCACCACGCCGCCATTTCACTGTAGAGGAGACCAGAATCAGAAATAGGGCTAATAGGGTATCCCACAAATAGAACATAACAAACCCCAACAACATATATAAGCAGAAAAGTAAACTCAGGAGAAAACAAAACATTTAGTCGGTGACTTCTCTTTTTTCTGGCCGTCCACGCCAGGCTGCGGCAACCCCCGCAGTATGTAACAAAGAGGGGGAGACGAGAGCCCCCACCAACCCCCTAGTTGTAAGAAGCCAAGGCTGAAACATAACAGTGTAAAGGCCAAAGCCAGGCTAGGCACATTCATCTCCTGTAACAACGCTGGCTTTTGAAAGACATAATGTCAGATTCCTGACGTCGCCCAGAAAGGATCTGTGATGTAGTAAAAGCAGAACGCTGCTGACGTTGCGGTGAAGGAGTCCTTTCCTTCCCCGCCTCTGCCATCTCAGGCAGATATGGGCCTTGTGTGAAGAAAGCTGTGGTGTCTGAAGCCGCGGCAAAGGTCTTGAAACCGCCATCTGCACATTTTACTCTCAGAGTCGCGGGACACAGCAGCTGAAACCGAATGTTCCGGTTATATAGAGAAGTACAGATCTCGCTGAAGCTTTTCCTTTTTTTGCCACAATAGCCGAATAGTCATTAAAAAGCAGAATCCTGTGGTTGTGAAAGGTGAGCGGGTCTTTTCGCAGTCGGTAAGTTCAAAGTATATCCTCTTTATCAGCATAGTCAAGGTACTTCATAATGACTTGTCTGCTTTGGCGAGGTCGGTCAGCGGAGTCAGCGTCACGTGGTGTAGCGGTAGATGAGGGCCCCAGCCCATGCGCCCTTTCCACCTTTCTAGGCGTAGAGAGGCCCAGTGCTCTAGGTAGGTCAGACTCACATATGCGCTTGAGCTCCGCTCCCGGAATGTCCTCCGGTAGGCCCACCAGCCTGAGATTGCTGCGGCGCGAGCGATTTTCAAGATCGTCTACTTTATCGCGCAAGTCACTCACTGTTTGCTACAGTCGCGTCAGCTTGTTCTGTGTGCCGCCTAAGTCCTCCTCCATGCACGAGGTACGTTGCTCCAGCTCGTCAAGGCGGCATTCCCCAAGGCATTCCTTGTTGGTTGAAGGCCTCCTGTAGGTCTGTGAGGGCCGTTTGTATCGTGGAAGAGAGAGTGGCCTTTAGATCCGGAGCCAGATGATTAGCCACTTCAATCACCAGTCTTTTAAGATCTGCAGATGAAAGAGAACTGGTTCCGAACATATCCTCCTGTGAGGGAGCAGCCAGCAGCGCTGCATGTTCCTGCTGCGTAGCTTTCACCTCGCCGTCTCCCGCCATCTTGTCAGCCTGCTCCGGCATGGCCAGTCCTGGCTCTTCCTTGTCGTCTGGCTTCTTTCCGCTCCTCAATAAGTACCTCTCCATGCAGGTTATATTTGCAGGTTGGTACCCCACATTTTTTGTGGGGAGATGAGCCCTTAGGCGATGTGTGGAGGGTGGATTGAGTGGAGGGTTATCGGAGCTCCACTAAGCGCGCCTCCTCATGCCAGCGCGGGAACCGGAAGTCCCCCAGGGATGGCTTTTTTATGAGAAATAATGTGGTTAGGTATCTTCAATCAATCAGTTGCCTAAAGGCAGTGGAATCCACTAAGTGGCATGGCAATGACTGCATTGCCAGCAACATGTGCATTTGGGAGTTCAGTTGGCACATAAGCAGATAATTGGGCCCTTATTATTTGTTATTCTGCCCACGCATTATGTTATGGTTGAGTGACAATGGGGAACAAGGATAAGTAAACAAAACAGAAGAAGCTGTAGCTGATGTTGTTGACGATGATGATAGTGACACTGCACTGCTTGTGGATGTGGCCTATCTACTAGAATGATGATCGTGAGAAGGAGGACGGTCTTGCCCCCATTGCTGACTTTTCCACTTGAGCAGGAGATGCCGCCTCATGTGCTGAAGGAGAACTATAGTTCCTACCTATTTCTGCTTGAATGGTCATATCTTAAATTTTGCCTGTAGAGCTTGCACATTATGATAGTTCTCTAAGCCAGCACTATGGAGAAAAATTCACACATGGGAGATAGATGTGAAAGAAGCCTCACTGTGACAAAAAGTGTGCAAAGATTTATATAGCCTTTGAAGGGATTTTACAGGTATAATGCATTGATGACCCATCCTTAGAACACAAGCTATCAATTTTTCCAGGTGTGGGTCCAATGTCCAGCATCTTCTCTGATCAGAATCATGAATGGGGCTCTTTCATGGTTTCATGGTTTACTCAAACACGTCAATCTGTCATTATGTGTGACTATGCCTGATTCTGTAGCTCAGCCCCACTCAAGTGAAACTGATAGATGGTAAACCTACCATATAGTGGCGTTGTGGAAATTGTCACTGTAAAGTCACACAGCAGTAGATATGTAATCTGTCCACAGATCCAGATGTTCATCCATCAGTGTATAGAAGGGTGTCACTAGTGCCATTGCCTTGTAGCTGTTACAGTGATTTTGAGATGTGTAGAGTGCTGTCATTACTTCCGCTTGAAGGTAGGGCCCTGATACGTGAGGCTTCCCTGTGGTTGATATAAATCTATGGCATCCGATTTGTGGCACAGTGTCAGAAGTGGATGTGGAAGCTGATGTAAGCACACCATTCTGATGTGGCCTCATGTACCAAATTACAAAGTGATGTCATATTGCTAGGATATGCCATCATGTCATTATCATTAGGGGTCCACTACTCTGGGACTCTTATTGATAATGAGAATGAAGGGAACACAGTGCTGGTTTAGGAATGTATCCCTTTCTATGCTTTCAGTGTTCTGAAGCAGTAAATCAGCACTGCAGCTCCTAACTTCTGAGAATCAGATGTCCCAGAGGTTGGATCTCTATCAGTCATAGCATATCTTAGTGATATGCCATCACTTTGTATGATTGGAATAAACCTTTAATATTTGCTGGGGCTGCTATGGTATTCCGGGCAAATGTTCTCAAATACCAGCTTTGGCCTATAGAAGTGCTGGTGGATTGCTTAACCCTTTCAAGATGCTGGTATTTTTTTACTCAGTGCCTTAGGGCTCATTCAGACTGCAGTATGTTGCTTTTCGCATCTGGTCCACAATTTTGCGGATTAGATGCAGACCCATTGACTTCTATGGGGCCCCAAAAGATGCAGACAGCACACCGTGTGCTGTCCGCATCTTTTCTTCCGTTCCACGGCCCCACAAAACAAATAAAACATGTCCTATACTTGTCAGTGAAAATCAGGACGTGGCCCCATTGAAGTCTATGGGTCATCAAAAATTGCGGAATGCAATCTGGTTTTTTGCGGACATGCTGAACTGTCCGCAAAAAACGGTTCCTCATTTTTGCTGACAGCAAAAAAACATATGGCCCACTCAGAGCTGTAGCCACTCCCCTATTCGCTTCTTCAGATGTAAAAGGGGCGTGGTTTATTACATTATTCATTTATTTTAATAATTGTTTTATGTGTTTATCACTCCATGAACAAACTAGCCCTTATTATAATTACTAGCTTCAATAGTATATTCCTCCTCCTTTTTTTTTACCTCAGTAATATAATACCTTAGCATTCCCTGTTATTCATTTTACCGCCAATTATTAAGATGAATGAATGATGTAATAAACCACGCCCCTTTTACATCTGAAGACGTGAATAGGGGAGTGGCTACAGCTCTGAATAGAAAAAATGCTGGACTCATATCAACTACTGGACCCAAATCAGCTCATTAGCATATGGATTAAAAGTACTTTTTCTCCACAATAAAGCAACAGATCACCAAGTGAAAGGTATCATTGTATTCAGCAGAGTGAGCCCTACCAGGAAGCATGCCTGGTTTAATAGTGAATTTCCTGGTGACAGGTTCCCTTTAACCTCTTAAGGACACAGGGCGTACATGTACGCCCTAATGTCCGAGTCCTTAAGGACACAGGGCGTACATGTACGCCCTGTGTTTAAACTGCTACTGTGCCCGATCTGGGCGCGGTAGCAACATGGTTCCTGCTGATGTAGATCAGCAGGAACCATGTTCTAATGCCGAGGGGTCATGTGACCCCCAGTATCGGCGATCGCTGCAAACCGCAGGTCAATTCAGACCTGTGGTTTGCAGCGGTTTACTATCTCTGATCCCGCGGTCTGTGACCGCGGGGATCAGAGAGTTAATTGCGGCAAAGATATTTATTTTAACCCCCCCTGCAGCCCCCAATCTTGTTATGGCGGCGGGGGTGCAGAGGGGGTGGTTGCGGAGGCGGGAGGCGGTGCGGGAGGCAATAGCGATCCCCGCCCGCCTCCCTTGTAATAATTCCCTGGTGTCTAGTGGTTCTATCAGAGTGCCAGCACATTGCTGGCACTCTGATGAAAGCGGCTGGCATCTGTGCTGCAGATGCCAGCCGTTTAACCCTTTCCTTACCGCGGTCCGGACGGACTGCGGTATGGAAGGTGTTAACAGGGAGGAGCTCCCTCCCTCTCCCATCGGGGGCTGCTGTGCCTATGCAGCCCCCCAGGATGGGATCGCAGAGGAGGGAGCTCCTCCTCCTCATCCATCACCCACTGCTCTCTAATGGCAGTGGGTGATGGTCACCATGGCAGCAGGACGCTTTCAGAAGCGTCCTGCTTGCCATGGTATAGTAACTCTGGTCAGACTTCTGCTAAAGGCAGAAGTCTGACCAGACTGTGAAAAGTAAAAATACAGTGCAGTACACTATATAGTGTACTGTACTGTATTATATAGACACCAGATCCACTGGATCTACAAGAACCAAGTGGGTCTGGGTCCCAAAAAATGTAAAAAGTGAAAAAAGTGAAAAAAAGTAAAACACAAATCACTGAATAAAAAGTAAAAAAATAAAATACACTACACATATTAGGTATCGCCGCGTCCGTAAAAAACAGCTCTATAAAAATATCACATGACTGAACCCCTCAGGTGAACGCCATAAAAAAAAAAAATGAAATGGTGTAAATAAGCCATTTTTGGGCACCTTACATCACTAAAAGTGTAATACAAAGCGATCAAAAAGGCATATGCCTCCCAAAATAGTACCAATCTAACCGCCATCTCATCCCGCCAAAAATCAGCCCCTTCATAAAACAATTGCCCAAAAAATAAATAAACTATGCCTCTCAGACTAGAACATGATTTTTTTTGTTTCAAAAATGCTTTTTAGTGTTAAATGTAATTTTTTTTTAAAAAAGTAGACATATTGGGTATCTCCACGTCCGTAAGAATCTGCTCTATAAAAATATCACATGACCTAACCCTTCAAGTAAACACTGTAAAAAAAAAAAAAACTTTGTCAAAAAGCTATTTTTTTGTCACCTTACATCACAAAAAGTATAATAGCAAGCGATCAAAAAGTCATATGACCCCCCAAATAGTGCCAATCTAACCGCCACCTCATCCCGCAAAAATTATACCCAACCTGAGACGATCGCCTAAAAACTGAAAAAAATATGGCTCTCAGACTATGGAGACACTAAAACATGTTTTTTTTTGTTTCAAAAAGGATATTATTGTGTAAAACCAAAATAAATAAAAAAAGTATACATATTGGGTATCGCTATAAAAATATAACATGACCTAACCCCTCAGATGAACGCTGTAAACATAAAAAATAAAAACGTTGTAAAAAAAGTAATTTTTTTGTCACCTTACATCACAAAAAGTGTAATAGCAAGTGATCAAAAAGTCATATGCACCCCAAGATAGTACCATTCAAACCGCCATCTCATCCCGCAAAAAATGAGCCCCTACATAGGACAATCGCAAAAAAAGAAACAAAAAACTATGGCTTTCAGAATGTGGAGACACTAAAAAATCATTTTTTTCAAAAATGCTTTATTATGTAAAACTGAAACAAAAAACCCCAAAAAGTAGTCATATTTGGTATTGTCGCGTCAGTAACAACCTGCTCTATAGAAATAGAACACAATCTAACCTGTCAGTTCAACGATGTAAATAACAAAAAATACAAAACTGTCCCAAAACAGCTATTTTTTTGCAAATTATCCATTTTAATCCATTTTTCCAGTAACAAAGCAAGGGTTAACAGCCAAACAAAACTCAATATTTATTGCCCTGATTCTGTAGTTTGCAGAAACACCCCATATGTGGTTGTAAACTGCTGTATGGCCAAACGGCAGGGCACAGAAGGAAGGGAACGCCATATGATTTTTGGAAGGCGGATTTTGCTGGACTGGTTTTTTGAGACTATGTCCCATTTGAAGCCCCCGATGCACCCCTACAGTAGAAACTCCAAAAAGTGACCCCATTTTGGAAACTACGGGATAAGGTGTCAGTTTTGTTGGTACTATTTTAGGGTAAATATGATTTTTGGTTGCTCTATATTACACTTTTTTGAGGCAAGGTAACAAAAATTGAAATTCAGAAATTTCATCTCCATTTGCCAATAACTCTTGTGGAACACCTAAAGGGTTAACAAAGTTTGTAAAACTGGTTTTGAATACCTTGAGGGGTGTAGTTTCTTAGATAGAGTCACTTTTATGGAGTTTCTATTCTAGGGGTGCATCGGGGGCTTCAAATGGGACATGGTGTCAAAAATCCAGTCCAGCAAAATCCGCCTTCCAAAACCCATATGGCGTTCCTTTCCTTCTGCGCCCTGCCGTTTGGCCATACAGTATTTTAGGACCACATATGGGGTGTTTCTGCAAACTACAGAATCGGGGCAATAAATATTGAGTTTTGTTTGGCTGTTAACCCTTGCTTTGTTACTGGAAAAAATGGATTAAAATGGAAAATTTTCCAAAAATCGAAATTCAGAAATTTTATCTTTATTTGCCATTAACTCTTGTGGAAAACCTAAAGGGTTAATGACGTTTGTAAAATCAGTTTTGAGTACCTTCAGGGGTGTCGTTTCTAGAATGGGGTCATTTTTGGGTGGTTTCTATTATGTAAGCCTCGCAAAGTGACTTCAGACCTGAACTGGTCCCTAAAAAGTGGGTTTTTGAAAATTTCTGAAAAATGTCAAGATTTGCTTCTAAACTTCTAAGCCTTGTAATGTCCCCAAAAAATGAAATGGCTTTCCCAAAATGATCGATACATGAAGTAGACATATGGGGAATGTAAATCAATAACTTTTTTTGGCAGTATTACTATGTATTCTAGAAGTAGAGAAATTGAAACTTGGAAAATTGAAAATTTTTCAAAATTTTTGGTAAATTTGGTATTTTTTTATAAATAAAAATGAAATTTTTAGACTTTATTTTGCCACTGTCATTAAATACAATATGTGACGAAAAAACAATCTCAGAATGGCTTGGATAAGTAAAAGCGTTTTAAAGTTATCACCACATAAAGTGACACTAGTCAGATTTTGAAAAAAATGGCCTGGTCCTTAAGGTCAAATAGGGCCGTGTCCTTAAGGGGTTATAGGCCATTTACATTCTAATTGCAAATGAGACCTTACCTGCCCGATCCACTGAGGACGCCGGTTTGCCGGCGAAACATGTCTGTGTGTTGTTTTAGTACAGTACGAGGCAGTGTACCCTTTCAAAGGGAAGGAGTGGGTGGTAGTGGATACAAAAGAAATGATATGAAGCCGGTCATAGCGTGCATTGACTGACTACTTTTCTACATTGTTACAAAGTATCAGAGTATCACTGTAAAGGAAATAAACAGTGACTCCTCACAAACATTAAATACTAAATAGCATTAAGGGAATCTGCCAACTAAGGGTACTTTCACACTTGCGGCATGGCTATCCGGCAGGCTGTTCTGCCATCCACCATGCCAAGTACCTGTGTGCTGCCGTGCTGCCACGGCACAGCGCGGCAATGATCGCCGGACTAAAAAGTCAGACCTGCAGTACTTTTAGTCCGGCGATCTCCGGCCGTGCACTGTTGTGCTGTGCCGTAGCTCCGCCTCCCGCCCCATCATAGTCAATGGGGATGGAACGGCAGCACATGGCTACTTGCGACATGGCGGGTTCGGCAGGATGTTCACCCGCCAGAACAGCCTGCCGGATAGCCATGCCACAAGTGTGAACGTAACCTAACTACTGAGATTTTTAGATAGTCTCAAAGTGTTTTTGTAGGTCATGTTTAGTATATGTAAATAATTTTATGAGAAATAAAAGGACTCCCCTGCATAACCGAAACGGGACGGATCTGTTTTGCAGCCCATAGACTTCTATTATGATGGAATTAATAATGCTTTCCGTCATAGAATTGTGTTATGGTCCTTGGTAACGGAATCCATAACACAATTCACCTTTTACCACCGACCGAAGTGTGACCGAATTTCAAAATATGAAATTCCCTCATCTCAATCAGTACTCTAAATGACCATTTTGAAGCACCCTAACTTGATGTACATAATTACCTTTTGAATCTCTTTGGAATCTGGAAGGGTGATCTTCAATATCTCTAGTATTTTTTATGATTCTTTGTCCTTTTGTTGTCCCCAGATGAACCACTGATACTGAGGAAACGCGTCGGGACTGGGACTTTTATGTGGGGACCCCCACTATCCTGTATCTTGCTGCACTAATACTGCTCAATTTATTGGTTACAGTTTTGTGGTAGACCCCACAATTAATTTGTACTGTAAAAAACCATTTCCCAAACTTGGGTTCGTTTCCAAGGTACCATTTGGAACCGAACCCGAGTTCGGGAAATGGTTTTTTACAGTACAAATTAATTTATGAAGTTATTACGCGAACTCTCGCAAGACTTCGCTAAGCAATAACTTCGGCTCATCAGAGCCAATACATTTTAATACTGTATGGAGCTCCTGCTCAGTACAGTATTAAAAAAAAAGTTTTAGGCAAATCAACTTTGGAGGTTTCATCTGAAGTCGATTCGCTCATCCCTAGTTGGAGCACATGAGTTTTGTACGACCTGTTTGATTAATAAATTATGCTTTATATTTTTTAAATGTAATTGTATGTTTTGGAGTTCTGTACAGGTAACAAATTTGATATACTCATTCCGTCTCTTAGCTGTCAATTATCAATAGCAGGCTCATCTAAATATATCAATTTTAAATAATAATAGCCATTTTGGAGTGTGTATGCCTTTTGATCACTTTTTATTCATTTATTCGGGTGGTGAAATGAAGAAAAAAGCTGAGAATCAGCTATTTTCTTTTTTTCCCTCTGTTATTGAGTTTACCATATGGGATAAATACATTTGTATTTTAATAGTATCGGTGTTTTGGGAAATGGCAGTGCAAATTATTTTCATTTATTTCATTGTTTATTGATTTTTATTATGGGGAAAGGGAAGGGGGTGATTATAATTTTTATGTTTCATACATTTTTTAAAATAATGTTAAAAAATGTTCTCACTTTTTTCACTTATATTAAGTCCCTATTAGATCGCTTGTCCCATAGACTACAATGAATTAACATAGTCTATGAGATATTCAGTACATTCGGGGCTCCATAGGAACTATCGCAATAGTAGCCTTGGATCCTTCAGAGGGACTGATCGCACTATGACCTGATGCTGCATGCAGTCAGGTGACAGAGCAGCGCAGGCCAGGGGAGCACGACTTCTGCCGGAGGTAGAGAGGAGCCACGGTGCAGGACAAGTAAGAGGAAGTTTTTATTTTAATCTGATTCGAGGTCTGAAGGGGTCTAACATTGAGGGCTGATCTGAGGTCTGATGGGGGTCTGACAAGGTGGGCTGATATAAGGTCTGATGGGGGTCTGACAATGTGGGCTGATCTGAGGTCTGATGGGGTCTGACATTGTGGGCTGATTTGAGGTCTGATGGGGTTCTGACATGAAGGGCTGATGTGATGTCCTGATAAGGGGGTCAGATGTAATGTCCTGATGTGGGGGCCTGATCTGATGTCCTGATATTTATAGAGGTCTGATCTGAGAATCTGATATGAGGTCTGATGAAAAATATTATTTTCTTATTTTTCTCCTCTTAAACCTGGGGTGCGTCTTATCATCGGGTGCATCTGATAAAGCGAAAAATACGGTACTTATCAGTACATGCAGGTTTACAATGACATATATCACCTAGACCATGCCTAGAACACTCTTCCATAGAAGCCAACGGGGTCCTCTCCTGTCCATTTATGTCTATGGGTCATGGTGGCTGCTGTAAAGCATATCTCTAAATGCTGTTAATAACAGCTGAGGCAACATGGCAGCCCCCACAATCATTTTAAGGAAATAGAATAAAAAAAGCTATAATCAGAAAAAGAAAACAGATTAGAAAAATAAGGATATGTGCTACTATCTGGCTTTAACTGCCATAAAAAATGATAGGTGACACATCCACTTTAATTTGACCTGTTTGGTCCAAAGTCTCCTTTCGACCCAGTGCAGGATACAACTGGTTGTTGATGCATAGGGGGCATCTCCCTTGATGGAAAATAGTTGATAGCAGGGGAGGGAGCAGAGCGGGATATATTCTTGCTCTACAGTAACCCTGTGGTGGACGTGGATGTCTGACCCTAATTAAACTAAATAAACATTGCCCGCGGTAAAAACCAGCCCCGCATTATGGGGGATTTGTAAGCAGCTATCTATGCTCCCTATCCCATGACCCTCCACCGTCTGTTAAGCTAAAATTCTGAAGGCCATAATCCAAAGCCTTATCAGCAGTATCGTTGAGCTTTTACAGATTGGGTGAGGAGGTCTTTCTGACCTAGATTCTCTTGAAATATCCTGATAGATAGCATGTTTGTATCTATATGCCTATTGGAACCTCCTGAGACTTAACATATGATTTAACCTACGCATTTCCCCTGATGATTGTTTCATATTGGAAACATGAAACGTGCATGTAGGGAGCACGAGTAGGTCAAGGGCCATATCAAGGCTTAGTACACAGGGAGAGGTTCCAGACGGGGTCACCCTTTTAAGGACCATTTTTTCCTTTGGTTTGTTTATCGAATATTTAAGGGTCCACCTTTTAGTGTAAATTATTAAAAGCTATGTTTTAAATCGGTGATCACCTATAATTTAACTTCACCTAAACCGTGGTTGATCAGCCAAGTGTGGCTATACTTTTCCCAAAGTCTCCTTTTGCCTATTCCTTCATAGATCATAGGCTGCTCACAAATCTCACTGCTTGGTTGATACCTTACCTTATTTGGGTGGGAGGCTTTTTGTCTGAAAGGCCAATCCTGTGGGATAGTGCTTCAACTTAATTTTGTTTGTCTGGTAAAAATGTGAATCTCTCCACGTATCTTAGACTTTCTCCGTTTAGTTTTTCGCTGGTTTCTTTTTTCATCTAGCTGCAAATCATTAATATGTGTATGTGCTATTAAGCAAATTTGCAGTATTCTTTTTTTCGTTACATATTTATTTCAGATTCATTTTACATGCTCACTTGCCAAAAGATTATGATTTTTGGTGTGACATTTTTTTTTAATCAAAATTAATTTAAGTAGTCTCAAGTACAGCAATTAAAAAACAGCAATTTCACTATGGATCTATAAAACATTCTGTTACCAAGGGGTTGTTTTCTTGATAGATCAACTGACAAATGAATATACTAAAGTATGATACTCAATGATTATCTCTTAATTTCATCTACTGCAATAACCTATATAAAATCAGGTAGTATATAAATAGGTAGACTCATATTCAGATTCATGAGTCAACTGCTATATTCTTATCAAAGCCACTTGATGGAAATTCTTTCATCTTATCATTCATTCAATCTCTTTCAAAAGCAAAAAAAGAAGAAAAGAAAAACAACTGCCACTGTCTCATTTCTACTGGAAGCCACCCACTTACAGGGCTCAGCCAGCACGCTGCATTAACTAACCATGTTGTACACAGTACAAACCATATCTTTGTGGGTTTTGAATTACCTTTTGAATTACCTGTAAATCAAATGTATTTTTTTTTTACTTATTTCAAAGTTGTTGGAGCTATTCTGCTGTTATGCATTTCCCTTTTCACTATTTTGCAGTGTTCATTTAGTAGTGCATCTAGTGCATCAGTAATTCAGTTCAAAAAGTGAAACTCATATATTCTATAGATTTATTACACACAGAGTGATCTATTTCAAGCATTTATTTATTTTAATGATTAAGGCTTACAGCTAATGAAAACCCAAATAGTCAGTATCTCAGAAAATGTGAATATTATATGAATAATTAAAAAATTATTTTTAATACAGAAATGTTTGCCTACTGAAAAGTATGTACAGTATATGCACACAATACTTAGTCAGGGATCCTTTGCATGAATTACTGCATCAATGTGGCATGGCATGGAGGCCATCAGCCTGTGGCACTGCTGAGGTGTTATGGGAGCCCAGGTGGCTTTGATAGCGGCCTTCCGATCGCCTGTATTGTTGGATCTGGTGTCTCATCTTCCTCTTAACAATACCCCATAGATTCTCTACTAGGTTTAGGTCAGGAGTTTGCCGGCCAATCAAGTAAAGTGATGCCATGGTTATTAAACCAGGTATTGGTACCTTTGGCAGTGCGGGCAGGTGCCAAGTCCTGCTGAAAAATGGCATCAGCTTCTCCATAAAGCTTGTCAGCAGAGGGAAGCATGAAGTGCTCTAAAATTTCCTGGTAGACGGCTGCACTGACTTTGGTCTAGATATAACACAGTGGACCAACACCCAGTAGATGACATGGCTCCCCAAAACATTACTGACTGTGGAAACTTCACTCACACTGGACCTCAAGCAACTTGGATTGTGTGCCTCTCCACTCTTCCTCCAGACTCTGGGACCTTGCTTTCCAAATGGAATGCAAAGTTTACTTTCATCTGAAAACAGGACTTCTGACCACTGAGCAACCGGCTAGTCCTTTTTCTCCTTAGCACAGGTAAGTCTCTTCTGACATTGTCTCTGGGTCATGAGTGGCTTGACACAAGGAATGTGACAGTTGTAGTCCATGTCCTGGATACATCTGTGTGTGGTGGTTCTTGAAGCACACTGACTCCAGCCACAATCCACTCCTTGTAAATCTCCCCAAAATTCTTGAATGGCCTTTTCTTGACAATGCTTTCAAGAATGTGGTTATCCCTGTTGCTTGTGCACCTTTTCCCCTCCACTCAACTTTCTATTAATGTGCGTTCTGAATAACTGTTAAGTCAAAAGTCTTCCCCGTGATTGTGTAGCCTACTGAACCAGACTGAGGGACCATTTATAGACTTGGGAAACCTTTGAAGGTGTTTTGTGTTAATTAGCTGATTAGAGCGTGACACCATGAGTGTACAATATTGAACTTTTTCACACTATTCAGATTTTCTGAGATACTGACTTTGTGGTTTTATTAGCTGTAAAGACAGGTAGGCGAGGGTCCTGGTGCCCATGCTGCACTTTGTCGGTCATCCTCATAGCTTACATCGCCAGGATGTCTGGAGTGCTGGCACGCACTATGACCTGATGCTGTGTGACGTCAGGTCACAGTGCAGCGTAGGCACCTGGAGCAAGTGAGCAGCAGAGCAGGAGATGACTGGAGCACATGAGGAGAGGTGAGTCTTTTTTTTTTTTGTCTGATCTGAGGTCTGCATTTAGAAGTGGGGTGTAGGGTTAGGAGTAGTAATAACTTTAACAGAAGAACTACATGTATACATTTTCCTGGCAATGTATATCACCAGTAAATTTACACCATTCAGTTTTAAATATTACCCAAATACCCCATACATGAAAAACAAATAAAAAGTTACAAAAAGGATATATGGACCGCGGTAGAGCACCAGTCTTTTTTAGTATGTTGTATTATATGGGCCATATCAAAGAGCCCAAGTGACGATCCTTATTGTTCGTGGAGCCCAGCAGAGCGCATTCTTAGTGAGCCCTGCTTCTCCCCTCTTCTTGTAATCTTCTTGATGTACAGATGCAGGGGCGTAGCCCCAGGCTCCACACTGCAGGGGGGCTCTGGCTGGCCACTGTGGATTTTTTTTTTACATAACTAGGGTTGAGTGGGAACAGCGTTCCTGCACTTTTTTCACAGCAGGAACGCCGTTCCCTTTCAGGGCAAAAGGACCAGGAAGTGGTGAAGACTTTGTACTCACCGCTTCCTGGTTCTCGGCTGTCTGCTGTCAGGGCTGTGCACAGCCATGAGGCGCTCTGTGACCTCAAGCTGTGCGCAGCCTTCACAGCACAGCCGACAGCAGGAAGAGAGGAGCGGCGGCGTCCAGAAGGGGGAGAGGGGGGGGGGGCGGTTGGGCGCAATACTTGGTTCGCCCCGGGTGCTGGCAACCCACGCTACGCCACTGTGCGGATGTCACCCTGCCGCAGAAATAAAGGCATGTGCAACATCATCTAATGTAAGCACCTGTGCGCTCTGAATTCCTGTGCTGGCAGTAGCCTCAATAACTGAACTGGTCATGGGATTTGGGGCTCATCATTTTCTAGTTCTGTAGCCATGTCCTATGGCACTTTTTTGCAGTACAGTATTTGGGGGCCTTGGGCCGCATGCCGGTACATAAATGTTAGGAACAGGCACAGTATTGGTGGAATTTACAGGATTGCAGTGTTAGTGGGGCAGCTGGTGTTTCTTTATAGAGAATGGGTATAGTATTGCAGACGCAATTAACTAAAGGCAGTGGTGTAACCTGCAAAATCTGCAAGAGGCCACATCGTCCATATGCCATTTATTAATCCTGATATCTTCTTATGTGGCAGTGGCAACTGCACAGCCCTGGCCAGGGACGTGCACAGACATTTTGAAGGGCAGGGGCTTAAATTAAAAAAAAAGGCACTTGTCACATGACGTAGCAGACATGCGTCACGCACGTCCAGCCCGTGCGCTAGCCTTAAAGGACCCTGTCCCTCTAACCCTGCACTGGTGAGTGGGCAGACTGTTGAATAAATTGTATCGGTGAATAAATTGCGCCTCTTCTCCTTCGTCTGACCCAAACCGCCATAGCAAATTCTTTCAGTCACATCTCGCCTCTACAGAGTTTGTAATACAGACACAGTCAGATTTCTCAATGTTTCCATCACCCTCCCCATCCTGGTGTCCCGACAATGTCATCCTGCTACCACTCCCAATACTGCGCCCATGGTGTTCCCCAATGTTCCAGGTACTATACTGCTGAAAAAATAGTGACACTAATAGACATAATTGGGGTCATTTATCAAACTGGTGTAAAAGAGAAGTGGATTTCAAAAAAGAGCTGTCAAAAATTAATGGTGAAATCTGATTGGCTGCTATGGGCGACTAAGCCTGTTCTACTTTACACTAGTTTGATAAATTACCCCAAATATCCCTGTGTCCACAGCAGCTATAATGTCTCCAAGAGTGTCCCAGTAATAACACCCTATATTGTGCTCCAGGTAGTATTCCCTGTATAGTGTCCACATAAATAATTGAATTGCCCCTACAGTGCCTCCCCTATAGCAACACCCCCATATAGTAATTTCCCCCACATAGTAATCAGCCCATAGTAATTTGCCCCCACACAGTAATTTCCCCCACGTAGTAATTGGTCCCCAAACTGCCCCACACAGTAATTTGTCCCCACACTGCCCCCACACAGTAATTTCCCCCACACTGCCACTACAAAGTAATTTCCCCCACACAGTAATTTGTCCCCACAATGCCCCCCACAGTAAGTTGTCTTCATACAGCAATTTGTCCACACACTGCCCCCACACAGTAATTTCCCCCACGTAGTAATTGGTCCCCACACTGCCCCCACACAGCAATTGCTCCCACACAGTAATTTCCCCCACACTGCCGCCACAAAGTAATTCCCCCCACACAGTAATTTGTCCCCACACTGCCCCCCACAGTAATTTGTCCCCACACTGCCACCACAAAGTAAATTCCCCCACACAGTAATTTTTCTCCACACTGCCCCACACAGTGATTTGTCCCCACCCTGCCCACACAGTAAATTCCCCCACATTGCCACCACAAAGTAATTTGCCCCCACATAGTAATTTGCCCCACACTGACTGCCCCCACATAGTAATTTGCCCCACATAGTAATTTTCCCCACACATTTCTGGGCCTAGCACTGGCAGCATTGCAGCACATTTTGAATTCCCTTCCTCCCCTTTTTACATTTCTCCCCGACCGAGCAACCCCCTCCATGGTGGCACAGTGACAGACTGACAGTGGACAGCCCCACATAAGCTGACTCACTGGTGATGAGTAGAGATGGCCCGAACTATTCGCCGGCGAACAGTTCCCGGCGAACATAGCTTGTTCGCGTTCACCTCTGCCGGGCGAACATATGCGATGTTCGGTCCGCCCCCTATACATCATCATTGAGCAAACTTTGACCCTGTACCTCACAGTCAGCAGACACATTCCAGCCAATCAGCAGCATACCCTCCCTCCCAGACCCTCCCACCTCCTGAACAGCATCCATTTTAGATTCATTCTGAAGCTGCAGTCTTAGTGAGAGGAAGGAGAGTGTAATTGCTGCTGATTTAATTGGGAAATTGATAGCTAGGCTAGTGAATTCAGTGTCCACTCCAGCCCTGAAAGACTCATCTGATCTCTGCTGTAAGGACAGCCTCCTGACAGCACCCCAAAAAGCCCTTTTTAGGGCTGCAACATTAGTCTGCTTTTTTTTTCCTTTATATACATATTGCAGTTGCCTGGCCTGCCTGTGTGTGAGGAGCTGCAGGCCCACAGACTGTAGTGTGCCCACTGCCAGTGCCCACCCCTGTCATCCCATGTGGCACAGGACTTTGCATCAAAAAAAGGCATTTAATTTTTACACTTTAATCTAAGTTTAGTTGCCTGCCAGTGTGTGTCAGGCTGACTTCCAGTGACTGTAGAGTGCCCACTACCAGTGCCCACCACTCATACCGGCTGGCACAGGACTTTGCATAAAAAAGGCATTTAATTTTTACACTTTAGTGTAATTTCAGCTGCTTGCCTGCTGCTAGTGTGTGTCAGGCCGACTTCCACTGACTGTAGTGTGCCCACTGCCAGTGCCCACCCCTGTCATCCCGTGTGGCACAGGACTTTGCATCAAAAAAGCATTTAATTTTTACACTTTAATCTAAGGTTAGTTGCCTGCCAGTGTGTGTCAGGCTGACTTCCAGTGACTGTAGAGTGCCCACTGCCAGTGCCCACCACTCATACCGGCTGGCACAGGACTTTGCATCAAAATAGGCATTTAATTTTTACACTTTAGTGTAATTTCAGCTGCTTGCCTGCTGCTAGTGTGTGTCAGGCCGACTTCCAGTGACTGTAGTGTGCCCACTGCCAGTGCCCACCCCTGTCATCCCGTGTGGCACAGGACTTTGCATAAAAAAAAGGCATTTAATTTTTACACTTTAATCTAAGGTTAGTTGCCTGCCAGTGTGTGTCAGGCTGACTTCCAGTGACTGTAGTGTGCCCACTGCCAGTGCCTACCACTCATACCGGCTGGCAGAGGACTTTGCATCAAAATAGGCATTTAATTTTTACACTTTAATCTAAGGTTAGTTGCCTGCCAGTGTGTGTCAGGCTGACTTCCAGTGACTGCAGTGTGCCCACTGCCAGTGCCTACCAGTCATACCGGCTGGCACAGGACTTTGCATGAAAAAAGGCATTTAATTTTTACACATTAGTCTAATTTCAGTTGCTTGCCTGCTGCCAGTGCGTGTCAGGCCCACTTCCACTGACTGTAGTGTGCCCACTGCCAGTGCCAACCACTGATACCGGGTGGCACAGTAGCTTGCTGATAAATAAGGAATTTCATTTTTACACATTAGTCTAATTTCAGTTGCTTGCCTCCTGCCAGTGTGTGTCAGGCCCACCTCCACAGACTGTAGTGTGCCCACTGCCAGTGCCAACCACTGATACCGGGTGGCACAGTAGCTTGCCGATAAATAAGGCATTTCATTTTTACACATTAGTCTAATTTCAGTTGCTTGCCTCCTGCCAGTTTGTGTCAGGCCCACCTCCACAGACTGTAGTGTGCCCACTGCCAGTGCCAACCACTGATACCGGGTGGCACAGTAGCTTGCCGATAAATAAGGCATTTCATTTTTACACATTAGTCTAATTTCAGTTGCTTGCCTCCTGCCAGTGTGTGTCAGGCCCACCTCCACAGACTGTAGTGTGCCCACTGCCAGTGCCAACCACTGATACCGGGTGGCACAGTAGCTTGCCGATAAATAAGGCATTTCATTTTTACACAGTAGTCTAATTTCAGTTGCTTGCCTCCTGCCAGTGTCTGTCAGGCCCACCTCCACAGACTGTAGTGTGCCCACTGCCAGTGCCAACCACTGATACCGGGTGGCACAGTACCACTTATCGAAAAAAATGACAGGCAGAGGCAGGCCACCCCGCAGGGGCCGTCGTGGTCGTGGTGCTGTGATTTCCACTGTCCCTGGAATAATGCCTAGTGTTCAGAGGCCATGTACCCTGAACCCGAAAAATTCTGAGGACGTAGTTGACTGGCTTAGACAGGACACCCAATCTTCAACAGCTTCCGCTAAGAACCTTGACGCACCATCTTCCTCCAGCTCAGCTTTGGTCACCTGCTCTCAAGTTACCACGCACCCGCCCGCCGCTGATAGGAATAGTACTAGTTAAGACACCACTCATATAGGGTGTCACAGCACATTGCTCTGTGCACGCGCAGTGCCCCAATTTGGGAGTATGAGGACCGACCAAGCTGCTTTTTCCATCTCCCGGTTCCTGAAATCAATTCAGTTTGGTGTATGAGAGTTTGGTCTGTCATTGTGAAGGCAGTCGAAGGTACCAGGCCTAAATTTTTTTCACAAAAGGCAATCCCTGATATGGGATGTAACAGGGATTAAACTGATGAGAATAGTACTACAGAAAATACCACTCATATCGGGTGTGACAGTAAATTGCACGGCGCAGACGCAGTGACCGTGGATTAAAACAGAGTGGAGGGAGCCAGCGTTTTTTAACCATCTCCCGTTCGAAAAATCAATTCAATTGACCTTTCGGGGACCCTTGGTGTTGTACGTGGCTGGGTGGAGGAAGAAACCTTCAATGACATCACCGGGACGTGGCTAGCTTGGTATCCAACCTTGTGCAAATGGGGAGTTTGCGGTTGTGCAAATGGACTGTTTGCGGTGCATTAAAAGAGGAGTTTGGTATGTCAATGTCTGAGAATCGGGCGTAACCCTTACACTACCTGATCGATACAACATCATACCTGATCGTATACACACACTGGATGTTTTAAAGCATGTTATTCCAAACAATTTAGGAATGTTACGTGATTTATGCCCTTTATGGATTAAAACCCGACTCTGCGTCCACTACGTAATTTTCCATGGGAGTTTTGCCATGGATCCCCCTCCGGCATGCCACAGTCCAGGTGTTAGTCCCCTTGAAACAACTTTTCCATCACTATTGTGGCCAGAAAGAGTCCCTTTGGTTTTTAAAATTCGCCTGTCTATTGAAGTCTATGGCGGTTCGCCCGGTTCGCCTGTTCACGAACATTTGCGGAAGTTCGCGTTCGCTGTTCGCGAACTAAAAATTTTATGTTCGCGACATCACTAGTGATGAGCAGGTTGCAGGCAGTTACAGTCTCTGAACTTCTGCTCCGGACTCCCGAGCGTCGCCCCCACGTGACTACTGAGGCACTTGACTGCAGCGCTGAACAGCGCTGCGTGGATGCGCCGCAAGGTCCCGGCCCGGCACACACAGGCTGGGCGGGTGCCCGCCGCCCGGCACTTGTGCACATAGGGAAAAAAAAGGCAGCTGCTTGTTCTGCTTAGCGCCGCCGACCCAGAAAAAAATAAAAATGAAAAGAAAAAAGGGCATTAAAGGGGCAGAGGCAGAAAGGGGCAGGGGCTCAAGCCCCCTTTGAGCCCTATGTGTGTCCGTCCCTGGCCCTGGCTAAAGATGTCTGCGCAATGAACTCTGCAGCCTTTAGGAAAAATCATCATGATGGTCTGGACTATATGGAGAAGAAAAGTGAACAACTCAAATCAGTGGGGACATGACCTGTAAGTCACTGGATTTACAGTAAATGTGTTATGTCATGACTGTTTCTTTTAAAATGTGTTTAAATCTGTTTATTAGGAAGTAGGGTCACTTGAAATTGACTGGGGAAGAGGGAGGTGGAATTTGCCTGGTCTGCTTAGGGCACCAAAATACTTTGTCCCAGCCTTGGCTTCAGTCCTGCACTGCTTGTTGCCATTGTAACAATGGGATGAAGTTACATCAACAAGGTCGTCAACATTAGGGAGTATTCACAAATCATGTAAAAATTGCTCAGAGGAAGTGTCCTAAAAATACCAAAATCTGCAATGAAGTCTACATGTTTTACATATAGCTTTTTTTAAAGTTAGTTTTGGTGTGGAATTTAGCCATTGGTTACATTGGAATGAATGAAATTAGTGGCGAAAATCCACAAACTGTATCATACAGATGATTTGAAAACGACAGCATTCTTATAATCCATTGCAATTTTTTTAACCAGTAAATTAACCCCAGGACCCCACTGGGCATTGTAACAAGGTACCTGCTGAATGATTTCAGCAGGTACCTTGTTCCGATCACTGCCAAGTGAGCGGCAGTGATCGGAAATACTCATGACGTACCGATACGTCATGGGTCCTTAAGGACTCGGGAATTATGACATACCGGTACATCATGCGTCCTTAGGCCTCTTTCACACTTGCGTTCTGAGGATCCGGCGGGCACTTCCGTCCCGCCGGATCCGTCAGAACGCAAGTCGCCTGAAAGCATTAGAAGACTGATCAGGATCCTGATCAGTCTTCGAAATGCTTTCAGGTTACTATGGCAGCCAGGACGCTATTAAAGTCCTGGTTGCCATAGTAGTAGTGGGGAGCGGGGGAGCGGTATGCTTACAGTCCGTGTGGCTCTCGGGCGCTCAAAATGACGTCAGAGCGCCCCATGCGCATGGATCACGTGGTCCATGCGATCACGTGATCCATGCGTGTGGGGCGCCCTGACGTCACTCTGGAGCACCCCGGGAGCCACACGGATGGTAAGTATACTGCTCCCCCGCTCCCCACTACATTTTACCATGGCAACCAGGACTTTAGCGTCCTGGTTGCCATGGTAACCATTGAGAAAAAGCTAAACGTCGGATCCGGCGATGCGCCGAAACGACGTTTAGCTTAAGGCCGGATCCGGATTGATGCACTTCAATGGGCATTAATTCCGGATAACTCACAGAAAAAAGATGCACCACATGGATAAGCAACTGACAACACTGGCTAATCCCTCACTCTGGTGTTAAAAGCTGAGAGATTCGCCAATATTTCCAATCAGGAACATATCGGAGCCCCTTTAGGCACCACTACACGGTATCTCAGCATGACATGGGGTCCTACCACTAGACTACCTATGGTGTGTGAACAAGGTCTGAACAGGTATTAAGTAGCCTACAGCCCCATCCCACTCACCTGCACTGCAGGACCAACAATGCAATGGGGAACACATGAGGCCGCAAGCTACACCTACAACAGACCATGTGACACCGGCTTCCAGGTGCAACAGAATGTTTACAAGCCATATGCAATGGCACATTCAATACATATAAGAAAAGAATCACAAAAATAAACGTGGCCTAAATGGGTGGGACTGCTCCAGACCCCAAACACTGTGGCGTGTTTCTAACTGGGGGCAGTTCCTCCGCATGTGGTTCGCAGCGAACGGCTATCCCCAGCAAAAATTGCATACAATGGAGGATGCCGGCGCGAACCACAAGCACCACACAAACATCCTACACAAAATAAAACATGTGCGGATGAAAATATATAAACACATAACTCACAGAAAAAAGATGCACCACATGGATAAGCAACTGACAACACTGGCTAATCCCTCACTCTGGTGTTAAAAGCTGAGAGATTCGCCAATATTTCCAATCAGGAACATATCGGAGCCCCTTTAGGCACCACTACACGGTATCTCAGCATGACATGGGGTCCTACCACTAGACTACCTATGGTGTGTGAACAAGGTCTGAACAGGACACCACCATATCCACCAACTTCCGGATCCAGCGTTACGGCATGTCTTCCAAATTTTTGGACGGAGACAAATCCCCAGCATGCTGCGCTTTTGTCAACGTTCAAAAAACGTTCACATACTGAACGGAAGACATCCTGATGCATCCTGAACGGATTGCTCTCCATTCAGGATGCATTAGGATAATCCTGATCAGTATCTTTCCGTCCTATAGCCCCGAGGACGGAAAGCAAAAACGCTGATGTGAAAGGGGCCTTAAGGGGTTAAGCAGGGAGGAATCATGACTTCAGATGGAAAAAAGTAACGAATATTATAAAAAATGAATATATAGCACTATATTCTATAGTGCTATATATTCGGGTGTTAGAATATTCACATTACGCGAATATTACATTGCCGATTGTTTGCATAAGAGAAAAAAAATTAAAATAATGAAGAATATTCTAATTCACTACAGACTACAATATTGCAGGCTTCTCACATTGGCCCACAAGCAAGAAGCAGGTAGGTATGCTAGGTAATGGGTTCAGATGAAAAAAATAATAATTTGTTTTTACGAATATATATCACTATATTCGAAATATTCGCGAATTTTCGAAGTGCCAATATTCACGATAAAAATTTGAATATTTGCGCTCAACACTAACACAAAATACCTAGGACAAACCAACATGTAGATCTCTTTGCAAGTTGCCCCACTGGCCTACTTTTGTAGACACTGGTGGAATATACCCCGCCCCCCCATGCTTGGGCAACAAGAACCGCTTGCCACAGGATTTGGTAAGCATTGACCCCCTTGTACTTGCTAGAGCCCACATCATGCTGTACATTCCTGCATAGCACTTTAATGTTGGTGCTGAATGCAGCAAGAGGTGCTGTGCACAGAAGCTGGTGAGCACTGCCCCCTGGCTTGTAGCTGGAGCTGCTTTCCACTTGACTAGGTATTGGTTAGTCCGCTCGGGTCTCCTTTTCCCTTTAACACCACCAACACCCCATTAAATAATAGCCAGACACCAGTTCAGATTTAAATCAACCACAGCAGCCGTTTTATTAAATAAAATAAATAACCATTAACCCAACCCTGAGTAACTGACGAGGGAGGTCCTAGAAGCCCCAATACATAACTCCCAGAATAAACTGGTGACTCCATCTTGCCTCCAGCCGATGAATGCCAGCTCGAAGGCACCAACTGATGGAAGCCCAATTCCTCAATTATTGTTCACCGATTAGAGTCCAGCCCCACCCATGGGGGCCCTCCCATTCCCAATTCCTCAATTACTGTTCACTGATGAGAGTCCAGCCCTACCCTTGGGGATCCTCCCATTCTCAATCACCACCATATCCACCAACTTCGAGGACCTCCCACCGACACCAACATGAAACTTGACCTCCACTTAAGTTTGCGCGTCCCTCCACATCCCCAACAGGCTTATAACTCAGGATGCCGTACCGCCACTGCCCCATTTCTGGTCACAAACCTCCCAACAGCACGATTCACTTTAATTATTGCTGTATTTAACATTGCCACCGACCTCACAACCCCCCAAGACCACCTCATAACAATGTCTGCCACACTGTGACTTAGTAAGGGAATGACACCCACAAACGCAGCGAATCATACTTTATGTCACCAGATAATTCCCAAAATGTCCGGGCCCCCAGATCTTTTCCCCCACATGTAAAACTAAAATTGTCGGAGGGTGATCTAAACGAGCAAACAAAGTACCTAACACACCCCACCTCATAACATACTTCTAGCTGCGAGCCACCAAAACGCCACTTCCTTCGCCAATCCTAACTGTCCCGCGTTCAGCCTCACATCCCCCCTTACGGCCCCCCAAAAACAAATGAATGACCGAGTATCCAAACCAACTCCTCACCGCTACCTTGAAATAACCTGAAACAAGGGGCATTAGACCTTCTATCATCTCAACCGACATCCATCCTAACCTACCATCCGAGTGGAAACGAATCGATTCCCGCCGTCCAAATCTTTCTATTACATCCTCACCTTAATCTTAATCTACCCCCAAACCCTTTAAGCACCAAATTACCAAGAACTGTAAAAAGGGGGCAAAATTGAACCATCCTCCTGGCTAAGACGAGGAGCCATGTCCTTCCTGATTACCCCCCGTAACCATGTAAACACTTTACTGGACAAACTAAACACCCCGGAACCATAAATAAAGCCAGGCAGTTACCCCTACCTTGACAATCCGCTTTCAACTTTGGAATGCAAACCAACACCCTATCCTCGTAAAGGTCAACGTCCTCAGACAACCGCCTCCCAGATTCCTGGGTCCAGCTACCAACAAGATCCCCCAACCGAGAGTCCCCCAAAGAAAAAAGCCACCCGGAATAAACGAATCTCACCCGGCGATCGACAAACTAACCTTAACTGAGACCCAATGTCTAATAAAAGAGAAAACATGGTATCATCTTCCTGCCAACCTCTCCTCTAACCTCTTAGCACCTGTCTTACCAAGACATTTTTTTTTCCCTTCAAATTCAGGTAGTCCCTTGCCTATGAAAACCAATGGCTGGACCAGCCACACAGATTTCTGCTGTGAAATAGACCAACCTTCTTCTCTCACCGGACCTAACAATAATAACAATGCCACTTCCCCATCCTTATTACCGATAGCTAACTGCTCAATCCAAACCCTCCCAAAGCTGCCATGCCCTACTAAACGCCCCCACGTATCTGGTCAAAAGATGCCCACCAAGCCTCATTACTGGTCCTCTCTGTGTTCCCAAAGAAACATCAGACACCACAACCCCTCGTCCTACGCCTCCGGCGCCAACTGTTGAAAAAGTTCCTACTGTGAATTAGAAAAGGGATGGGGTGGGAAACACCCCCAGGACATGTACAGCTACTATCCAAGCATTGATTAACCAGCATCTCACAAATCGGATGTTGACAAACAACCATCGGAATAAACGATGCTGACAAACGATCGATTGCTTACCCCCCCATGAATGTCGCAATGAAATTTTTTTTTTTTTAATGTCCACGGACCATTTACCCCACCATTCAACCACTATGACAATCTGAAACAACTCCAAGAGGCCAAGTTCCTCCCCCAGCCTCTACTGCCCAACGCAACAGCACACCCTTGACCGTGGCAATAAGCCCCAAAGCTCGACCCCCCCAGGCTGCTTCCGAAAACATCTCAATGTCAAAACTGTTCAAAACATCGCCTATCACTAATGACCTACCATTGGACACCTCTATAAAAATCCATCCACACATCCAAATTCCCCCAAGATTCCTTCCTAACCTAGTGAAAAGATGGGGAGCAGATTTAACTGCCATCGCAGAAGATGAACCCTGACATAATATACGCCCCATCGGTATAATCCCACAGGTAAAGTTGGGGTTACCTAACACGGCCTGCAAATCCGGTAACCTCATTTTCCTAACTTCCTGGCCCCGTTGACCTCCAGCTGTAAATTCGGCAATTTGTCCTCTGTCAACCTACACTCCTTTTTTATTGTATAGATGACAAACCCCAAAAACCCAACTCAGTCATAGGCCCTACCTTCTATTCTGCCGTTTCAACAGCACCTCAAATGCCTCTAAACCGCTTGCACTGTATGCAGCAACAATGATTTAAAGCGCGAACCCACCAGACCCAAGCATAAAAATCATCTAAGTAATGAATAGTGGATGGGCCCCCTGACACATCAACCACTACTAATTCAAGAAAACGTCTCAAAATAAGCACAAGACAACAAAAGACCACAAATTAACCCTCTTATAAAAAAAAACAAACACCCCAATAAATGCACACTACAAGCAACAAACCAAAACCGCTAAAATGTCTTTTTTTTTTTTCGGTACCTTCGTCTCCCACTATGTGCTCACAGAAAACGTATTCCTCTGAGACCACCTTACAGCGTTCAAGCGCCAAACTTAATTATTATGCCCGACGGCACAAAGAGGCAATTCCGAGGTAATTTGAAAAATGACCTAACCCTTCACTAACAAGTCCGCTGTCCCCCGGTTCGGTTAACTATTTACAAACTGCTCAATCCTTACCACTACCACCAGCGTCTGCCCCCTTTCCATAATTGTCACCCCCGTAGACTTCCGTCCTTAAGACACGGGTGACCCGCGCACTCGTGCTAAAATGTGCACCTAGCTCCGACTTGCAGTTTCCTTTATGAAATAGGAAACATAACCCCTTTTTAGATTCTACGGGAAAACTCGACTGTCTTGACCCCCGGCTTCCCCCAGCCAGGGCTGCCCCAACCTCATAGTTTCCGTTACTGTTAACCAGCGACCAATGTCTCTTTGTTCCCACCGAATTATGGGCCGCAGCACCTTCCTGTGCCTAACATGTTTACCGTACCGCAGCCCACCATTCCCTCATGAATCCGATATGCCTCCCCTATATAATCCAAATAGCAAAACCACCGCTTACCACCGCTTGAAGCCAATCAGAAAAAATACTGGTGCTTTTTCTCTTCCTTCCTTTTTTCCCTCATGTCTCTCACCCTATCCAAACTACAACGTTTCAGGGGGAGGAAGGAAAAATCCTTACATTCTCCCCTTTCCACATCGTCTCCCTCATCTCCTATTTCAAGTGCGCCCCCAATGGGCCCTCAAAAACACACATACAACTTCCCTTCAGCTTCTTCATCCACCCTTGACCCGTCTACAAGAACACTAACCCCCCTTTCCCTACCTGCCATACTACTGATGGGCACCCCCTATCCAGGGCCTACTCCCCAAGCTGCAAGTGGAGATGCCCCGTTATCCCTCAAACCGTTTAACCTCCATGCCAAACCACCCAAAATTGCCTTAACTCTCTCCCCAGCTCCCCCGGACGTACACCCGCCCAGACGTCCGCTGAAGTGCTAAGAAGAGACAAAATAAGGACCCCATGATTTCTCACCAGGCTGCATGGGTGCTGTGAAAACCCGTCGCTGCAAGTCCGGAATCCTGCCGCTCCTGGTCGCCGTCTTCCATGCTTCTGGCTCCCAATGCTGTGTTAATGCTGGATGCCACGATCCTCGTTCCTTCCGCGCTGGATCCACTATGTCTTCTGACCAACATGGCTCCTGCCATGCGGTGGGCGGAGCCTTCTGCTTCATCTTCAACTCCAGATCTGGGCCTGTGCAGCTCCTAAGCAGCCACCTGCACAGCCCGACATACGGTGGCATTTCTACTGCCTCGGATTCCTCCCATGGCGGGAGTGCCTGTCATTGCCTGCTGTGCGTCTCCCTGCTATGGAGGGTCCCAAGAGGGGCTCTGCAAACGGCGCCGGACCCGGGGGGGGGGGGAAATTCTTCAGGGTGTAAGCGCACCGGCGGATGAACCACCTCACCACCACGGCCGTATGCCCACCTCACCAGGGACTGCCACCTCTTTGCGGCCCCCTGGAGCAGGCACTGAAATTCTCCAATAGCCATCCGGGCCCCTCTTTTCTTCCGCCTCCATCCTAATCCATCTATCAAGTTCGGAATCGTCCACGGACATGCTGGGAGCTGCTGGTAAGTTTAGCTTATAAACCAAAATGGCACTTTTCGTCTTTTGCTCTCTCCTCATAAACCCTCCTTACCACTCCCCACCACACCCCCGTTTCCCTGGCAACCCCACCAATTGCTAGTGGCCATTAACCCCTTCCATGCCGCCCCTTCGCCAACCAAACTAGCGTAATGCTGGCCTCCCCTTAGGCTTTCAGCCCAGTCAGGCCGTACTGCACTGCTGAGTGCAAGGCACAGGGTATTAGGCAAGTGTTGCATCTGATTCTTTTCTTTTGGATTAGTATTATATGAGCGACTAACTCTAGATTGAAGGGGTTGGCCCACCTGGTACATTGATTGCATATTGCTAGGATATGCCTTCAATGTCAGATATGGTATGTTCAGGGCCAAGTCCTATATCCAGAATAGGGCTTCCAAAATTTAAGAGGTCACACCATGCATGCGTGGCATGCTCTCTGTTCATCACTATGGGAGTTCTGGAAGTAGTCAAGCGAACACACTCAGAAATCCCATAGCACAACAGTGAATGGATAGTACACCACGCAAGTATGACCAGCTCTGTATTCAATGCTATGGGATTGCCAAAACCAGCGCTATTTTCAGAACTAGCGATAAATGGAGGGTGGCATGTGTGGCTGCTCTCCATTGACATCGGGGGTCACGTTATGAACATAGGAGTGGGTACCAAAGGTGGGAACTGCACGCTATCTGACACTGATGGCATATCATCAAGATATTATGGAGCCTTCAGAACTGAACTGATAGCAACTGAATGGCTCCCATGATCTTGTTACAGGAGAGCCTGTTGGTCACAAGGAATGTCATGCTCCTGGTAAAAAAAAATACTTAGGTGTCATAGTTGCAATTTAGCGCAGCATCTGAGGGATTAAAAATTTGTCATAGAAGTTGTCTCGGAGCACTGACTCTGTCACCAGGTGTCTGCTTTATACAACTAGGAGCAGCAGCCATTTTTTAAAGACTCAACATCTGTTGTATGTTTGTTGCAGATGTCGGGGAGGTGTTAACTAGAGCAGTGTTTCCCAACCAGTGTGCCTACAGCTGTTGCAAAACTACAACTCCCAGCATTCCCGGACAGCCTTTTGCTGTCCGGGCATGCTGGGAGTTGTAGTTTTGCAACAGCTGGAGGCACACTGGTTGGCAAACACTGAACTAGAGATAAGCATATCGAGGTGGAATTCGATCCAAATTTCTGGAAAAATTCGATTAGCACCGAATCCGAATTTCCTTACGCTTCGTGGTATCGATTAACATTTTTTCATAAAATAGCTGCTGCATGTGTGAGGACATGGAGCAAGGAACTCTGGGAAGGCGGGATCACCCATAATGCTATGCATACAGTCAATCAGCAGCCAGCCAGCCCTATGATGTCACAGCCCTATAAACAGCCTCAGCCAGGCTCGGACTGGCCCACCGGCGAGACGGGGAAATCCTTGGTGGGCCCCCAAACCAGCAAGTGAGCTTCCTTGCTTAGAAGCTGTCTGCGATAAGCTCCGCCATCCAAGGCCAGAGTCAGCACGCGGCATACCTGGGCAAGTTCCGGGGCCCACAGCTCCAGCGGGGGCTCACAGCACAGCTGTCAGAGGCCAGAAGCAATGAACGCTTCCATCAATACAGATGGAAGCGCTCATTGCTGGAGCGTAGGGAGCTGGGTCCTGTCACTCACAGCTCAGCTCCCAGCGCTCCTTCCCTCCTTCAGACCGGCTGTGCTCTGAATGGTGAAGCAGGAAGACTTCTCCACCATTCAGCCTGCAGTCACGGATCTCGCTGCCAGCCTGTGTGGGCAGAGTCTGCAGTCCAGTAATCTGCATAAGCTCTGCCCACACAGTGCTGCAGAGCGATCTGCGCCTGCAGGGAAGAGAGGACTGTGAGCTTCAGGAATGGGACAAGTTGAGTAGTTACTGTGTTTTTTTGTTTTTAGTACAGAGGGGTCCCAGAGGACTTTATTACTAGGGAGGGGGCACAGAAGACTTTATTACTATGGAGGGGGAACAGAGGTCTTTATTACTATGGATGGGGGCACAGAGGACCTTATTACTATGGAGGGGGCACAGAGGTCTTTATTACTATGGAGGGGGCACAGAGAACTTTATTACTATGGAGGGGGCACAGAGGTCTTTATTACTATGGAGGGGGCACAGCAGGAATTTCTACTATGGAGGGGGAACAGAGGGTATTATTACTCTGGAGGGGGCACAGAGGGCATTACTAATGTGAAGGGGCACAATCAGCATTTCTACTATGGAAGGGGCACAGAGCCAGAGGGCATTACTACAATGAAAGGGGCACAGTGGGTATTATGACTGTGAAGAGGGCACAGTGGGCATTATTACAGTGAAGGGGGCACAATGGGGATTTCTACTATGAAGGGGAGAAAATGGGGATTATTACTAACTCTAGATTGAAGGGGTTGGCCCACCTGGTACATTGATTGCATATTGCTAGGATATGCCTTCAATGTCAGATATGGTATGTTCAGGGCCAAGTCCTACATCTAGAATGGGGTGGCTGGGAATCAGCCTCTGCTCCTCCTACACAGCAGCGCGATGTGTCACAGTATCCTGTATCCAGCGCAGATCATGGGAGGAGCCAGGTGATTGAGGCAGGGAGGATTTATTGTTTGTTTTATTCACCTCCTGTAAAGGGGGTACTGGGCACATGTTGGCATATCCACCGTAAGAGGGCACATATGTTGGCATATCTACTGTGAAGGGGGGGGGGAGATCTTGTCATATCAACTGTGAAGGGGCACATTTTTTGGGATATCTACTGTGAGGGGAGCAGATATCTTGGCATATGTACTGTAAGGGGGCACATATCTTGGCATATTTACTGTGAGGAGGCACATATCTTGGCATATCAACTGTGAGTAGGCCCTAGTGATGAGCGAGCACCAAAGTGTTCGGGTGTTCGTGTACTCGGTCCGAACACATAGCGATATTCTTGCGCTCGGCCGAGCACCCAAGTATAATGGAAGTTAATGGGTCCATTGGAAAAGGTCAAAAAGTTACAGAAACAGCACAAAAATAGATCTGAAACAGCATGGGGACATTTTTAGAGGTAAAATTGTTAGGAAACATTCTTTCCTGTACATTGAATTGTATATACCAGGGCTGGCCAACCTGCGGCTCTCCAGATATTGTAAAACTACAACTCCCACCATGCCTTTCAGTAGGCTGATAGCTGTAGGCAGACTGGGCATGCTGGGAGTTGTAGTTTGGCAACAGCTGGAGAGCCGCAGGTTGGCCAGCCCTGGTATATACAGTGCAAATGCTGCCAAAAATTACAAGGAAGAAGCACTCCGATACAGCCTGTATATCACATAAAGGAGGGCCTCATTCACATGGTGCTACAATTGTTCAGGTACACTGCTGCACTCATAAAGCCTATGCACTAAGTGAAAGGGCTGGCAAAAATTACAAGTAACCAGCATTCCAATACACCCTTTATTACACATAAAGGAGGGCATCATACACACCCTTGAAAAATTATCATTGATGGCCTACTGGTGACGCTCAGAAACATTTGGAGCAAGGGCATGCTGGTTACCATTAAAACATTATAGTTGAGGGCCTGAAGGTGAGCGGACCCTAAAAAAAGTTGTAGTGAGGGCCTGAAGGTGAGCGAACCCCATAAAACATTGCAGTGATGGCCTACAGGTGAGCAGACCATATAAAACATTAGAGGTGAGTGCCTGAAGGTGAGTGAACCCCATAAAACATTGAAGTAATGGCTTACAGGTGAGCAGACCATATAAAGCATTGGAGGTGATGGACTGAAGGTGAGCGAACCCCATAAAACATTGCAGTGATGGCCTACAGGTGAGCAGACCGTATAAAGCATTGTAGGTAAGGGACTGAATGTGAGCGAACCCCATAAAACATTGCAGTGATAGCCTGCAGGTGAGCAGACCGTATAAAGCATTGGAGGTGATGGACTGAGGGCGAGTGAACCCCATAAAACATTGCAGTGATGGCCTACAGGTGAGCAGACCATATACAGCATTGGAGGTGAGGGACTGAAGATGAGCGAACCCCATAAAACATTGTAGTGATGGCCTACAGGTGAGCAGACCGTATAAAGCATTGGAGGTGAGGACCTGAAGGTGAGCGAACCCCATAAAATATTGTAGTGATGGCCTACAGGTGAGCAGACCGTATAAAGCATTGGAAGTGAGGGTCTGAAGCCTAGCGAACCCCATAAAACATTGCACTGATGGCCTACAGGTGAGCAGACCATATAAAACATTAGAGGTGAGGGCCTGAAGCCTAGCGAACCCCATAAAACATTGCACTGATGGCCTACAGGTGAGCCGACCATATAAAACATTAGAGGTGAGGGCCTGAAACCTAGCGAACCCCATAAAACATTGCAGTGATGGCCTACAGGTGAGCAGACCATATAAAGCATTGGAGGTGAGGGCCTGAAGCCGAGCGAACCCTACAAAACATTTTAGTGAGGGCATATATATTCTGTATGGAAGAGGAGGCGGAGGAGGAGGCAGATGAGAAAACAAGATTCATACATATACCCTTTTTTTGCGGTGAAAAGGGTGCATCTGAATCTTGTGGACTGAGTACATTATAAAGCATACATTTAAATTGCGTTTTTGTTCCTCATTAGCTCAGCTTTCCTCTGGTGGAGTGAAGAAGTCAGGGGCAATCCAGGCCTTGTTAATTTTTATCTGAGTCAACCTGTCAGCATTGTCAGTGGACAAGCGGATACGCTTATCTGTTATAATGCCACCAGCAGCACTAAATACACGCTCAGACAATACGCTGGCGGCAGGGCAGGCCAGCACCTCCAAGGCGTAGAACGCAAGTTTGTGCCACGTGTCCAGCTTGGACACCCAGTAGTTGTAAGGCACTGAGGAATCATTTAGGATGCTGACACGGTCTGCTATGTATTCCTTCACCATCTTCCAAAACTTTTCCCTCCTTATAGCACTAGGCCGCGATTCAGGGTGAGGTTGCTGGCGGGGTGTCATGAAAGTGTCCCATGCCTTGGAGAGTGTTGCCCTGCCTCTGTTGGAACTACTGTGTTTTCCCCTTGTCTCCCTTCCTCGGTTGCCTAAGGAAGTACGGACTCTGGCGGCCACATTGTCAGATGGAAAATTTTGGAACAATCTGTCAACAAGTACCTTCTGGTATTGCACGGTTTTACTCATCCTCTCCACTACAGGAATGAGAGATGAGAAGTTTTCTTTGTAGCAGGGTCGAGAAGGGTGAACACCCAGTAATCTGTGTTACCTAAAATGCGTATAACGCGAGGGTCGCGGGAAAGGCAGCCTAACAAGAAGTCAGCCATGTGTGCCAGAGTACCAACGGGCAAGACGTCGATGTCAACTTCAGGATGACTCTCCATACCCTAATCCTCCTACTCCTCCTCTTTCCCATCCACGCTGAACAGATGGAATTAAAGTTTCATGGGTACTAGCCTCTGTAGCAGAGGCAAGTGTCTCCAGCTCCTCCTCCTCTCCATGGCCCAATTCGCGCTGAGAAGACGAACTGGGGGAGGCTTGGCTATCACCCTGTGTCATCTCCTCCCCCATTATCTCATCTGCCACATTCAAAGCATCCTCCTTAATTGGCGGCCATGTTGCAGCTGGTATTCCACAACTGCCCTCTGCTGCTGCAGCATTGACAGACCGACTGAAGCTGTGGATGACTTTTGGAAATGGGTACACAAGCAGTGTGCCTTCACTAGTAGCTCCTGCAAATTGGGTTAGGTTTTGATAAGCCGCTGAACCACTAAGTTTAAGACGTGGGCTAGGCATGGAATGTGTGTCAGGTTGCCGAGCTCCAAAGCCGCTACCAAGTTACGGCCATTATCAGACACAACCATGCCTGTTTGTAGGTTGAGTGGCGAGAGCCACAGCTCGGTCTGGTTCCTTATACCCTGCCACAGCTCTGCAGCGGTGTGCTGTTTGTCCCCTAAACAGATCAGCTTCAGCACGGCCTGTTGACGCTTACCCACAGCAGTGCTACACTGTTTCCAGCTAGCGACTGATGGCTGACTGCTGTTAGAGGTGGAAGTGGAGGAGGCCTATACTTTCCTGTATTTTTTGCCCAGTGGCCCCTGGTATTACCCTTACGGCACAAGCTTCCCCCAAGCTATTTGAGAAACCTTGGCGTGGTGCTCGGGCTTAAGACAACTAATCTCTCAATTTTAACATCAGTTTGAGGGCTTAGTAAGACCGCAGAGTGCACCTGTGTTGTCATTTGTTATTGCTATATTGTTGTATTATTTATCACATCCACACAATTGCCATCTTGTGAAGGATGTCTATTGTGGTACTTGTGGTCCGCTGCGGGCATCCTCCACCGTATGCATTTTTTCTGGGGATCGCCATTTGCAACGGGCCACAAGTGTAGGATCTGCTCCCCTGTATATATATATACACAACTGCATTTTTGGGTTGAGCACATCCTGCTTCATGCCACCTTTCAGTTGTTTTGTATGTGGAAGTGGAGGAGGAGGTAGCGGAGGAAGAGAAGTGGGGGCTGGAGCCAGTAACATGGCTGCTTGCGGAGACCCTGATGGACATAGGGCCCGCAATCCTGGGTGTGGGTAGCACCTGTGCCATCCCAGGGTAAGATTCACTCCCGGCCTCCACAATATTCACCCAGTGTGCGGTCATGGAAATGTAGTATCCCTGGCCACCAGCACTTGTCCATGTGTCCATGGTGAGGTGAACCTTCCCAGTAAGTGCGTTGGTCAGGGCACGGGTGATGTTCTGGGACACATGCTGGTGTAAGGCAGGCACTGCACACCGTGAAAAATAGTGATGGCTGGGGACTGCATACCGAGGCATGGCAGCCGATATCAGGCTGCGGAAGGCCTCAGTGTCCATAAGCCTAAATGGCAACAGTTCAAGGGCCAGTAATTTTGGAAGTTGCGCATGTGTTATCGACATTTGGACGCTGCGCTGGGACAGGGAAGTGGATGTTGTTGGTGACGGTTCATGCGAAGGTCCAGGTGCAGGGCGAGGGGCATCTGGGCCTGCGCCTTCGACAGGTGATTGGCCAGCAGTGCGTAAGTCAGAGACAAAAAAAGAAAAAAGAGAGTGTTAGTTACTTGGACCTTCGGGTACAGGGTTCCGGAATAACTTGGATCAAATCCAGTGCTGAGCCACGCCCCCTGCACTGATCACATGATGGTGACGTCACCCCAGGTCCTTCGGCTTTTCCAAAGTTCGGGTTCGTGGAAGCCGCCCCTTATGGATTCCATATGCCGGGATAGTCCGCTGTAGTGGAATCCATAACAGGATGCGGCGATTACCCCAACCCGAACGCCGAACTAATTTTTGAAGTTCGCTCATCTCTAATTATCAGTTTTATTCAACCCCCAAGTGACATTCAATCTAAGTACTTAGTAAAACATCTTTTCCCAGTCATAACAGCTTTTAAACGTGAAGCATAGCTTGACACAAGTGTCTTGCAGCGATCTACGGGTATCTTTGCCCATTCTTCATGGGCAAAAGCCTCCAGTTCAGTCACATTCTTAGGCTTGTGCGCTGCAACTGCCTTCTTTAAGTCCCACCAGAGGTTCTCAGTCGGATTTAAGTCTGGTGACTGCTATGGCCACTTCAAAATGTTCCAGCCTTTAATCTGCAACCATGCTCTAGTGGACTTGGAGGTATGCTTGGGATCATTGTCCTGTTGAAAGGTCCAACGTCTCCCAAGCCTCAGGTTTGTGACGGACTGCATCACATTTTCATCCAATATCTCCTGGTACTGAGAAGAATTCATGGTACCTTGCACACGCTGAAGCTTCCCTGTACCTGTAGAAGCAAAACAGCCCCAAAGCATGATTGACCCCCCGCCATGCTTCACAGTAGGCAAGGTGTTCTTTTCTTCATAGGCCTTCTCCAAACATAGCGTTAATCCATGGGCCCAAACAGTTCTAATTTTGTTTCATCAGTCCACAGAACACTATCCCAAAACTTTTGTGGTTTGTCCACATGACTTTTGGCATACTGCAGTCGACTCTTCTTATTTTTTGGAGACAGCAAGGCTGTGCGTCTGGGAGTTCTGGCATGGAGGCCTTCATTACGCAGTGTGCGCCCTATTGTCTGAGCTGAAACTTCAGTACCCGCATCTGACAAATCTTTTTTCAGTTCCTCAGCAGTCACATTGGGACTTTTCTACACTTTGCGCTTCAGGTAGCACACAGCAGTCGAAGTCAGCATCTTCTTTCTGCCACGACCAGGTAGCGTTTCAACAGTGCCCTTTGCCTTGAATTTGCGAATGATGCTTCCTATGGTGTCTCTTGGTATGTTTAACATCTTTGCAATCTTCTTATAGCCATTGCCCTTCCTGTGAAGAGAAATCACCTCTTCTCTTGTCTTCCTGGACCATTCTCTTCACTTCACCATGTTTGTAAACACACCAGTAAATGTCTAGATGGAGCGGAGTATCACAGTCATTTTAAATCTGCCTAATTGGTGCTTATTATGCTTGATTGCTGCTCCTTGACATCCACAGGTGTTTTCAATACCTGATCGAAAACACTTGAATGAACCTCTGTTCTTAACCCTGGGTTCAGACCTGAGCGTTCTAAAAACGCGCGTTTTACGCGCGTTTTTGTCGCGCGTATTTCAGCGCGTTTTTGCAAATAGGAAACGCGCGTAAAACGCGCGTTCTTGTGATTGACTACTGTGGTGTCAATCACAAAACGCGCGTCAAACGCCCCAAAAGAAGCTCAAGTACTTGTTTATGCGTTGGGCGTTTTACAGCGCGTTCAAACGCGCTGTAAAACGCTCAAGTGTGAACCACTCCCATAGGGATGCATTGGTTTTAATCTGTTGAGCGTTTTACAGCGCGTTTGAACGCGCTGTAAAACGCTCAGGTGTGAACCCAGGGTAAGAGTGGTAGTCTTTAAGGGGTTGAATAATTGTGTCAATGAAGAAATCACAAACAAAACATTTAATACTGTATTACAAAAACAATTGATGTCATTTTAGTTGCATTTGGTTCTTTAAAAAGTCCTTGTAAGATTTCATTCTGAACACAATTACAAATGTACACTAAATTACCTAAAACCCTTTACAGCATTGGGGGTTGAATAATTTTGAACACAACTGTATATGATAGAATGTATCACGTCAAATAAGGTTCTAGAGCCCTTGTCCAGTGCATAGAATAGGATCAAGATATAGGGCGTATAAGGTATGGGGTTAAGTATATATGGTCTTTATATGTCCTAGGGGTTGGGTTCGGGTGGGAATATCCATTTTTGTATTGACCTATATTGATATACATAATGTGTGAATAATTGGCCTATATGAATAGATACACAAATAAATAAATAAATAAATAATGTGTGGATCCCAAGGGGTCAGGCCTGGATAGGAGTATATTTGCCTATATTACTAAGATAATAATGTGTAAGTGACTAACAGTCAGAATGACAAAAAAAATATATAAAACAAAAAAAAATATATATATATAGATAAAGGGGGGATTATAAAAGGAGCTACTTCTTCGTATAAATATACATAGGGAATCATAAAAATGGTATATAAATAAGTAGATACATACAGCATATAAAATCTAGAAAAAATGCAAATTCATATGGAAATACATATATAGAATAATAAATAATAGATCAGTAATAAAAGTAGAAAGGTATATATAAAAAAGTATATATAAAATGAATCCATGTCCATATACATAACTTAAGAAATGGCATAGATGTACGGTTATTTATGAAGTGATCCTCATGATTCTGACTCTTTGAAGGAGTCAGAATATGGATATGGACCTATGTCGGAAAGCATCAATAGAGTTCTTTCAATAGTTGGAATGTTCAAGGCTTCCATTTAAGCTGAAAGGAGATAGTGTGTTCAATGTGAATATCCAAAAAATTTCTTTCCGACATAACTGTTGGTAAGAGGATGGGATAGTTTCTACGGGGGTAACAGTGAGACCAGTAGGGGTACCATCATGTCGCTCGGCAAAGTGTCGTGATACGCTGTGTGTGAGGATTTTGCGTCTAATGTTGGAGCGATGTTCACACATTCTCTCCCTTAGGGTCTGAGTGGTTCTACCCACGTATTTTAGTCCATATGGTCCATATGGACACATTATGAGATAAATGATGTTTCTCATACTGCAGTTTAATTCCTGTTTTAGGGTCCAGGAACCAGCTGGGCTTTCTATTTGGATTTTTGGTGCCATGGGTGATCATTGCACAGCATTTGCATTTTTTTGCTCCACATTTGAACGACGCATTCTTAATTTTTGTGGGTTTTTTATTTTTTGATGTTCGAAGCTTGGGGCATGAAGGGGCAAGGATATTTTTTAAGGTTTGAGCTCTTCTAAATGTAATAGAGGGCTTTTTGGGGAGTATGTCTTTTAGGATTGGGTCCTTCAGTAGGATACCCTAGTGTTTGGTGAGTATTTTTCTGATGTTCTGATGTTCACTGTTGTATCGAGTGATGAGATTGAGTTGGTATTCTTTCTGACTGGTGGTTCCTAATGGGGCTGGTTTTAGGGCCTCCTTTTGATCTAGTTTGAGGACCCTTTGGGTTGAGGCTTTAATCAGACTTTTTGGATAACCCTTGTCCAAAAAGCGATCCCTTTGGACTCCCAGTTATTTTTTCAGGATTTGGTTATCGGAGCAATTTCTCTGTATTCTCTTCATCTGTCCATAGGGTATGTTTCTCTTCCATTTGGAGTGGTGGCAGCTGGAATATTCGAGGTAACTATTAGCATCCACCTTTTTAAAGTGCTAGTAGTAATCCTGTTTTCAACTATTTCGATATGGAAATAGTTGGAGTCGGATTCGGAGGTGAAGTTAAGGCCCCAATCGTTAAGGTTGAGCGTAGAGATAAATAATGTGAGATCTTCAGTGCTCCCGCCCCAAATGAGAATGATGTCGTCTATATAACGACGAAAAAATACTACATATTCATGTGATAACAAGCCCATGGTTTCTTCGAAGAAGCCTACGAATAAATTTGCATAAGATGGAGCGAATTTTGTACCCCTAGTTTGGATGTAAAAGATTTCATCAAAAACAAAATAATTGTGTTCTAAAATAAATTCTATTGATTTCAAAATGAAGTCTTTCTTTGGCAAAGGCATATCTGGGTCAAGTTCAAGAAATCGTCTAACTGCTCGCACTCCCAGATCATGTTGGATGTTGCTATACAGGGAAGCTACATCCAGTGTGACCCAGGTATAATTTTCCTTCCATTCTATGGTGTTAATGATATTTATAAGGTCTGAGGAGTCTCGTAGATACGAGGGAAGTTTTTGTACATATTTTTGCAGAAATTTATCTACATAGGCTGAGAGATTTGAAGTGAGGGAATTGATACCAGATATAATTGGTCTACCAGGTGGATTAGTGAGGGATTCATGGATTTTTGGCAGGAAGTAAAAACGTGCTGTGGTAGGGTGATTGTTGGTAAGGAACTGTTTTTCTTTTTTATCAATAATGTTTTGATTGTAGCCAAATTCTAGCAACTCCTGTAGTAATTTTTTAAAAATAGTGGGAGGATCTTCTGTAAGAGTTCTATAGTATATCTGATCTGACATGATTCTTTTGGATTCTGTTAGATAATAATCATGATCCATAATTACGACACCCCCTCCCTTATCTGCGTTTTTTATTATAATTTCTTTATTTTTCTTTAGCTCCTTTAGTGCTTTTCTCTCTCGGGCATTGAGGTTACTAGAAGATGGTGTAACTGGGGATTTGGTCAAAGTTTTAAGGTCATCTAGAATGATATTAGGAAAGCTCTCTAGAAGAGGGCCTCTGCTCTCCAGTGGATAAAAAGATGATTTATTTTTCATTCCAGGCGGAATCGGCACAATGGTTATATCATTTTCGGCGTTAGTGGGAACTTTCTTATTATTGCTTGTATTGATGTTGAATATAGGTATTGGGTTTTCCCTATCTCCTGAGATAAGTTTCTTAGTTGTGAAATGTCTTTTTATTGTCAATTTTCGGATCCACTGATTGAGATCTACAAAAAGTTCTAAAGGGTCCGGACAATTAGGTTACTTTCACACTGGCGTCTTGTGCGGATCCGTCATGTATCTGCACAGACGGATCCGCACTGATAATACATCCACATGCATCCGTTCACAACGGAATCCGTTTGTATTATCATGAACATATTCAAAACGGATCCGTCTTGAACACCATTGAAAGTCAATGGGGGACGGATCCGTTTTCTGTTGTGTCATATTGTGTCATTGAAAACGGATCCGTCCCCATTGACTTACATTGTATGTCAGGACGGATCCGTTTGGCTCAGTTCCATCAGACGGACACCTGCAAGCAGCGTTTTGGTGTCTGCCTCCAGAGCGGAATGGAGACTGAACGGAGCCAAACTGATGCATTCTGAATGGATCCTTATCCATTCAGAATGCATTGGGGCAAAACTGATCCATTTTGGACCGCTTGTGAGAGCCCTGAAACAGATCTCACAAGCGGATACAAAAATGCCAGTGTAAAAGTGGCCTTAGTTGGGCAAAAAGAAAGCCCTTTACTAAGCAGATTGATTTAGTCTGTTTTGAGTTCATATTTAGACAGATTAAATATTCCTTTTGTAATCTTATCTTGTTGGTTGGGGAAGGGGTCTCTCTTTGTAGTGGTAACTATGGCGATGGGTATACTTGATTCTCTGAAACTACAGGCTGAGATTTGGATCTTTTCTTTTTTGGAGTGTTTTGATCTTCCCCCTCTGCATCCCCCGAATCGTTTTTTGTTCTTTTTTGGGAAAATGGAACTGGACTGAAGAATTGTGTGATCTTTAAATTTTGGGGATTGTGAGGGGTGGAGGAGGGGGTTGGGCCTGTGGGGGTGAAGAAAGGGCTCAGTAATTGTATACTCGAGAGGACCTGTCTTGTTGGAGGAGTGTGGTTGTGGTTGTTGAGTGAGGGTGAAATTTTCCCTAAAAAAGGGCTTTCTGAGAGATAGGAGGGTAAGGCTAAAAAAATATCAGATTGATTGGTGGAAACTGAATGTGTGGAAAGGTCATTTGGAGAGAGTTGGGAAACGGGGTGGTTGAGATTCATTTGAGGTAAAGATGGATTAGCGGCTGCGGGAATGATCAGTGCTTCTAGACAGTTGTCCGATGGCGAGTGATGTATCAAATTAGAACCCTCTATACGTCGAGGGGTGGAATGTGCCGAACTAATGGTAGTTTGTGCTGTGTGGACTGATATGTTCTCTAGGGGAGGGGAACGGGTCCCCAAATCAGAGGTGAACGTGCCGTCGATTCATCCTCCGATAATTGTCAATAGAGAAAGGGTAATGGATGTCTGTGCAAAATGATTCTGGTTACTTGGGATAATGATTCTGCACCATCAGCATCACGCCCAGGGCCACGGCCTCTGCTTGCACCATCAGCATCACGCCCAGGGCCACGGCCTCTGCTTGCACCATCAGCATCACGCCCAGGACCACGGCCTCTGCTTGCACCATCAGCATCATGCCCACTTCCCTCTCCCTTTGTGCTTGCCTTCTTAATATTAATGGTTTTGACTGTAGATGTGGCGCAGATTGTTTTACTGTTCGCTAAAGACACAGTTTTCTGATGCAGGACAGTACTGGATACAGAAAAATAAAGATTGTTGGCACTACACTAGGCCACAGATAATGAAATTTGTACAATACACACTGTATTGGCTTGCTGTAATCTACTGGATACAGAAAAATAAAGATTTTTGGCACTACACTAGGCCACACATAATGACATTTTTACACTACACACTATATTGGCTTGCTGTAATATACCGGATACAGAGAAATAAAAATTTTAGGCACTACATTAAGCCACAGATAATGACATTTTTGCACTACACACTGTATTGGCTTGCTGTAATGTACTGGATACAAAGAAATACAAATTTTCAGCACTACACTATCCCAGAGATATTGTAATTTTTATAATACACACTGTATTGGCTTGCTGTAATGTAGTGGATACAGTAAAAAAAAGATTTTCGGCATTACACTAGCCCAAAGATAATGTATTTTTTACAATGCACACTGTATTGGCTTGCTGTAATGTACTGGATACAGAAAAATAAAGATTTTCGGCACTACACTAGCCCAGATAAAATGTATTTTTTACAATACACATTGTATTGGCTTCCAGTAAGGTACTGGATACAGAAATATACTGATTTTTGGCACTACACTAGGCCAGAGATAATGTAATTTTTACAATACACACTGTATTGGCTTGCTGTAATGTACTGGATACAGAAAAATAAAGATTTTCGGCAATACACTAGCCCAGATAAAATGTATTTTTTACAATACACATTGTATTGGCTTCCAGTAAGGTACTGGATACAGAAAAATACAGATTTGTGGCACTACACTAGGCCAGAGATAATGTAATGTTTACAATACACACTGTATTGGCTTGCAGAAATGTACTGGATACAGAGAAATACAGATTTTTGGCACTACACTAGCCCAGAGATGTAATTTTTACAGTACACACTGAATTGGCTTGCTGTAAGGTACTGGATACAGAAAAATAAAGATTTTTGGCACTACACTAGCCCAAAAATAATGCAATTTTTACAATACACACTGTATTGGCTTCCAGTAAGGTACTGGATACAGAAAAATTCAGATTTTCGGTACTACACTAGCCCAGAGATAATGTAATTTTTACAATACACACTGTATCCGGATGTAGTTCTATATCGGATACAAATTTGTCCCAAATAAAATGTATTCTCTGCGGGAATACTATATATAAGGTTGCAGCCTAAACGCACACACAGATGTGCCCAAAATTAGTTAACTGGCCAAAATATAAATCACTCTCTGCTGGAGTAATTAATATAACGGTTGCGGATTGAACGCACTTAGAGATGTGGCACAAGTTACTTTCCCCAGAACAAATAATTTCTCTGATGGTGCAGTGTATATCTCAGTAGCAGGCACACTGTAGTGAATACGCCCCTTTTTATAATATCTGCCCAACACACTGCTTAATGATGGCGTATTGTAGATGTCACTAATCTGAAATCTTTCTGTCTTTTAGAAGTTAAAAAAGCGATTTTCAAGCCCTGCACTATCTGTCCCTTCCTGGTGACGCCTGTCATTGATAGTGCTGAATCAAACCCCTTCTTAAAAAAAAAAAAAGGTGCTCCACTGCTGTCAAACACACACTCTAGTCCTTAAAAGGACTGTTAGGTATTTCAATAAGGTTTTTGGAGTGAAATCAGTAAGTTTAGAGCAAAACGCTATCTGTCTCTGCCTACTGTCTGCTCTCCCTGATGCTGAATGAGCCGAGCGCCTGACCTCAGCTCCTATATGAAATGGTATCACGTGTTCCGACCAGCCAATCAGTGTAAGGCTTACAGCTAACATGGCCATGCCCTTACACTGAGGGAAATTACTTACCTGGACCAATGCGACGAATACAGCTGAGCGCCGAGCATAGCGATGTTCGAGCTGAACCAATACTCGGCAGAGCATGCTCGCTCATCACTAGTGGGCACATATTTTGGTATATCTAATGTGATGGGGGCACATATCTTGGCATATCTACTATGAGGGGGGGAACATATCTTGGCATATTTACTGTGAGGGGGCACATATCTTGGCATATCTACTTTGAGGGGGCACATATATTGGCATATCTACTATGAATGGGGCATATCTTGGCATATCTACTGTGAGGGGGCACATATCTGTGAGTAGACTTAAGGGACTGAAACACTGGGTAGAAAATAAAAGTAGGCACATAAGGACTGATTTACATATATCCACTCTGTAGCATGCTCTGTGTAAGGTATTTAATCTATAATACATGCAGTTTCATTGCTGTAAGGGCCTTGCAAAATGCCCCAAGGTGGCCCACTGAGACTTTATTGCCCAAGGGCCCACATGAACCGGGAGCCGGCCCGCCCCCTGTACACAGTAGGATGCTGCCTGCGATTCATCCTAAATGAGAATGAGGGCTCCACACCAGCACTGATTCATGGGAACTGACAAATTTTGTGTAATCAACACTCCTGGTCAGAGTAAGGCTGTTTCCACATGATCTGATTTTCATAAAATCGCGGCTGATTGGAACCTATCAGTAAAACCTGTCAGTCAATAGCACTGACAGCCTCTTCTCCAATGAGGCAGCTCTGCTAGAAGGAATGCTGCCTATGTGATCAGTCTAGAGCCTTGCTGCTGTAAGGGGGAGGAACCTGGCTCAGGACTTGGGGACAAAACTAGCAACACAGAGGGCCATGGGGTGAAGAAGGAATCTACATGTATTGTAATTGGTTTAATAAAGTGCATGCATGTATGACAGTGTGTATATGTAAGAGTACCTGCATATATGACAGTGTGTGTATCTAAGAGTACCTGAATGTATGACAGTGTGTGTATGTAAGGGTGCCTGCATGTATAACAGTGTGTGTATGAAAGGATGCCTGCATGTATAACAGTGTGTAGATGTAAGAGTACCTGCATGTATGACAGTGTGTGTATGTAAGAGTACCTGCTTGAATGACAGTGTGTGTATTAAAGGGTGCATGCATATATGGCAGTGTGTGTATGTAAGAGTGCCTACATGTATGACAGTGTGTGTATAAAAGGGTGCCTGCATGTATGACAGTGTGTGTATGAAAGGGTGCCTGCATGTATGACAGTGTGTGTATGAAAGTATGCCTGCATGTATAACAGTGTGTGTATGTAGGAGTGCCTGCATGTATGAAAGTGTATATATGTAAGGGTGCTCGCAAGTATGACAGTGTGTGTATGAAAGGGTGGCTGCATGTATGACAGTGTGTGTATGTAAGAGTGCATGCATGTATAACAGTGTGTATATGAAATTATGCCTGCATGTATAACAATGTGTGTGAGAAATGGTGCCTGCATTTATGACAATGTCAGTATGAAAGGGGGCCTACATGTACGACAGTGCGTGTATGTAAGAGTACCTTCATGTATGACAGTGTGTGTATGAAAGGGTGCCTGCATGTATGACAGTGTGTGTATGAAAGGATGCCTGCATGTATGACAGTGTGTATATGTAAGAGTGCCTGCATGTATGAAAGTGTATATATGTAAGGGTGCCTGTATGAATGACGGTGTGTGTATGAAATGGTGTCTAAATGTATGACCGTGTGTGTATGCAAGAGTGCTTGCATATATGACAGTGTGTATATGAAGTGATGCCTGCATGTATGACAGTGTGTGTATGTAAGAGTGCCTAGTCTTTGCTGATCAACCTTTCAGATAGGTACACCATTTTCAAAGTAAGACTGGCACTCAGACGTGTGTGAATTATATAGAAAGTTTATGTCGTTTATTTTATAAAAGTTATAGCATACAAAATTGTAGCATAAAATTCCTTATAGAATAAAACTTAAAAGTAAAAACAAAGATTGGTGTGATGTCAAACACAAAACATGAAATCATATACAGATGTTACAAGAAGGATATTCTGGGACCATCTGTGTGATTCCAGATGATCATGTAGAATCCCAATATTCTATGATTAGACACTTCAAATAGTTTTACTTCACAGATTCTACAATATAATCCTTCTTGTCACAGATATAATGTATATTTATGGATACAAATGTGTCTTCTGAATGATATCTTGTTATAGAGTGATTACTAATTTGTGTTCAAAAATATTATCAATATCCTTGATATATCGCCTATTAGGGGGTGATGGGCCAATACATGGGATCTCAGTATGACAAAATGTCTATATCCAGTGTGATGATTGAGGTCCCATAGATTGTCCCAATATGGTCCTCTTTATCCCCCCCCCCATAGGTGCATAAAGGGTTCATGAACATAGATCTCATCAGAAATCAATATATATGTATATATTTATATATAAATCCAACAAATTTGCGCAGCACACCATTTTCAAGCCAAATGGCTCTGTGAGAGGGCTGAAACGTTGCTGTGTAAACATGTGTTAATAAACACACTTTGTTCACTTTTTACCAAAGGAGTGCTGCGCCAATTTGTTGGATTTATTGTGAGACCCCATGACCAGGGGTGGATGCGTGCACCACTGGAAGATATCTAAGGAGTGCTGCCTGATTTTTTCGTTTGTCTATATATATATATATATATATATATATATACATAGTAACATAGTAACATAGTATATAAGACCGAAAAAAGACATTTGTCCATCCAGTTTGGCCTGTTTCCTACAAGTTGATCCAGAGGAAGGCAAAAAACCCCTGTGAGGCAGAAGCCAATTTTCCTCACTTAAGGGGAAAAAAATTCCTCCCCGACTCCAATCAGGCAATCAGAATAACTCCCTGTCCTCCCTGTCAACGACCCCTCTCTAGTAGCTGTAGCCTGTAATATTATTACACTCCAGAAATAAATCCAGTCCCCTCTTGAATTCCTTTATTGTACTCACCATCACCACCTTCTCAGGCAGAGAGTTCCATAGTCTCACTGCTCTTACAGTGAAGAATCCTTTTCTATGTTTGTGTACAAACCTTCTTTCCTCCAGACGCAGAGGATGTCCCCTCGTCACAGTCACAGTCCTGGGGATAAATAGATGATAGGAGAGATCTCTGTACTGACCCCTGATATATTTATACATAGTGTAAGAGGGTAGAAGGTGTTGTTTTTGATAGCAGGTACGTGTCACCGAGGTTGCTGGCCTCGGTGAGGTAAGAGCCGGGGTTTTTGGTCTGCAGCAGCTAGTGCTGCTCTGTTAAATAGCATGGCTGCAAAGCCGATCCGGGCCGGCTCTTACTGGGAGCAGCTAAAGAGTAGGGTGGGTGGCTGCTCCCCACGGTCCAGTCCATGTTTTGGGCTGGGTATAAAAAGCAGCCAGCAGCTGTGTCTGTGTGTGTGATTATCCTGGAGCCTGCAAACAGGGCTGAGGAATTCTCTGTCCTGGAGGAAGGAGCTCAGCAAGGTGGTGTTGCCCTGCGACCTGAAGGTGGAATCGCCTGCGGCTGAGCCGACTGCTAGGTGTGAACCCGCACCTAAACCACCCAAGGTGACTGGACCCTGTGTTGGCCTGTTTTTGTTTTGCCACAGTATTTCCGTTGTGTGTGAACTGTCACCAAGAGACTGTTTTCATTTCTGGTGTGCAAGTGTGAATAAAACACTGTTTGATGCACAATCTGGACTCCTGGTTTTGCCTCTAAACTGCACCCGCACCGCTGTCTACCAGAGCGACTCCCACATTTGGTGTCGGATGCGGGCATGCGCAGTGAGGCTGGCGTGAACGCCGAACTTTGTTTGCTGAGCAAAAGTGTATGTCCTATATTAGGCCGGCAAAGTTGCAGCCTGTGATTTCTGGCAACATGGAGGCTGCTGTGAAAGCCCTCATAGAGGCTAACGTGCAGCAGCGGGAGACCAACCAGTTATTGCTGCAACATGTGATGGCATTACAGGCGGCAGGAGCGTCCCACCACGTCCATGATGCCCGGAAAGCGGTCCGTGCGGCGATCCCAAAGATGACCCCCGCAGACGACGTGGAGACATACCTAGCCGTCTTTGAGAAGGTCGCCGTGAGGGAAAAGTTACCCCGTGACCAGTGGGCCGAGGTGGTTGCTCCGTTCCTGGCAGCCGGGCCCCAGCAAGTTTTTTCGACTTGGCAGATGTCCAGGCAGCTGACTACCCGACCGTGAAAGGTGAGATTCTAGCAAGACTGGGGGTGAATGTTTTGGTCCGGGCCCAGCGGGTGCATCAGTGGGAATTTAACCCGGCTGAACCCGCCAGACCACAATACTATGACCTGCTACATCGGTTGCAAAAATGGCTGCAGCCAGACATACTGACTCCCACTGCTATGCTTGACCGTCTGTTAGCAGATGTATTCTGGAGGTCTCTGCCATACCCTCTCCAGCACTGGATCGGCCAGGTATCCCCCACCAATGCCCTTGAGATGGTCGACCTGGTGGAGCGATATGAGGCCACCAGAAACCTGCAGGGGGTTCTTTTGGGAGGAGGCCAGTCAAACCCCGGAAACCTCCACCCCAGTCCCGGCGGCCGGCCAAACCCGCCCGGGATGTACCCCTTGCAGATCCCTCCCCAGTAGTCTGCTGGCGGTGTCACGAGCCTGGCCACGTAAGGGCCGACTGTCCACAGTGGGGGAACCCATGGAGATTAATTATGGGTACCGGGCTTCCATGTATGCCCGGAGACTGTGTGCGACCGGCACCCCTGAGACAATAGACAATCGACATCTGTGCCAGGTGCAAATCGGGGATAACCTGGCAGTGGCGCTGTTGGACTCAGGGAGCCTGGTAACCCTGGTAAGTGCTGCCCTGGTACAGCCCACCCAGTATACGGGCCGGAAAGTTGGTGTGGTGTGTATACACGGAGACTTAAAGGACTATCCCACGGCTGTAATGTCTCTGTCCACGGCGGCCGGCACCTGGACTTGTGAAGTGGCGATCTCCACAAAGCTGCCCTATGAACTAATAATTGGGAGAGACTTCCCTGGTTTTCCGTCACTGTGGCCTGAGATGAAAGTGACTAATAGCCCTGAGACAGGGTAACCCTAGCAGAGTGGCCTGATACCCCTGGAAGGCCAGAACCCTGGGAGCCCGAGTCTGAAGGGCCAGCGGTAGGGGTGACCACTGCTGCAGCGGTAGTGGGGAGACAACCCCACTGAGTGTAATGGTGGGAGACACGGAGGACTTGCCACCGGGGCCTGAGTTGGCAGACCTCAATGTCTCCGGGAAAATTTTGGGACCGCACAACACCGGGACCAAACCCTAACCAGGGCCTGGGAGAATGTGCTGGAAATTGATGGTAAACCCCAGAAACCAGGGGCTGAATTAATGTTCCCACGATTTATTGTTCTGCAGGATATGTTGTATCGGGTGAACCAAATCCGAGGTGAACCTGTTGAACAGTTGGTGGTGCCCACAGCGTATCGCAAGCTTGTCATGGAGCTTGCCCACCAACATGTTCTTGGGGGACACCTGGGGTGGCAGAAAACCCAGGACCGCATACTGCAGCGGTTTTATTGGCCCAGTGTGTTCAAGGAGGTAGAGAATTATTGTAAGTCCTGTCCGACCTGTCAGATAACTAGCCCCCAGCCACATTTCCGTAGTCCTCTGGTACCTCTGCCAATTATTGAAGTACCGTTCGAGCGAATCGCTATGGATTTAATTGGGCCTGTACCAAAGTCTGCCAGGGGCCACCAACACATTCTGGTAGTTCTCGACTATGCCACTCGGTATCCGGAGGCGGTGCCTCTGCGACATACCTCAGCTAAGCTCATTGCCAAAGAGTTAATGGAGATGTTTTCCGTGTGGGCCTGCCAAAAGAGGTTCTGACAGACCAAGGGACCCCTTTTATGTCCAAAGTAATGAGGGAACTGTGTAAATTGTTGCGTATAAAGCAGTTACGGACGTCCGTTTACCATCCGCAAACAGACGGTCTTGTTGAGAGAGTTTAACCAAACTCTAAAAAATATGTTAAAGAGGGTGGTGTCTAGAGATGGGAAGGACTGGGACCTGCTTCTGCCCTATCTCATGTTCGCAGTGCGAGAGGTACCCCAGGCCTCTACTGGGTTCTCGCCCTTCGAACTGCTTTATGGCAGACACCCTCGGGGCCTGTTGGATATCGCCAAGGAAGCATGGGAACAACAGCCTGTCCCCCACAAAAGTGTCATTGAGTATGTCACCCAGATGCAGGAACGGATAGAAAGGGTGTTGCCGCTGGTCCGGGAGCATATGGAGGCAGCACAACAAGCCCAGAGTAGGGTGTATAATCGTCAGGCTCGGGTGCGGGGCTTCAATCCGGGAGATCGAGTGTTGGTTCTGGTACCCACCCTTGACAGCAAATTCCTAGCTAGGTGGCAGGGCCCCTATGAGGTGATCGAGAAGGTAGGGAAGTAAATTACAAGGTACACCAGCCAGGGCGGCGCAAGCCGGAGCAGGTGTACCACGTGAATTTACTTAAGCCGTGGAAAGATAGGGACGCGGCCGACGACCACAGCCCCGACCAGGGCTTCTAGGTGAAAGGGTCCAGCCCCACAGTTCGAGGCCTGTGAAGCAGTAACCACGGTAAAATTGCAGACAGCCTGTCTTCCAAACAAGTTCAGGAAGTCAGGGAGTTCATCAGTCGGAACACGGATGTGTTCTCGGACCTCCCTGGCCGCACGTCTCTCATCCAACATGACATCGTCACTGAGCCTCAGGCCAAGATCCGGTTAAAACCATACCGGGTACCCGAGGCTCGGCGACGGGCCATCGCGGAGGAAGTACAGTTAATGTTGAAGCTCGATGTCATTGAGGAGTCGAAGAGTGAGTGGGCCAGTCCCATAGTCCTAATACCCAAGCCGGATGGGACGTTGCGGTTCTGCAACGACTTTCGCAAGTTAAATGAAGTATCCAAGTTTGACGCGTATCCCATGCCCCGAGTAGACGAGCTGGTTGAAAGTTTAGGACAAGCCCGTTATTTTTCTGTGCTGGACCTCACTAAAGGGTACTGGCAGGTACCCTTAACGGAGTCGGCTAAGGAAAAACCGCATTTGTTACCCGCAGGGCCTGTATCACTACAAGGTGTTACCCTTTGGCCTGCATGGCGCCCCGCCACTTTCCAAAGGTTAATGGACATAGTGCTGCGACCACATCGTCGGTACGCCTCGGCCTACTTAGATGATGTAGTCATCCACAGCACCGACTGGGAAAGCCATTTACCCAAGGTGCAGGCGGTAGTGGATGCCCTGAGGAAAGCCGGACTGACCGCTAACCCAAAGAAGTGCTCCATAGGGTTAGAGGAGACAAAATATCTGGGATATGTAATTGGGCGGGAGTCATCAAACCTCAGGTAACCAAGGTAGAGGCCATTCGTAACTGGCCCCGACCGGTCACCACCAGGCAGGTAAAGTCGTTCCTGGGGATTGTAGGTTACTACATGAGGTTTGTGCCCCACTTTGCCACAATAGCAGCGCCGTTGACAGACCTGTTGAAGGGGCGAAAGTCTGGGAGGGTTAGCTGGAGTGAGAAGGCGGAGGAGGCTTTCGCCGCGTTGAAGTCGGCCCTGTGTGGGTCCCCGGTTTTGGTGACACCCGACTTCAACAAGGAGTTTGTCGTACAGACCGACGCCTCGGAGGTAGGCCTCGGTGCGGTACTGTCTCAGGAGGTCAACGGGAAGAACATCCCGTTGTCTTCCTGAGCCGTAAGCTCAATCCCGCCGAGTCCAGATATAGTATAGTGGAGAGGGAGTGCCTGGCTATCAAGTGGGCACTCGAATCTCTCCGCTACTACTTGTTAGGGAGGAGGTTCCGTCTGGTGACCGACCATTCCCCCTCAAATGGATGAGTCAGGCCAAGGAGAGGAATGCTCGGGTCACCAGGTGGTTCCTATCTCTTCAGAATTTCAAATTCTCCGTGGAACACAGGGCAGGCCGCTTGCAGGGCAACGCAGATGCCCTGTCCCGCGTCCACTGCCTCACGTGTGTTCACCCCCTCAGGGTTGAACAAAGGGGGTGTGTAAGAGGGTAGAAGGTGTTGTTTTTGATAGCAGGTACGTGTCACCGAGGTTGCTGGCCTCGGTGAGGTAAGAGCCGGGGTTTTTGGTCTGCAGCAGCTAGTGCTGCTCTGTTAAATAGCATGGCTGCAAAGCCGATCCGGGCCGGCTCTTACTGGGAGCAGCTAAAGAGTAGGGTGGGTGGCTGCTCCCACGGTCCAGTCCATGTTTTGGGCTGGGTATAAAAGCAGCCAGCAGCTGTGTCTGTGTGTGTGATTATCCTGGAGCCTGCAAACAGGGCTGAGGAATTCTCTGTCCTGGAGGAAGGAGCTCAGCAAGGTGGTGTTGCCCTGCGACCTGAAGGTGGAATCGCCTGCGGCTGAGCCGACTGCTAGGTGTGAACCCGCACCTAAACCACCCAAGGTGACTGGACCCTGTGTTGGCCTGTTTTTGTTTTGCCACAGTATTTCCGTTGTGTGTGAACTGTCACCAAGAGACTGTTTTCATTTCTGGTGTGCAAGTGTGAATAAAACACTGTTTGATGCACAATCTGGACTCCTGGTTTTGCCTCTAAACTGCACCCGCACCGCTGTCTACCAGAGCGACTCCCCACAATAGTTATTAGATCTCCCCTCGGTCGTCTTTTTTCTAAAGTGAATAACCCTAATTTTGATAATCTTTCAGGGTACTGTAGATCCCTCATTCCAGTTATTACTTTAGTTGCCCTCCTCTGAACCCTCTCCAGCTCTGCTATGTCTGTCTTGTTCACAGGAGCCCAGAACTGTACACTGTACTCCATGTGTGGTCTGACTAGTGATTTGTAAAGTGGTAGGACTATGTTCTCATCACGGGCATCTATGCCCCTTTTGATGCAACCCATTATTTTATTGGCCTTGGCAGTAGCTGCCTGACACTGGTTTTTGCAGCTTAATTTGCTGTTTATTAAAATTCCTAGATCCTTTTCCATGTCAGTGTTACCGAGTGTTTTACCATTTAATATGTACGGGTGACTTGCATTATTCCTTCCCATGTGCATAACTTTACATTTGTCAGTGTTAAACCTCATCTTTTTCTGCCCAAGCCTCCAATCTATCCAGATCCCTCTGTAGCAGAAAACTGTCCTCTTCAGTGTTAATTACTTTACACAGTTTAGTGTCATCTGCAAAAATAGATATTTTACTGTGCAGGCCTTCTACAAGATCATTAATAAATATAGTGAAGAGAATAGGGCCCAATACTGACCCCTGAGGTACCCCACTAGTTACAGTGACCCAATCTGAGTATCTACCGTTAATAACCACCCTCTGTTTTCTGTCACTCAGCCAGTTACTTACCCAAATACAGACATTTTCTCCCAGTCCGAGCATCCTCATTTTATATACTAACCTTTTATGAGGTACGGTGTCAAATGCTTTGGAGAAGTCCAGATATACGGCATCCATTGATTCGCCGCTGTCAAGTCTAGAACTTACCTCCTCATAGAAGCTGATTAAATTTGTTTGGCATGACCGATCCCTCATGAAGCCATGCTGATATGGCGTTATTTGCTTATTTTCATTGAGATACTCCAAAATAGCATCTCTTAGAAACCCTTCAAACAGTTTACCAACAATAGATGTTAAACTTACCGGCCTATAATTTCCAGGCTCTGTTTTTGGACCCTTTTTGAATATTGGCACCACATTTGCTATGCGCCAATCCTGTGGAACATTCCCTGTTATTATAGAGTCCGTAAATATCAGAAATAATGGTCTGGCTATGACATATATATATGTATAGCCAGTAATAGCAGCAGCACAATCCACGGGTGCAATCCCTCAGGAGGACGGACAATCTTCCTATGTATATAGATAACCAGACACGAGGCAGCACTCCAGTAGATAGTGGTGATGATCCAAACTTTATTCACAGGCAACGTTTCAGCCTACTCCATGAGGCCTTTGTCAAGCCTCATGGAGTAGGCTGAAATGTTGCCTGGGAATAAAATTTGGATCATCACCACTAACTACTGGAGTGCTGCCTCGTGTCTGGTTACCTATATATATATATATAATGTGGGGAGTCGCTCTGGTAGACAGCGGTGCGGGTGCAGTTTAGAGGCAAAACAAGGAGTCCAGATTGTGCAACAAACAGTGTTTTATTCACACTTGCACACCATAAATGAAAAACAGTCTCTTTGGTGACAGTTCACACACAACGGAAATAACGTGGCAAAACAAAAACAGGCCAACACAGGGTCCAGTCACCTGGGTGGTTTAGGTGCGGGTTCACACCTAGCAGTCGGCCCAGCCGCAGGCGATTCCACCTTCAGGTTGCAGGGAAACACCACCTTGCTGAGCTCCGTCCTCCAGCACAGAGAACCTCACAGTCCTGTTAGCAGGCTCCAGGATAATCACCACCCAGACACAGCTGCTGGCTGTGTTTTATATCCAGCCCAAAACCAGGACTGGACCGTGAGGAGTAGGCACCCACCCTACACTTTACCTACTCCCAGTAAGAGCCGGCCCGGATTAGCTTTGCAGCCAAACTAAGTAACAAAGTCTAGCAGCATAAGCTGCTGCAGACAAAAACCCGGCTCTCACCTCACCGAGGCCAGCAACCTCGGTGACACGTACCTGCCATCGCATATGATACCTTGCACCCTCTTACACACCCCCTTTGTTCAACCCTGAGGGGTGAACACACGTGAGGCAGTGGACGCGGGACAGGGCATCTGCGTTGCCCTGCAAGCGGCCTGCCCTGTGTTCCACGGAGAATTTGAAATTTTGAAGCGATAGGAACCACCTGGTGACCCGAGCATTCCTCTCCTTGGCCTGACTCATCCATTTGAGGGGGGAATGGTCGGTCACCAGACGGAACCTCCTCCTTAACAGGTAGTAGCGGAGACTTTCGAGTGCCCACTTGATAGCCAGGCACTCCCTCTCCACTATACTATATCTGGACTCGGCGGGGCTGAGCTTACGGCTCAGGAAGACAACGGGATGTTCTTCCCTGTTGACCTCCTGCGACAGTACCGCACCGAGGCCTACCTCCGAGGCGTCGGTCTGTACGACAAACTCCTTGTTGAAGTCGGGTGTCACCAAAACCGAGGACCCACACAGGGCCGACTTCAACGCGGAGAAAGCCTCCTCCGCCTTCTCACTCCAGCTAACCCTCCCAGACTTTCGCCCCTTCAACAGGTCTGTCAATGGCGCTGCTATTGTGGCTAAGTGGGGCACAAACCTCATGTAGTATCCTACAATCCCCAGGAACGACTTTACCTGCCTGGTGGTGACCGGTCGGGGCCAGTTACGAATGGCCTCTACCTTAGTTACCTGAGGTTTGATGACTCCCGCCCAATAACATATCCCAGATATTTTGTCTCCTCTAACCCTATGGAGCACTTCTTTGGGTTAGCGGTCAGTCCGGCTTTCCTCAGGGCATCCACTACCGCCTGCACCTTGGGTAAATGGCTTTCCCAGTCGGTGCTGTGGATGACTACATCATCTAAGTAGGCCGAGGCGTACCGACGATGTGGTCGCAGCACTATGTCCATTAACCTTTGGAAAGTGGCGGGGCGCCATGCAGGCCAAAGGGTAACACCTTGTAGTGATACAGGCCCTGCGGGTAACAAATGCGGTTTTTCCTTAGCCGACTCCGTTAAGGGTACCTGCCAGTACCCTTTAGTGAGGTCCAGCACAGAAAAATAACGGGCTTGTCCTAAACTTTCAACAAGCTCGTCTACTCGGGGCATGGGATACGCGTCAAACTTGGATACCTCATTTAACTTGCGAAAGTCGTTGCAGAACCGCAGCGTCCCATCCGGCTTGGGTATTAGGACTATGGGACTGGCCCACTCACTTTTCGACTCCTCAATGACATCGAGCTTCAACATTAACTGCACTTCCTCCGCGATGGCCCGCCGCCGAGCCTCGGGTACCCGGTATGGTTTTAACCGGACCTTGGCCTGAGGCTCAGTGACGATGTCATGTCGGATGAGAGGCGTGCGGCCAGGGAGGTCGAGAACACATCCGTGTTCCGACTGAGGAACTCCTGACTTCCTGAACTTGTTTGGAAGACAGGCTGTCTGAAATTTTTACCGTGGTTACGGCTTCACAGGCCTCGAACTGTGGGGCTGGACCCTTTTCACCTAGAAGCCCTGGCCGGGGGCTGTGGTCGTCGGCCGCGTCCCTATCTTTCCACGGCTTAAGTAAATTCACGTGGTACACCTGCTCCGGCTTGCGCCGCCTGGCTGGTGTACCTTGTAATTCACTTCCCTACCTTCTCGATCACCTCATAGGGGCCCTGCCACCTAGCTAGGAATTTGCTGTCAAGGGTGGGTACCAGAACCAAAACCCGATCTCGGATTGAAGTCCCGTACCCGAGCCTGACGGTTGTACACCCTACTCTGGGCTTGTTGCGCTGCCTCCATATGCTCCCGGACCAAGGGCAACACCCTTTCCATCCGTTCCTGCATCTGGGCGACATACTCAATGACACTTTTGTGGGGGACAGGCTGTTGTTCCCATGCTTCCTTGGCGATATCCAACAGGCCCGAGGGTGTCTGCCATAAAGCAGTTCGAAGGGCGAGAACCCAGTAGAGGCCTGGGGCACCTCTCGCACTGCGAACATGAGATAGGGCAGAAGCAGATCCCAGTCCTTCCCATCTCTAGACACCACCCTCTTTAACATATTTTTAGAGTTTGGTTAAACCTCTCCACAAGACCGTCTGTTTGCGGATGGTAAGCGGACGTCCGTAACTGCTTTATACGCAACAATTTACACAGTTCCCTCATTACTTTGGACATAAAAGGGGTCCCTTGGTCTGTCAGAACCTCTTTTGGCAGGCCCACACGGGAAAACATCTCCATTAACTCTTTGGCAATGAGCTTAGCTGAGGTATGTCGCAGAGGCACCGCCTCCGGATACCAGTGGCATAGTCGAGAACTACCAGAATGTGTTGGTGGCCCCTGGCAGACTTTGGTACAGGCCCAATTAAATCCATAGCGATTCGCTCAAGCGGTACTTCAATGATTGGCAGAGGTACCAGAGGACTACGGAAATGTGGCTGGGGGCTAGTTATCTGACAGGTCGGACAGGACTTACAATAATTCTCTACCTCCTTGAACACACTGGGCCAATAAAATCGCTGCAGTATGCGGTCCTGGGTTTTCTGCCACCCCAGGTGTCCCCAAGAACATGTTGGTGGGCAAGCTCCATGACAAGCTTGCGATACGCTGTGGGCACCACCAACTGTTCAACAGGTTCGCCTCGGATTTGGTTCACCCGATACAACATATCCTGCAGAACAATAAATCGTGGGAACATTAATTCAGCCCCTGGTTTCTGGGGTTTCCCATCAATTTCAGCACATTCTCCCAGGCCCTGGTTAGGGTTTGGTCCCGGTGTTGTGCGGTCCCAAAATTTTCCCCGGAGACATTGAGGTCTGCCAACTCAGGTCCCGGTGGCAAGTCCTCCGTGTCTCCCACCATTACACTCAGTGGGGTTGTCTCCCCCTCTACCGCTGGAGCAGTGGTCACCCCTACCGCCGGCCCTTCAGACTCGGGCTCCCAGGGTTCTGGCCTTCCAGTGGTATCAGGCCACTCCACTAGGGTCACCCCTGTCTCGGGTCCCTCAGATACCTTTATTACCGGCCACAGCGCCGGAAAACCGGGAAGTCCCTCCCAAGTATCAGTTCGTGTGGGAGTTTAGTAGCGACAGCCACCTCGTGGGTCCACCTACCAGCCGCGGTGGACAAAGTCACTAGTGCAGTGGGGTAGTCTTTCAGGTCTCCATGGATGCACAGGACCCCGACTTTACGGCCAGTATACTCCGCAGGCCGTACAAGGGCAGCCCTTACCAGGAGACTAAACTCCCGGAGTCCAGCAGAGCCACCGCCAGAGAGTCTCCCACCTCTACCTGACACAGGTGGTTATGGTCCTGCACCTCCACGGGTGCCAGTTGCGCACAGCTTCCGTGCATACAGGGAGTGACGACCCCGTAGTTCATATCCATCGGCTCATCCCGATGCGGACAGTCGGCCCTGATGTGGCCTGGCTCCTGACACCTCCAGCATACCACGGGAGGCGGACTCGCAGGGGGTATATTCCGTGCAGGCCGCTCTGTCGCCGGACGTCGGAACTGGGGCAGAGGCCTCCGGGGTTTGACTGACCCCTTCCCGCAAGAAGTCCCCTGCAGGTTTCTGGTGGCCTCGTAGCGCTCCACCAGGTCGACCATCTCCAGGGCATTGGTGGGCGATACCTGGCCGATCCAGTGCTGGAGGGGATAAGGCAGGGCCCTCCAAAGATGTCCGCCAACAGTCGATCCAGCATGGCAGTGGGACTTAGTAGATCGGGCTGCAGCCACTTTTGCAGCCTGTGCAGCAGATCGTAGTACTGCGGCCTAGCGGGTTCAGTCGTTTTAAAGTCCCACTGGTGGACTCTTTGGGCGCGGACCAGCACTTTCACGCCCAGTCTGGCGAGGATCTCTCCTTTCACAGTGTCATAATCTGCCGCTTGGTCGTCCGACAAGTCGAAAAACACCTGCTGGGGTCCGGAAGCCAGGAAAGGAGCGACCACCTCAGCCCACTGGTCACGGGGTAACTTTTCCCTCACGGCGACCTTCTCAAAAACCGCCAGGTGCGTCTCAACGTCGTCTGCGGGGGTCATTTTTGGGATCGCCGCACGGACCGCTTTCCGGGCATCATGGACGTGGTGGGACGCTCCTGCCGCCTGTAACGCCATCACATGTTGTAGCAGTAGCTGGTTAGTCTCCCGCTGCTGCACGTTAGCCTCTATGAGAGCCTTCACAGCAGCCTCCATGTTGCCAGAAACTCCTGCTTGCAGCTTTGCTGGCTTAATATATTCCATGCACTTTAGAAAAACAAAACTTCGGCGTTCACGCCAGCCTCACTGCGCATGCCCGCATCCTCCACCAAATGTGGGAGTCGCTCTGGTAGACAGCGGTGCGGGTGCAGTTTAGAGGCAAAACAAGGAGTCCAGATTGTGCAACAAACAGTGTTTTATTCACACTTGCACACCATAAATGAAAAACAGTCTCTTTGGTGACAGTTCACACACAACGGAAATAACGTGGCAAAACAAAAACAGGCCAACACAGGGTCCAGTCACCTGGGTGGTTTAGGTGCGGGTTCACACCTAGCAGTCGGCCCAGCCGCAGGCGATTCCACCTTCAGGTTGCAGGAAACACCACCTTGCTGAGCTCCGTCCTCCAGCACAGAGAACCTCACAGTCCTGTTAGCAGGCTCCAGGATAATCACCACCCAGACACAGCTGCTGGCTGTGTTTTATATCCAGCCCAAAACCAGGACTGGACCGTGGGGAGTAGGCACCCACCCTACACTTTACCTACTCCCAGTAAGAGCCGGCCCGGATTAGCTTTGCAGCCAAACTAAGTAACAAAGTCTAGCAGCATAAGCTGCTGCAGACAAAAACCCCGGCTCTCACCTCACCGAGGCCAGCAACCTCGGTGACACGTACCTGCCATCGCATATGATACCTTGCACCCTCTTACAATATATATATATATATTTATCCAGATGCCTCCACGTCCTGATAATGGAGGAAGTCTTTATGATGATATGATATCTCGGTCAGTACATAGCATATATTAGTCTTAGGCCTCATGCACACGGCCGTTGTTGTGGTCCGCGTCCGAGCCGCAATGGGGCTGCATAAGATACGGAGAGCACTCCGTGTGCTGTCCGCATCCGTTGCCCCACAAAAAAAAATAGAGCATGTCCTATTCTTGTCCGTTTTGCTGACAAGAATAGTCATTTCTACAATGGTCCACGTTCCGTTTCGCAAATTACGGAACGTGGAGCAGCTTCCGTGTTTTGCGGATCTGCGTTTTGCAGACCGCAAAACACATACGGTCGTGTGCATGAGGCCTTACCCGTATTTCCTCTCGGTCAAATGGTGATGTGTTACATACCGAGTGTTGTAGTCCCCTTGCCTTCTGGCGTGCACGTCTCTGCGACTGCTCTCCGGCACACACACTTACTCCGGTTTGTCACGTGGTTTTGTTCTGCCCCTCTTTCCTTCAGTATGGCTAGTAGCTCCTTTTTGTACTCAGTGTAATTTACCTCCGATAGGTGATAGAAATCGTTATCGACACAAGAACTGTCATGTTATTATTTAATAGACAGCTCTTTATTTGAGCGTCTCTCTGTGTATCTTCTGTATCTTTTGATGGCAGTAACAGTTGTTGGTTAATGGAACATCCACTAATTTTATCCCTTGATGATGCCTCTCTCCTTTACTGTGTGCTAGTAATACAGTAATAGTATTAATATATAAAATGCTGACCCGCCTCCCCCTCTTTTTAGTATGCTGTAACATCATAATGTCATCTATAATTGCTCCGTGGGCGATATGGGATGATGGGACTTCTTTGTATCTTTCTAGGTGTCCCCTCTCCTGTACATATAGAAGGATATAGTGATATTACCCTTTCTATACTTGCTATGTTGCCACCCTATATATAGAAGGGTACAGTTTTACTACCTTCTTTATGCCTGTCATAGAGTTCCTTTTTGTTATAGTATTCTCGTATTCTGTACCTTTGATATAGATCGGGAGTAATAGGTTAGCACGTAACGGTTATAGCATTGGATTGTGCGTCTGTTCTCCCTTTTTAGCCACCCTGGACTTTGCGTTCCACTGCTCATTCTGATAAAGCGCACGGCCATTCAGGTGGGATCACGTGAGCATGTCACGTGATCCTGCATTGAGCCCACCATCATCGCGCAAGTATGTCACGTGATTCCGGCACTTTCGGTATGGCCATGCAGCGAACTATCGAGATCTCTTGGAGCATGGCGCTGGGGTTTGCGTCCTTTTTATCATCGGGGCCGTGAGCGTGTTGCACGTGGAACTATTGTCAGCGTGTCAATTGGTGGTTTGGGACCGTGGGGGTCAATGACGAGTGGGCAGTTGGGAGGAGTGTTGACTCAATAGTGGCACACACTCTGGCCACCTGACTTAGATGGGCGGTTCAGCACCTGAAGTTCACCAATGGAGGCTGCACCGGCCCACAACTAGACATTTAAAAGTGCGTTAGCCCCCTGGAGCCCCTCCAAACGTGCACTAATGGTCTGTGATTGGGTGATGCTGACTGGATCCATCAGATAAGTACTGTATAAGTGGTCTCTATCTATTTGACCATGTTTAAATGTCTGCACTGAGTAAACTGTTCATCTATAGTATATACTGATTACAGTTCCTATTTCTCACTACAGATTCTATATCTCATCACAGACTAGTGCGAGTTTGGGGCGCTCCAGTTTCTTTTTCTTATTTAGTTTTTTTGTGTATTACTTTTCTGGCATCTTATCACCAGTTTTTGATACCAATTGTCCCCTGATGAACCTTGAATATTATAAGGGGAAACGTGTTGGGACTTTGAATTGTGTATTTTGTATCAGAAAAATATTAGGGCTACATAGGGACAGGTTAGCCGAGGTACGTGGACAGAGTACTCCTACCATCAAGGTGTATCTCTGGGCTGAGCAGATTTTTCTAGGGTAAACACAGGGACAGACATTAGGTATATGGACATAGTGTCCCATAGCTCTTTTTCTGTTGTTGCACTACCGATATATTAGTCCTGTTTGGGACTTGTTTTATTGATGTACTCTAATAGTTTTGGATTAAAAGTTAAGTATTAGGAAGTTGCCTTCAGTGATTGTGTTGTTGTCATAGCAACTATCCATGAGATATTACTTTCAGTGATTCTGGTTTTTCCCTATGGCTGGATTTCTGTCAGGTACATTGTTCACGGAGGAACTCATTTGAGAAGCACGTGATATTTTCTCAGATAAGGAGCTACCTAGTCTGTCAAATTCACTAACCTGCAAATTGACATTCACTGACTTATATGATGAACATAAAAATAATATAAAATCATGGTGGGTAATTAAATCCATAGAAAGTTATCTTGAACATAAAATCGTAACGTAACAATAGTAGAAGAGGGCCATGATCAAATGGCCAGAGAGGAAAGGGGGGCGACTTTTTATTGCCCTCCTCCTCCTCCCTAATTCCCAACTCCACACCAGGTACTCGGGGAGATTTTTTAGCCAAGGGCGGCCCATACCAACTACAGGACCGAACCAAGATAGGAGAAGATTAGAGTAGAATGAACAATTGCAAATATTTAATCTCTCCTTCCGTACTTTGAGTGAGGCTGAGAATAACCTCCTAAAAAAAGGACTTTCGTTCGCTCCCACAACAAAATGTAATCCTTTCATGTGGGTCAAGGACCTTCATTTATTCTCGAGAAAATTAAAATGGCATAAGTTTTTGAAATACAATAATAAACTCACCTGTGAACAACTTGGTTTGCAAGAGAGTGAATTTGCTGACCTAAGGATTTTTCTGGATCTATTGGACGAGGGTACATGTAAACCGGGACATGGACCATTTACGGACCTACGCCCTAAGAGTAATAAACTACCTCCTCCTATGAATTATGATCACATAGACATTTTTCTACAAATGGTCATTGAGGATATAGAAAACTGCCCCAATCCGCATCATTCTTTTAAGTTTAGAAAGGGATACCTCAATAGTTGTGAAACCAGCTGACAAGGGGGGAACCTCGTCATTATGGGGTGTACTAAGTACAGACAAATGTGTGAACGTTTGCTGAATGATCGAGAGTGTTATCGGGTCTTGCCATCTGATTCCACGGACATCTTTGTCAGAAAACTTGTGTCCATCCTTGATGACGGGATAACTAGGGGGGTCATTAGTGAGGCTAAATACCGCTTTCCTGCAGCTGAGCTCACCCCAGACAGCCACCTTTTATGGATTACCAAAATCCACAAGGGTTTATCCCCATTGAGGGGTTTCCCTATTTTGTCTTGGGTGGACTTGATTACCCAGAATAGCTGTATTTACGTTGACCACATTCTGAAGGGATTAGTATCTGCCCTTCCATCCTATACGAGAGATACTATAGACTTCTTAAATACACCAATACTACAACATTTCAATACTGTGCCATGTGATAATCCATCATGCAACACCAAAATAGTCACACACACATACAAATAATAATGAATTTTATTAGATATCATATAAAAACATGATCGTACAACACATAATAAAAGAGTACAATGGTAAGAGCAATAAGGATGTGGAATGAATAGCCCCTCAGACTCAAAATACGTAATGGCTCACGGGAGTAAAGCACTATTCAAATATTAACGTAACAATGCTTACTCACCTATCCCTATCACCCACATTCACCTATATACCTAAGATAGTTATAAGGCAACACATATTAAGGGATTATAATCCACTCTAGTGGAAAATTTCATCATTAAAATGCCTGAACATTCCTATCTGTATAAATAGGGGGGAGAAAAGAGAGCCGCTACCCCGACGTACGTTTTGCCATTTGCTTCTTCCTGGGGGTGGACTTCATAAGAAAAATTTAGACTATTAATGTAGAAACATCATGTTCTCTCGCAAGCATAGATGTGGAATCCCTTTATAGTTCTATTCCTCATTCAAAAGGACTGATGGCGGCAGCAGAGTTCTTGAAAACAAGGGTGGTCTGCTATAGTTCCCGTAATAGATTTGTGTTGACTCTCCTTGAATATGTCTTCACCCACAATTTTTTCTTGTTTGACTTGCAGTTCTTCCACCAGCTCAGGGGGACCGCGATGGGGAGCCCCTGTGCCCCGACCTATGCTAATCTCCTCCTGGGCTGGTGGGAGGACAAGGTGGTCTTTCCTGACATGCAAACCTGGTGGGGTAACGAAATTGTCTTCTGGACACGCTATATAGATGATGTCTTTGTAATATGGAATGGTGACTCTGAAGAGTTTGAAACATTTGTCAAGGGGCTCAATACAAATGAATTTGGTTTATCATTCACCTTCGAGTTTCACCCAGACACACTAACATTCCTGGATGTCAGGGTCACCAAAGAGGGTGACAGACTGGTCACGACAACCTTCAGAAAGGCCACCACGACGAACAATCTACTTCATTGGGACAGTCACCACCCCATGAACCTAAAAAGGGGTATACCTGGGGGGGGGGGGGCAATATTTAAGGATGAGGAGATATTGTTCACATACAGAAAGTTTCTATCAGGAGTCTAGAAGACTCCAGGACCGGTTTAGGATGAGAGGTTATCCCCAGCGGATCCGAAAAAGGGCTTTTCAAAATGCAGAAACATGTAAGCGTAATAGCCTCCTAGTCCCTAGGGGGTCTGATGTAAAAGGGGGGAAATTATCAGGATTATCTCTACCTTTGATGTGGAAAGTCAGGGAGTGAGGGCCATTATTGGTAAATACTGGCCCATCCTCTTAACCCCTTAGGGACCGGGCTCATTTTCACCCTAAGGACCAGGACATTTTTTGCAAATCTGACCAGTGTCACTTTATGTGTGAATAACTTTAAAACGCTTTTACTTATCTAGGCCATTCTGAGATAGTTTTTTTCATCACATATTGTACTTCATGACACTGGTAAAAAGAAGTAAAATAAAATTATTTTTTATTTATAAAAAAATACCAAATTTACCAAAAATTTTGAAAAATGTGCAAATTTTCAAGTTTCAATTTCTCTACTTCTATACTACATAGTAATACCGCCAAAAAAAGTTATACATTTACATACCCCATATGTCTACTTCATGTATGGATCATTTTGGGAATGCCATTTTATTTTTTGGGGACGTTACAAGGCTTAGAAGTTTAGAAGCAAATCTTGAAAATTTTCAGACATTTTTAAAAACCCACTGTTTAGGGACCAGTTCAGGTCTGAGGTCACTTTGTGGGGATGCATGATAGAAACCACCCAAAAATTACCCCATCCTAGAAACTTCACCCCTCAAGGTATTCAAAACTTTTTTTTACAAATGTCGTTAACCCTTTAGGTGTTCTACAAGGGTTAATGGCAAATGGAGATAAAATTTCAGAATTTAGATTGTTTGGAAAATTTTCCATTTTAATCCATTTTTTCAAGTAACCATTTAAGGGTTAACAGCCAAACAAAACTAGATATTTATTGCCCTGATTCTGTAGTTTGAAGAAACACTCCATATGTGGTCGTAAACTACTGTACAGGCACACAGCAGGGCGTAGAGGGAATGGAACGCCATGTGGTTTTTGGAAGGCAGATTTTTCTGGACTGATTTTTGGACACCATGTCCCATTTGAAGCCCCCTTGATGTACCTCTAGAGTAGATAAATAGCGTTAGACGTAGAATGCACGGCACTCATCCATCTTGATAATACGAGGTAGGCTTTATTTGACTTCAAAAGGCCTCACATACAGGGTGCACAATAGGGGGGGGGGCTTCTACTCCACGGACAAACAGCGAGGTACGTACCTCGCTGTTTGTCCGTGGAGTAGAGCCCCTGTTGTGCACCCTGTATGTGAGGCCTTTTGAAGTCAAATAAAGCCTACCTCGTATTATCAAGATGGGTGAGTGCCGTGCATTCTATGTCTAACTCTATTTATTTATGGGACTACGCCATCGCACTGAGCACCACCTGAACCTTGTTAGTGGATCGGAGTGTGGAAAAGCTGTAGCAGGAGCAGTGTGAATTACTTATTCACGGAGTGGTGCCGCTCGTACTTACCTTCTCTATACTGTTGTTACCTCTAGAGTAGAAACTCCAAAAAAACTGACTCCATCTAAGAAAGTACACCCCTCAAGGTATTTAAAACTGATTTTTCAAACATCGTTAACCCTTTAGGTGTTCTACAAGAGTTAATGGCATATGGTGATAAAATTTTAGATTTTCGATTTATTGGCAAATTTTCCATTTTAATCAATTTTTTTTTCAAATGGGACACAGTGTCAAAAAACCAGTCCAGCAAAATCTGACTTCCAAAAACCATATGGCGTTCCCTTCCTTCTATGCCCTGCCGTTTGGCCATACAGCAGTATACGACCACATACGTGGTGTTTCTGCAAACTACAGAATCAGGGCAATAAATATTGAGTTTTGTTTGGCTGTTAACCCTTGCTATGTTACTGGAAAAATGGATTAAAATGGAAATTTTGAAAAAAAATACCTGTTTTGGGACCATTTTAATTTTTTGTTATTTACTTCGTTGATCTGACAGTTTTAATCGTGTGCTATTCCTATAGAGCAGGTTGTTATGGACGCCACAAAACCAAATATGACTACTTTTTGTTTTTTTTTATTTCAGTTTTTCATAATAAAGCATTATTGAAAAAAAGATTTTTTAGTGTATCTACATTCTTTGATTGTTTGATTGGTACTATTTTGGGAGGTATATGCTTCTTTGATCACTTGGTATTACACTTTTTGTGATGTAATGTGACAAAAAATGGCTTTTTTTACACCATTTTTTCATATTTTTTTTACGGTATTACTTGACGGATTAGGTCATGTTATATTTTTATAGAGCAGGTTTTTATGGATGCGGCAATACCTAATATGTGTAGTGTATTTTATTTATTTAATTTGCACTCAGTGATATGTGTTTTTTTTTTTTTACTTTTTTTCCCACTTTTTTTACCCAGACCCACTTGCTTCTTGAAGATCCAGTGGGTCTGATGTCTGTATAATACGGTACAGTACTCTATATAGTGTACTGTACTATATTTTTTACTTTACACTTAGTCTAATCAGACCTCTGCCTTTAGCAGAAGTCTGATCAGACTTACCATCACCATCGCAAGCAGGATGCCTTTGAAGGCATCCTGTTGCCGTGGTGACCATCACCCGCTGCCAGAACGGGACAGCGGGTGATGGGGAGGGAGGGGGGCCCCATACTTCTGTGCTCCCATCAAGAATCGGGGACTGCAAGGGCACAGTAGCCCCTGATGGGAGAGGGAGGGAGCTCCCTCTCTGTTAACCCCTTCCATACATCGGTCTGTATGGACCACAGCATGGAAGGGGTTAAACTGCTGACATCTGCACCAGCACAGCAGTTTATAGCAGAGTGTCAGCAATGTGCTGACCCTCTGCTATAACCACTCGGCCACCAGAAAAACATTAGAGAGGAGGCGGGCGGGGGATCGCCCGCCGCACCGCCGCCTCCCGCACTGCCAGCGCCGCCCGCAACCCCCTCTGCACCCCCGCCGCAACAATATGATTGCGGGCTGCAAGGGGGGGGGGCTAAATTGACAAGTTTAGGCATTTTTTAAGTCTCTGATCCCCGCGGTCACAGGCTGCAGGGATCAGAGACTGCGAAAGTGCTGCAAACTGCAGGTCTGAATTGACCTGCGTTTTGCAGCGATCGCCGATATGTGGGGGTTACAGGACCCCCCTAGGCATTGTAACAAGGTACCTGCTGAATGATTTCAGCAGGTACCTTGTTCCGATCACCGCCGGCTGAGCAGCAGTGATGGGTAGTACACATGACATACCGGTACGTCATGTGTCCTTAAGTACCAGGACACCATGACGTACCGGTACGTCATGTGTCCCCAACAGGTTAATAGATCCAGACGTGGCTGATGTACTTCTTCCCCACCCAAGTATCACCTTCAGACGGAGCAGATGTTTACGTGATCGGTTAGTGCACAGCCACTTTTTCGCGTCCGGCCCTTGAGGGGACGTGGCTAGACAGAAAACCGCTAGGTACCTTTTGCTGTGGGACATGTTCGGCTTGTTGTTTTCTGAGGAATACTAAAATTAATATCTGCTCAGTTACAAATAAAAGGTACGATGTAAGGGATTTTGTTAACTGTAGGAGTAAGGGGGTAGTATATCTTTGTCAATGTACGTGCCCCATGTGGGTAAGACTTTTACGGAGCTCCGTCGACGTGTTCTTGAACACATCAATGATATCAGAAAGAAGAAAAATACCCAATAGCTAATCACATGTGTGAACAGCATGGTGGGGATCTGAATTAATTGACATTCTCAGCTTTTGACGGCAGTAACAGTTGTTGGTTAATGGAACACCCACTAATTTTATCACTTGATGATACCTCTCTACTTTACTGCGTGCTAGTAATACAGTAATAGTATTAATATATTAAATCAGGACTCGCCAGCCTCTGGCTCTCCAGCTGTTGTAAAACTACAATTCCCACCATTCCCTGCTGTAGGCCGATAGCTGTAGGCAGTCTGGGCATGCTGGGAGTTGTAGTTTTGTAACAGCTGGAGAGCCGCAGGTTGGCCATCCCTGTATTAAATACTGACCCATCTCCCCCTCTTTTTAGTTTGCTGTAACATCATAATGTGATCTATAATTGCTCCGTGGGCGATATGGGATGATGGTACTTCTTTGTATCTTTCTAGGTGTCCCCTCTCCCGTACATATGGAAGGGTATAGTGATATTACCCTTTCTATACTTGCTACATTGTCCCCTTATATATGGAAGGGTACAGTTTTACTACCTTCTTTATGCTTGTCATAAAGTTCCTTTTTGTTATAGTATTCTCGTATTCTGTACCTATGATATAGATCGGGAGTAATAGGTTAGCACATAACGGTTATAGAATTGTGCGTCTGTTCTCCCTTTTTAGCCACCCTGGACTTTGCGTTACACTGCTCATTCTGATGGAGCCCATGGCGTTTCAGGTGGGATCACGTGAGCATGTCACATGATCCTGCATTGAGCACGCAGTCATCGCGCAAGTACTGTATGTCACGTGATCCCGGCACTTCCGGTATGGCCGCGCAGCGAACTATCGCGATCTCATGGAGAATGGCGCTGGGCTTTGCGTCCTTTTCATCATCGGGGCTGTGAGCGTGTTGCGCGTGGAATTATTATCAGCGTGTCAATTGGTGGTCTGGGACCGCGGGGGTCAATGACAAGGGGGCAGTTGGGAGGAGTGTTGACCCAATAGTGGCACACACTCTGGCCACCTGACTTCAGCACCCGAAGTTCACCAATGGAGGCTGCACCGGCCCACAACTAGACATTTAAAAGTGTGTGTGCTCCATTGACCAACTATAGCTGTATCTGTTGGCCCCCTGGAGCCCCTCCAATCGTGCACTAATGGTCTGTGATAGAGTGATGCTGACTGGATCCATCAGATAAGTACTGTATAAGTGGTCTCTATCTATTTGACCATGTTTAAATGTCTGCACTGAGTAAACTGTTCATCTATAGTATATACTGATTACAGTTCCTATTTCTCACTACAGATTCTATATCTCATCACAGACTAGTGCGAGTTTGGGGCGCTCCAGTTTCTTTTTCTAATTTTGTTTTTTTGTGTATTACTTTTCTGGCATCTTATCACCAGTTTTTGATACCAATTGTCCCCTGATGAACCTTGAATATTATAAGGGGAAACACGTTGGTACTTTGAATTGTGTATTTTGTATCAGATAAATGGGCTACATAGGGACAGGTTAGCCGAGGTACGTGGACAGAGTACTCCTACTATCAAGGTGTATCTCTGGGCTGAGCAGATTTTCCTAGGGTAAACACAGGGACAGACTTTAGGTATATAGACATGTTGTCCCATCTGTGTTTCCCTATCTAGTGGCTTACCGTCCTGGCTACAATAGCTCTTTTTCTGTTGTTGCACTACGGATATATTTGTTATGTTTGTATATATGTAAAAGTGCCTGCATGTATAACAGTGTGTGTAATAAAGGGTGTCTGCCTGTATGACAGTGTGTGTATGAAAGAGTGCCTGCATGTATGAACGTGTGTATATGTAAGGGTGCCTGCATGTATGACAGTGTGTGTTTGAAAGGGTCCCTGCATGTATGATGGTGTGTGTGTGTATGTAAGAGTACCTGCATGTATAACAGTGTGTGTATGTAAGATTACCTGCATGTATGACAGTGTGTGTATGTAAGAGCACCTGCATGTATGACAGTGTGTGTACACTGAAAGCCACTGACAATTTGGAAAAAAGTTTGCTGCTCACTGAGCAAGCACTCTATGGGGTAGATGTGGGGGAGGGTGGTAGCGAGGAGGCTGAGGAGAGTGAGGTAGTTAGTTGGGTAACAGTAAGAAAGCAGGGTAGAGGGAAGAGTGCCAGGGAGGCTAGCCCTGATCTGACACACCCCAACAAGTTTGCACGGTTGGCAGATGAGGGGAATGACAGTTCAGGGATGGCACCGCTGCAGCCGGACACTTCCTCTGCCAGTCAGGGGAATGTCAGCTCCAGTAAGCAGGGGACCAGGAGAGCAGGGCAGGCCAGACAGGTGCTGGTAGTGGGAGACTCAATTATTAGGGGTACAGATAGGGAGATCTGACACAAAGATCGTGATCGCCGAACAGTGTGCTGTCTTCCTGGCACTAGAGTTTGAAACATCGCGGATCGGGTTGACAGATTACTGGGAGGGGCTGGAGAAGACCCAGCGGTCATGGTCCATATCGGAAACCAATTACAAAGTTAGAGGAAGGTGGAGTGTCCTTAAAAATGATTTCAGGGTTTTAGGTCAAACGCTTAGGGCAAGGACCTCAAAAGTAGTATTTTCTGAAATACTGCCTGTACCACGAGCCACACAAGAAAGGCAGCAGGAGATGAGGGAGGTTAACAAGTGGTTCAAGAGCTGGTGTAGGAAGGAGGGGTTTGGGTTCCTGGAGAACTGGGCCGACTTCTCTGTCGGCTACAAGCTCTATCGTAGGGACGGGCTGCACCTCAATGGGGAAGTGGCAGCTGTGTTGGGGAGAAAGATGGCTAGAAGGTGGGAGGAGTGTTTAAACTAGGGACTGGGGGGGAGGGTAATTACATTATAGGAGGGGAAGATAGTACAGATAGAGACCAGGGTCGAGGTAGTGTGACTGGGGGAGGAATGGAAGGGGGAACTAGAACAGCTCAGAATCAAAGATGTAGGGTAAAAAATACACATAAACCTGTCAAATGTATGTATACTAATGCCAGAAGCCTGACTAACAAGACTGGTGAACTGGAATTAGTGATGTGTGAGGAGGACTATGACATACTGGGAATAACTGAGACATGGCTAGATGATAGCTATGACTGGGCAGTTAATATAAAAGGTTACAATCTGTTTAGAAAGGATCGTCAAAACCGGAGAGGTGGAGGGGTCTGCCTCTATGTGAAGTCCTGTCTAAATCCCGTAATTCGAGAATACAGTCTCTGAGGGACATGAACATGTGGAGTCACTGTGGGTAGAAATACATGGAGCAAAAAACAATAATAAATTACTAATACGAGTGTATTATAAACCACCTAATATACAAGATTCCACAGAAAATCTATTACTAAACGAGATAGACGAGGCGGCAAATCATAATGAAGTCGTTATTATGGGGGACTTCAACTACCCAGATATAGACTGGGAAACTGAAAGCTGTACATCCCAAAAAGGAAACAGGTTCTTGGCAATAGCCAAAGACAATTTCCTTTCCCAACTGGTTCAGAACCCCACTAGAGGGACGGCCATACTGAACTTAGTATTAACCAATAGACCTGATAGAACAACAAATGTGCAGGTTGGGGGACACCTGGGAAATAGTGACCATAAAGTTATAACCTTCCAATTATCCTTCAAACGAGAGTTTCTAAAGGGAGGAACAAAAATACCAAACTTCAAAAAAGCAAAATTTAGCCAACTAAGCGAGGCAATAGGCCTAACTAACTGGGACAAAGTCCTTAAAAATAAAAATACAACCATAAAATGGGAGATTTTTAAAAGCATTGTCACAGCAAATTGTGAGAGGCACATACCTTATAGGAATAAAAGGCTAAGGAACAATAAGAAACCAATGTGGATAAATGGAACCGTAAAGAAAGCAATAAGTGACAAAAAGCAAGCATATAAATCACTAAAACAGGAGGGGAGTCAGGAAGCACTGATAAACTATAAGGAAAAAAATAGAATATGTAAAAAACTAATAAAATTTGCCAAACTAGAGACCGATAGATTAATTGCCAAAGAGAGTAAAACTAACCCTAAAATGTTCTTCAATTATATAAATAGTAAAAAACATAAATCTGAAGGAGTCGGCCCTCTACATAGCAATGAGGGGGGTGTTGCAGAGAGCGACGAGGATAAAGCAAAACTATTAAATATTTTTTTCTCCACTATATTCACTGAGGAAAATGAACTGTCAGATGAAATGCAGAATGTAAAAGTAAATTCCCCATTAAAGTGCCCTGTCTGAACCAGGAAGAAGTACAACAGTGACTTTAACCCCTTAGTGACCAAGCCTGTTTGGGCCTTTATGACCAAGCGTTTTTCGTCCTTTTTTCATGGTCTCGTTCCCAGAGCTATAACTTTTTTATTTTTCCGTCTATATAGCAGTATGAGGGCTTGTTTTTTGCGGGACAAGTTGTAGTTTTTAATAGCGCCGTTTTGGGGTACACATAACTATGTTATTAACTTTTATTAACTCTTTCTGGGAGGGAGAAGGGGAAAAATAGTACTACTGCCACTGCGTTTGTACATTATAAATTTTACGGTGTTCATTATTCGGTAAAAGTAACATAATATTTTCATTCCCTGGGTCATTACGATTACAGGGATACCAAATACTTATAGTTTTTTTAAGTTTTACTACTTTTTTCAATAAAACCCTTTTTTAACAAAAAAAAAGATTTTGCATTGCCACTTCCCAGGACCCATAACTTTTTAATTTTTTTCTATGGAGTTGTGTGAGGGCTTGATTTTTGTGGGACGACTTCTATTTTTCATTGGTATAATTTTTAGTAAATTCCGCTTTTTGATCGCTTGTTATTTCGTTTTTTTCTGTGAAAATTAAGAATAAATTAGAAATTCGGGCTTTTTTTATTTATTTTTTAACGGCGTGTACTATAGGGGATAATTTATGTAATATTTTTGTAGTGCCGGTTGTTACGGACGCGCAATACCAAACATGTGGGGATAATTTTTTTGCAATTTTTTCATTGAAAAGCGTATTTTCAATGGAAAAAAAGCATATTTTTATATTTCATGGAATTTTTTTATTTAATAAATGTTTATTTTTTCTAATTTTTTTACTACTTAATAGTCCCACATGAGGACTATAATATACAGTATTTTGATTGCTTTTAAAATGTAATGTATTATATCTATAATGCATTACATTTTAAATGCAGTGCAATTCTACCTTTGACCAGCAGGCTACGCCAGAGAGGCATAGCCTGCTGGTGAATACTTCAGGGCAGGCTCAGGGCCCTGCCAGAAGGAAGGTGAGCTTCCCAGCCCATCAGCACCCCGCGATCGCATCTGCGGGGTGCTGATGGGTGACAGAGGGAGTTCGCTCCCTCTGTCAACCCTTTACATGCGCAGGCGCCATTGCGCCCGGCATGTAAGGGGTTAAACAGCCCGGATCGGCACTCCTGCCGGCCCGGGCTGTTAGAGCAGGGTCGCGGCTCTCATGTAAAAACGCGGCAGCCCAGCCTAAGGCCCCTTAGTGACCGCCGTAAAAACACGTATGGGTGGTCACTAAGGGGTTAAAAGATTAAAATAGACAAATCGCCAGGACCGGATGGCATACACCCCCGTATCCTAAGGGAATTAAGTGATGTCATAGACAGACCTTTATTCCTGATATTTACGGACTCTATACTGACAGGGAATGTTCCACAGGATTGGCGCATAGCAAATATGGTGCCAATATTCAAAAAGGGTCCAAAAACAGAGCCTGGAAATTATAGGCCGGTAAGTTTAACATCTATTGTTGGTAAACTGTTTGAAGGGTTTCTAAGAGATGCTATCTCAATGAAAATAAGCAAATAACACCATATCAGCATGGCTTCATGAGGGATCGGTCATGCCAAACAAATTTAATCAGCTTCTATGAGGAGGTAAGTTCTAGACTTGACAGCGGCGAATCAATGGATGTCATATATCTGGACTTCTCCAAAGTATTTGACACTGTACCTCATAAAAGGTTAGTATATAAAATGAGGATGCTCGGACTGGGAGAAAATGTCTGTATGTGGGTAAGTAACTGGCTGAGTGACAGAAAACAGAGGGTGGTTATTAACGGTAGATACTCAGATTGGGTCACTGTAACTAGTGGGGTACCTCAGGGGTCAGTATTGGGCCCTATTCTCTTCAATATATTTATTAATGATCTTGTAGAAGGCCTTCACAGTAAAATATCTATTTTTGCAGATTACACTAAACTGTGTAAAGTTATTAACACTGAAGAGGACAGTTTTCAGCTACAGAGGGAACTGGATAGATTGGAGGCTTGGGCAGAGAAATGGCAGATGAGGTTTAACACTGACAAATGTAAAGTTATGCACATGGGAAGGAATAATGCAAGTCACCCGTACATATTAAATGGTAAAAAACTCGGTAACACTGACATGGAAAAGGATCTAGGAATTTTAATAAACAAATCAAGCTGCAAAAACCAGTGTCAGGCAGCTACTGCCAAGGCCAATAAGATAATGGGTTGCATCAAAAGGGGCATAGATGCCTGTGATGAGAACATAGTCCTACCACTTTACAAATCACTACATGGAGTACTGGAGTACAGTTCTGGGCTCCTGTGAACAAGGCAGACATAGCAGAGCTGGAGAGGGTTCGGAGGAGGGCAACTAAAGTAATAACTGGAATGAGGGATCTACAGTACCCTGAAAGGTTATCAAAATTAGGGTTATTCACTTTAGAAAAAAGACGACTGAGGGGAGATCTAATAACTATGTATAAATATATCAGGGGTCAGTACAGAGATCTCTCCCATCATCTATTTATCCCCAGGACTGTGACTGTGACGAGGGGACATTCTCTGCGTCTGGACACAAACATAGAAAAGGATTCTTCACTGTAAGAGCAGTGAGACTATGGAACTCTCTGCCTGAGGAGGTGGTGATGGTGAGTACAATAAAGGAATTCAAGAGGGGACTGGATTTATTTCTGGAGTGTAATAATATTACAGGCTACAGCTACTAGAGTGGGGTAGTTTATCCAGTGAGTTATTCTGATTGCCTGATTGGAGTCGGAAAGGAATTTTTTTCCCCTTAAGTGAGGAAAATTGGCTTCTGCCTCACAGGGTTTTTTTTGCCTCCCTCTGGATCAACTTGTAGGAAACAGGCCGAACTGGATGGACAAATGTCTTTTTTCGGTCTTATATACTATGTTACTATGTTACTATGTATAACAGTGTGTATATTTAAGAGTATATGCATGTATAGCAGTGTGTGTATGTAAGAGTACCTGCAGTGTGTGCATGAAAGGGTGTCTGCATGTATGACAGTGTGTGTATTTAAGAGTGCCTGCATGTATGACAGTGTGGGTACGAAAGGGTGCCTATATGTATGACAGTTTAGGTTAGCTGAGGTACGTGGACAGAGTACTCCTACCATCAAGGTGTATCTCTGGGCTGAGCAGATTTTTCTAGGGTAAACACAGGGACAGACATTAGGTATATGGACATGTTGTCTCATCTGTGTTTCCTTATCTAGTATGAAAGTGTATATATGTAAGGGTGCCTGCATGTATAACAGTGTGTGTAATAAAGGGTGTCTGCCTATATGACAGTGTGTGTATGAAAGAGTCCCTGCATGTATATATGATGAACCTTGAATATTATAAGGGGAAACACGTTGGGACTTTGAATTGTGTATTTTGTATCAGATAAATGTTAGGGCTACATAGGGACAGGTTAGCCGAGGTACGTGGACAGAGTACTCCTACCATCAAGGTGCATCTCTGGGCTGAGAAGATTTTTCTAGGGTAAACACAGGGACAGACATTAGGTATATGGACATGTTGTCCCATCTGTGTTTTTCCTATCTAGTGGCTTACCGTCCTGGCTATAATAGTACCTGCATGTATGACGGTGTGTGTATGTAAGAGTACCTGCATGTATAACAGTGTGTGTATGTAGGATTACCTGCATGTATGACAGTGTGTGTATGTAAGACAACCTGCATGTATGACAGTGTGTGAATGACATGGTGCATGCAGGTATGACAGTGTGTGTATATAAGAGTGTCTGCATGTATGACAGTGTGTATATTTAACAGTATATGCATGTATAACAGTGTGTGTCTGTAAGAGTACCTGCAGTGTGTGTATGAAAGGGTGCCTGCATATATGACAGTGTGTGTATTTAAGAGTGCCTGCATGTATGACAGTGTGTGTTTGTAAGACTGCATGCATGTATGACAGTGTGTGTATGAAAGGGTGCCTATATGTATGACAGTTTATGTATTTAAGATTTACTGCATGCATGACAGTGTGTGTATGTAAGAGTGCCTGCATGTATGAACGTGTGTATTTATAAGAGTACATGCATGTATAACAGTGTGTGTATGAAAGGGTGACTGCATGTATGACAGTGTGTTTATTTAACAATGCCTGCATGTATGACAGTGTTTTTATGTAAGAGTGCCTGCATGTATGAAATATTGTATAATTTAAGGGTGCCTGCATGTATGACAGTGTGTGTATGACAGGGTTCCTGCATGTATGAAAGTGTGTGTGTATTTAAGAGTTCCTGCATGTATGACAGTGTATGTATGTAAGAGTACCTGCATGTATGAAAGTGTGTATATGTAAGGGTGCCTGCATTTATGACAGTGTGTGCATGAAAGGGTGCCTGCATATATGACAGTGTTTGTATTTAAGAGTGCCTGCATGTATGACAGTGTGCGTATGTAAGAGTGGCTGAATATATGAAATATTGTATAATGTAAGGGTGCCTGCATCTAAGACAGTGTGTGTATGAAAGGGTTCCTGCATGTATGACAGTCTGTGTATGTAAGAGTGCATGCATGTGTGACAGTGTATATATGTAAGAGTGCCTGCATGTATGACAGTGTGTATATTTAAGAGTACATGCATGTATAACAGTGTGTGTATGAAAGGGTGCCTGCATGTATGACAGTGTGTGTATGAAAGGGTGCCTGCATGTATGACAGTGTGTGTATGAAAGTTTGCCTGCATGTATGACAGTATGTGTATGTAAGAGTACCTGCATGTATGATAGTGTGTGTATAGAAGAGTGCCTGCATATATGACAGTGTGTTTATGTAAGAGTACCTGTATGTATGAAAGTGCGTGTATCAAAGGGTGCCTGCATGTATGACAGTGCGTGTATGTAAGAGTACCTGCATGTATGACAGTGTGTATGAAAGGGTGCCTGCATGCATGACAGTGTGTGTATGAAAGGGTGAATGCATGTATGACAGTGTGTGTATGTAAGAGTACCTGCATGTATGACAGTGTGTATATTTAAGAGTACGTGCATGTATAACAGTGTGTGTATGAAAGGGTCCCTGCATGTATGACAGTGTATGTATGTAAGAGTGCCTGCATGTATGATAGTGTGTGTATATGTAAGTGTGCCTCCATGTATAACAATGTGTGTATGAAAGGGTGCCTGCTTGTATAATTGTGTGTGTATGTCAGAGTAACTGAAGTTTTGACAGTGTGTGTATGAAAGGGTGCCTGCATGTATGACAGTTGGTGTATGTAAGAGTGCCTGCATGTATGAAAGTGTATATATGTAAGGGAGCCTACAAGTATGACAGTGTGTGTATGAAAGGGTGTCTGCATATATAGCAGTGTGAGTATGTAAGAGTGCATGCATGTATGACAATGTGTATATGAAACGATGCCTGCATGTATGACAGTGTATGTATGTAAGAGTGCCTGCATGTATGATAGTGTGTATATTTATGAGTAAGTTCATGTATAACAGTATGTGTATGAAAGGGTGCCTGCATGTATTACAATGTATGTATGAAAGGGTGCCTGCATCTATGACAGTGAGTTAATGAAAGGATGCCTGCATGTATGACACTGTGTATATGTAAGTGTGCCTGCATGTATGACAGCGTGTGTAATAAAGGGTGACTGCCTGCATGTATGACAGTGTGTGTATGTAAGAGTACCTGCATGTATGACAGTGTATATATTTAAGAGTAAGTGCATGTATAACAGTGTGTATGAAAGGGTCACTTCCACTGACTGTAGTGTACCCACTGCCAGTGCCCACCACACTCATACCGTGTGGCACAGGACTTTGCATAAAAAAAGGCATTTCATTTTTAGACTTTAATCTAATTTCAGTTGCTTGTCTGCTGCCAGTGTGTGTCAGACCCACTTCCACTGACTGTAGTGTGCCCACTGCCAGTGCCCACCACTTATACCGTGTGGCACAGGACCTTGCATAAAAAAAGGCATTTAATTTTTAGACACAGCACCACAGCCGCTACATTTGATCTGTCAGAGGATTTATTTACACTTCAGTTGGAAGAAGTGAGTGATGCGCAACCATTATTGCCAGAAGATGTAGATAACAGGAATATGTCTCAGTCAGACAGCATTACACACATAGACGTACGGTGTGATGATGTTGTACCTGCTGCTGCTTCCTTTGCTGAGTTGTCAGATACAAGTGAAGCGGTTGATGATGACGATGTGTCCTTGGATGTCACGTGGGTGCCCGCTCGAAGAGAAGAAGTTCAGATGGGGAGACAGAGAGGAGGAGGAGACGAGTTGGAAGCAGGGGGAGATCATGGCAGGGAGCTAGTGGCACAGTCAGACAGCATGTATCGGCACCCGAGGTCAGCCAGACAGCACACCAATCAACACATGCTGTTGCCACCACCAGAATGCCGTCATTGCAAAGCTCAGCAGTGTGGCATTTTTTTGTGTGTCTGCCTCTGATAACAGTGATGCCATTTGCAACCTGTGCCAAAAGAAACTGAGTTGTGAGAAGTACAGCACCCAACTAGGTACAATTGCTTTGCAAAGGCACATGATCTCACATCACAAACGCCTATGGGATCAACACATGAGTACAAGCAGCACACAAACTCAAAGCCACCATGCTCTTTCTGGTACAGCATCTTCAGCTACGTTAACCACAGCTGTCCTCCCTATTACTATTCTTATCAGTTTAATCTCTGTTACGTCCCCTAATAGCAAAAGTAATGTAGACTTTTTTGACCTAGGCGACTTCTCTTACTTCTAATTTGGGGCACTGGAGGTTAATGAAGAAGATGGAGTAGGAGGAGTAGAGGAGGTGGCAGCAGGCCTGCCTGCAAGACGTGGCGGTGTCACCAACTCCGCTGCAGAGCCACGCATACCATGCTTGTCAGCCGTCAGCAGGTTTTCCCAATGCGCAGTGTACGTGATATACCTGCCCTGACCGTTCTTTGCAGACCAGGTATCAGTGGTCAGATGGACCCTTGCCCCAACACTGTGTGCTAGACATGCCATGACTTCCTTTTCCACAATAGAGTACAGGTTGGGGATTGCCTTTTGTGAAAAAAAAATTTTGGGCCGGGTGCCTTCCACTGCTGTGTCCCAATAGCTACAAATTTTTTGAAGGCCTCAGACTCCACCAGCTTGGTGAGTATGGTAAAAGCTGGTGGGCTAAGAGTTCCGACAAGCCAACTGTCAGACGCCGGGCAAGGGGGTGACTCTGTGACATTGGCTTCTTATGCTCAAACATTTCCTTGACAGACACCTGACTGTGGGCAGATGAGCAGGAACTGCTGAAGGTGAGAGGCAGAGTGACGGGTGGTTTTGAAAGGGCAGGGAGGACAGCAGTGGTTGACGTATCTGAAGATGCTGTACCAGGAGGAGCATGGTGGCTTTGAGTTTGTGTGCTGCTTGTACTCATGTGTTGATCCCATAGGCGTTTGTGATGTGAGATCATGTGCCTTCGCAAAGCAGTTGTACCTAGGTGGGTGTTGGACTTCCCACGACTCAGTTTCTTTTGGCACAGGTTGCAATTATCAGAGGCAGACACACAAAAAAAATGCCACACTGCTGAGCTTTGGAATGACGGCATTCTGGTGGTGGCAACAGCATGCCTTGATTGGCGTGCTGTCTGGCTGACCCCGGGTGCTGATACATGCTGTCTGACTGTGCCACTAGCTCCTTGCGACGATCTCCCCCTGCTTCCAACTCGTCTCCTCCTTCTCTCTGTCTCCCCATCTGAACTTTACCCCTGTTCTTCTTCTCTTCGAGCGGGCACCAACGTGACATCCACGGACACATCGACATCATCAACCGCTTCACTTCTATCTGACAACTCTGCAAAGGAAGCAGCAGCGGGTACAACATCATCATCACACCGTACGTCCATGTGTGTAATGCTGCCAGACTGAGACATATCCCTCTGACAGATCAAATAAAGCGGCTGTGGTGCTAGTGTTGGTGGCGGCCGCGGGTGGGCGAGTGGTAACTTGAGAGGTGCCCGAAGCTGAGCTGGAGGAAGATGGTGAGTCAAGGTTCTGAGCGGAAGCTGTAGAAGATTGGGTGTCCTGTGTAAGCCAGTCAACTATGTCCTCAGTATTTTTCGAGTTCAGGGTATGTGGCCTCTGAACACTGGGCATTATTCTAGGGCCAAAGGAAATCACAGCACCATGATGGCCCCTGTTGGGTGGCCTGCCTCTTACTGTCATTTTTTTTTTGATTAGTGGTACTATGCGTGCAAGGCACTGTGCCACCTGGTATAAGTGGTGAGGTGGGCACTGGCAGTTGGCACACTACAGTCAGTGGAAGTGGGCCTGACACACACTGGCAGGAAACTAACCTTGGATTGAAGGGTAAACATTAAATGCCTTATTTATCGGCAAGCTACTGTGCCACCCGGTATGAGTGATGGGCACTGGCAGTGGGCACACTACAGTCAGTGGAAGTGGGCTTGACACACACTGGCAGGCAACTAATCTTAGATTAAAGGGTAAAAATTAAATGCCTTATTTATCGGTAAGCTACTGTGTCACCCGGTATGAGTGGTGGGCACTGTAAAATAGTCCAGGAAATGGCTAGAGGGCTGCAAAAGGCGGCAAAATGTAGGTAAATGCCCTGCAAACAAATGTGGATAGGGAAATAAATTAAAATAAAATAAAATAAATAAAAATTAACCCTTATCAATTGGAGAGAGGTCCCATAGCAGATAATCATGCGTAATATCACCCACCACTGGAGAAGGCCACTTTCAGTTATTTCAGCCCCAGCACCCAGACAGAGGAGAGAGGTCCCACAGCAAGGAATCCTGCGTCATTTCACCCACCACTGGAGAAGGCCACTTTCAGTTATTTTGGCCCCAGCACCCAGACAGAGGAGAGAGGTCCCACAGCAAGGAATCATGCGTCATATCACCCACCACTGGAGAAGGCCACTTTCAGTTATTTCGGCTCCAGCACCCAGACAGAGGAGAGGTTCATTCAACTTTGGGTTGCAACGCAAAATCATGGTAAAGTTAAAAAAATGAGGATTCAATAAAGAAGTGCCCCGCAGTACAAGAATACATGGTTGAGGGGAAGGCAGTTATAAATGTCTATTCTGCACAAGGGAGGCACTGGTCCTGTGGGATCCATGCCTGGTTCATTTTTATGAACGTCAGCTTGTCCACGTTGGACCAACGTGGACAGGCGGCTGCGTTTGTCAGTAATGACGCCCCCTGCCGTGCTGAATACACGTTCAGACAAAATGCTGACTGCCGGGCAGGCCAGCAACTCCAAGGCATAAAATGCTAACTCTGGCCACGTGGACAATTTGGAGACCCAGAAGTTGAATGGGGCCGAACCATCAGTCAGTACGTGGAGGGGTGTGCAGAAGTACTGTTCAACCATGTTAGTGAAATGCTGCCTCCTGCTAACACGTTCTGTATCAGGTGGTGGTGCAGTTAGCTGTGGCGTGGAGACAAAACTTTTCCACATTTCTGCCATGCTAACCCTGCCCTCAGAGGAGCTGGCCGTGACACAGCTGCGTTGGCGACCTCTTGCTCCTCCTCTGCCTTCGCCTTGGGCTTCCACCTGTTCCCCTGTGACATTTGGGAATGCTCTCAGGAGCGCGTCTACCCGCGTGCACTTGTACTAGCGCATCTTCCTATCACGCTCCAGTGCAGGAAGTAAGGTGGGCACATTGTCTTTGTACTGGGGATCCAGCAGGGTGGCTACCCAGTAGTCCGCATACGTTAAAATGTGGGCAACTCTACTGTCGTTGCGCAAGCACTACAGCATGTAGTCGCTCATGTGTGCCAGGCTTTCCAGAGGTAAGGACAAGCTGTCCTCTGTGGGAGGCGTATCGTCAACGTCCTCCTTATCCCCCCAGCCACATACCAGTGATGGGCCTGAGCTATGTCGGGTGCCACCCCACTGTGAACCTGCTTCATCCTCATCCTCCTCCACCTCCTCCTCATTCTCCTCGTCCTCCAGTAGTGGGCCCTGGCTGGCCACATTTGTACCTGGCATCTGCTGTTGCAAAAAACCTCACTCTGAGCCACTTCTAACAGACTGGCCTGAAAGTGCTAAAAATGACTCCTCATCCTCCTCATCCTCCTCCTGGGCCACCTCCTTTTCCATCATTGCCCTAAGCGTTTTCTCAAGGAGACATAGAAGTGGTATTGTAACGCTGATAATGGTGTCATCGCCACTGGCCATGTTGGTGGAGTACTCGAAACAGCGCAACAGGGCACACAGGTCTCGCATGGAGGCCCAATCATTGGTGGTGAAGTGGTGCTGTTCCGCAGTGCGACTGACGCGTACGTACTGCAGCTGAAACTCCACTATGGCCTGCAGCTGCTCGCACAGTCTCTCCAGCATGTGCAAGGTGGAGTTCCACCTGGTGGGCACGTCGCATATGAGGCGGTGAGAGGGAAGGCCGAAGTTACGCTGTAGTGCAGACAGGCGAACAGCGGCAGGATGTGAACGCCGGAAGCACGCACAGACGGCCCACACTTTACGCAGCAGCTCTGACATGTCGGGGTAGTTGTGAATGAACTTCTGCACCACCAAATTCAGCACATGCGCCAGGCAAGGGATGTGCGTCGCCCATTATCGCACACCACCAGGCCAAGCTGGAGGCCCACCGGCAGAAACCACTCGTCGGTCTGTTGTTCCATACCCCGCCACAACTCCTGCGCGGTGTAGGGCCTGTCCCCCAAACATATGAGTTTCAGAATGGCCTGCTGACGTTTACCCCGGGCTGTGCTGAAGTTGGTGGTGAAGGTGTGTGGCTGACTGGATGAGCTGGTGGAAGCAGAGGAGGAGGAAGCCGAGTAGGAGGAGGAGGCTACAGGAGGCAAAGAATGATGCCCTGCGATCCTTGGCGGCGGAAGGACGTGCGCTAATGAACTCTGCGCCTGGGGTCCAGCCACCACTACATTTACCCAGTGTGCAGTTAGGGAGATATAGCGTCCCTGGCCGTGCTTACTGGTCCACGTATCTGTAGTTAGGTGGACCTTGCCACAGATGGCGTTGCGTGGTGCACACTTGATTTTATCGGATACTTGGTTGTGCAGGGAAGGCACGGCTGTCTTGGAGAAGTAGTGGCGGCTTGGAACACATACTGTGGGACAGCAATGGCCATCAGCTGTTTGAAGCTGTCTGTGTCCACCAGCCTGAATGACAGCATTTCAAAGGCCAGTAGTTTAGAAATGCTGGCATTCAGGCCCAAGGCTCGAGGATGGCTAGGTGGGAATTTACACTTTCTCTCCAAGGCTTGTGAGATGGAGAGCTGTACACTGCCGTGTGACATGGTGGAGATGCTTGGTGACGCAGGTGGTGGTTTTGGTGGCACATCCTCTGTTTGGTGGGCGGCAGGTGCCAACGTTCCTCCCGAGGCGGAGGAAGAGGCCGAGGCAGCAGCAGAAGAGGGAGCAGGGGGAGCCTGAGTGAGTTCCTTGCTTTTAAGGTGTTTACTCCACTTCAGTTCATGCTTTGCATGTAGATGCCTGGTCATGCAGGTTGTGCTAAGAACGTTAATGCCTCGCTTCAGGCTCTGATGGCACAGTGTGAAAACCACTCAGGTCTTGTCGTCAGCACATTGTTTAAAGAAGTGCCATGCCAGGGAACTCCTTGAAGCTGCCTTTGGGGTGCTCGGTCCCTGGTGGCGGTGGCCATTAGCAGGCGAACTCTCTTGGCGGCGGCTGTTCTGCTTTTGCCCCCTGCTCCCTCTTTTGCTACTCTGTTGGCTCAGTCTCACCACTGCCTCTTCCTCTGAACTATGAAAGTCAGTGGCACGACCTTCATTTCATGTGGGGTCTAGGACCTCATCGTCCCCTGCATCGTCTTCCACAGAGTCTTCCTCCCTGACCTCCTGTTCGGTCTGCACACTGCAGAAAGACGCAACAGTTGGCACCTGTGTTTCATCATCATCAGAGACATGCGGACTCCGATGAGATGGCATTCCCATGTCCTCATCATCAGGAAACATCAGTGGTTGTGCATCAGTGCATTCTATGTCTTCCACCACTGGGGAAGGGCTAGGTGGATTCCCTTGGGAAACCCTGCCAGCAGAGTCTTCAAACAGCATAAGAGACTGCTGCATAACTTGAGGCTCAGACAGTTTCCCTGATATGCATGGGGGTGATGTGACAGACTGATGGGCTTGGTTTTCAGGCGCCACCTGTTCACTTTCTGCAGAAGACTGGGTGGGAAATAATGTTGTAAACGTGCTGGATCCACTGTCGGCCATCCAATTGACTAGCGCCTGTACCTGCTCAGGCCATACCATCCTTAGAACGGCATTGGGCCCCACCAAATATCGCTGTAAATTCTGGTGGGTACTGGAACCTGAGGTAGTTGGTTCAATAGGACGTGTGTCCGCATCCCTTACTAGATGTTTTCCTCATTGTTACCGTTCACCAAGCACCACAATATGAAAAAAAATATTTGGCCCAATGTATTGATTTCAAATTCAGGCCTTGTTTTACAAGCACCTAACACTATCTGCCTATTTATTTATGTAGCATATTACACTAATCCAGGCACAGCAGTAACCACTGATTTAGGGGAATATCTCTTTTAGGGCTAGTATTTAGGCCCTGGATGAAAGGTATCCTTTTATGGACAGATTTACACTTGGAGATGCACAGTAGCATGAGATAAAATATGTAGGATTATGCCTTCAGCAATTGTATTTTAACACTTTGTGTAATATACACTTTAACGTACAGAAATACAATGGGAGATGCACGGTAGCGTGTGAAGTAAATGAGGATGACCCTCTCAGCACTTGTATATACACCTTGAGTGTAATATACCCTTTTATGGACAGATTAACACTTGGCCTGCAACAGCTGGAACACCAGATTCAGGGTATTGCTATATTGGCAATTGAATTTAACCCTAGAACAAAATTTTCCCTTTTACAGACAGATTAACACTTTGCCTGCAACAGCTGGGACACCAGATTCAGGGTATTGCTATTTTGGCAATTGAATTTCACCCTAGAACAAAACATATGTTTTGGCGGACACTATTATAGTTTGCCAGCCAGTGCTGGGACACCAGATTCAGGGTATTGCTATTTTGGCAAGTGAATTTCACCCCGGAACAAAACATATGTTTTGGCGGACACTATTATAGTTTGCCAGCCAGTGCTGGGACACCAGATTCAGGGTATTGCTATTTTGGCAAGTAAATTTCACCCCGGAACAAAACATATGTTTTGGCGGACACTATTATAGTTTGCCAGCCAGTGCTGGGACACCAGATTTATGGTATTGCTATTTTGGCAATTGAATTTCACCACAGAACAAAATATATGTTTTGGCGGACACTATTATAGTTTGCCAGCCAGTGCTGGGATACCAGATTTAGGGGATTGCTATTTTGGCAAGTGAATTTCACCCCAGAACAAAATATATGTTTTGGCGGACACTATTATAGTTTGCCAGCCAGTGCTGGGACACCAGATTTATGGTATTGCTATTTTGGCAATTGAATTTCACCACAGAACAAAATATATGTTTTGGTGGACACTATTTTAGTTTGCCAGCCAGTGCTGGGACACCAGATTTAGGGGATTGCTATTTTGGCAAGTGAATTTCACCCCAGAACAAAATATATGTTTTGGCGGACACTATTATAGTTTGCCAGCCAGTGCTGGGACACCAGATTTAGGGGATTGATATTTTGGCAATTGTATTTAACCCCTTAATAAAATATAGAAATTGCTATCCTGAGTTTCTAGGGGTGACAATTAGCACAGCCAAGCCCTGATGTAGGATATACAGTTGTGTTCAAAATTATTAAACCCCACTGAAATTGAGTGTTTTGGCAAGTTTGACATTGATTTTGATCATATCAGTCATCTTGTTTACAATTAAATCAAAGAGGCACTTGTAAGTCAGAAAAATATAACATAACATTTATAATGAAATAACCACAAATGTCTTTTCTGTGCTCACATCATTATCAGTTTTATTCAACCCCCAAGTGATATTCAATCTTAATACTTAGTACAACATCCTTTTCCAGTTATAACAGCTTTTAAACGTGAAGCATAGCTTGACACAAGTGTCTTGCAGCGATCTACGGGTATCTTCGCCCATTCTTCATCGGCAAAACCTCAAGTTCAGTCACATTCTTAGGCTTGCACGCTGCAACTGCTTTCTTTAAGTCCCACCAGAGGTTCTCAATCGGATTTAAGTCTGGTGACTGCGTTGGCCACTTCAAAATGTTCCAGCCTTTAATCTGCAACCATGCCCTAGTGGACTTGGAGGTATGCTTGGGATCATTGTCCTGTTGAAAGGTCCAACGTCTTCCAAGCCTCAGGTTTGTGACGGACTGCATCACATTTTCATCCAATATCTCCTGGTACTGAAGAGAATTCATGGTACCTTGCACACGCTGATGCTTCCCTGTACCTGTAGAAGCAAAACAGCCCCAAAGCATGATTGACCCCCCGCCATGCTTCACAGTAGGCAAGGTGTTCTTTTCTTCATAGGCCTTGTTCTTCCTCCTCCAAACATAGAGTTGATCCATGGGCCCAAACAGTTCTAATTTTGTTTCATCAGTCCACAGAACACTATCCCAAAACTTTTGTGGTTTGTCCACATGACTTTTGGCATACTGCAGTCGACTCTTCTTATTCTTTGGAGACAGCAAGGGGGTGCGCCTGGGAGTTCTGGCATGGAGGCCTTTATTACGCAGTGTGCGCCTTATTGTCTGAGCTGAAACTTCAGTACCCGCATCTGACAAATCTGTTTTCAGTTCCTCAGCAGTCACACGGGGACTTTTCTCCACTTTGTGCTTCAGGTCGCGCACAGCAGTCGAAGTCAGCATCTTCTTTCTGCCACGACCAGGTAGCGTTTCAACAGTGCCCTTTTCCTTGAATTTGCGAATGATGCTTCCTATGTTGTCTCTTGGTATGTTTAACATCTTTGCAATCTTCTTATAGCCATTGCCCTTCCTGTGAAGAGAAATCACCTCTTCTCTTGTCTTCCTGGACCATTCTCTTGACTTCACCATGTTTGTAAACACCAGTAAATGTCTAGAAGTAGCTGAGTATCACAGTCATTTTAAATCTGCCAAATTGGTGCTTATTATGCTTGATTGATGCTCCTTGACATCCAATAGGTGTTTTCAATACCGGATCGAAAACACTTGAATGAACCTCTGTTCTTAAGATTGGTAGTCTAAGGGGTTGAATAATTGTGTCAATGAAGAAATCACAAAAAAACATTTAATACTGTATTACAAAAACAATTGATTGTCATTTTAGTTGCATTTAGTTCTTTAAAAAGTCCTTGTAAGATTTCATTCTGAACACAATTACAAATGTACACTAAATTCCCTAAAACCCTTTACAGCATTGGGGGCTGAATAATTTTGAACACAACTGTAGCAATAAAAAACTAGTATTGATGGATTGATGGACTTGGTGGCAGCTTGTTCTGGTGCACCACAAGTCACAAAATGGCCGCCGATCACCACAAAAAAAAAAGTGACAGAAAAACAATCTGTGCAGCCTAAAAACCAGTGACTAACTAGCAGAAGTTGAATCATTCACAGCTGTAGATCGATCACTTCATTAGGTGCTTTTGCTGACTTTTCCCTGCCTAATCTCGCCCTCACAACAGCTGCGTCCTCTCTCTACACTAATCAGAGCAGTGTGACGTGCGGCGCTACGTGACTCCAGCTAAAATAGAGGCTGGGTCAAATGCTGCACTTGGCCAATCACAGCCATGCCATTAGTAGGCATGGCTGTGATGGGCTCTTAGGGCAAGAAGTAAAACGCTAGCTGATTGGCTGCTGTGCAGCCATTCAAAAAGCGGGAAGAAATCGCCGAACAACGAACCCAAACTTTTTTGAAAATGTTCGGGTTTGGGTCTGTGTCCCGAACACCCCAAAATTCGGTACGATCCCGAACTATTCTCGAACTGTTCGCTCAACACTAATTAAAGGCAAAAATTAAATGCCTTATTTAGCGGCAAGCTACTGTGCCACCCGTTATGAGTGGTGGGCACTGGCCGTAGGCACACTACAATTAGGGAAGTGGGCCTGACACACACTGGCAGTCAGGCAACTGAAATTAGATTAAAGTGTAAAAATTAAATGCCTTTTTTATGCAAAGTCCTGTGCCACACGATATGAGTGGTGGGCATTGGCAGTGGGCACACTATAGTCAGTGGAAGTGGGCCTGACACACACTGGTAGCAGGCAGGCAACTGAAATTAGATTAAAGTGTAATAATTGAATGCCTTTTTATGCAAAGTCCTTTGCCACATGGTATGAGTGGTGGGCACTGGAAGTTGGCACACTACAGTCAGTGAAAGTGGGCCTGACACACACTGGCAGCAGGCAGGCAACTGAAATTAGATTAAAGTGTACAAATGAAATGCCTATTTTTTTTATTCAAAGTCCTGTGCCACAATGTATGAGTGGTGGGCACTGGCAGTGGGCACACTACAGTCAGTGAAAGTGGGCCGGACACACACTGGCAGCAGGCAGGCGACTAAAATTAGATTAAAGTGTAAAAATGAAATGTCTTTTTTTAATGAAAAGTCCTGTGCCACACGGTATAAGTGGTGGGCACTGGCAGTGGGCACACTACAGTCAGTGGAAGTGGGCCTGACACACACTGGCAGCAGGCAGGCAACTGAAATTAGATTAAAGTGTAAAAATTAAATGCCATGTATGACAGTGTGTATATTTAATAGTACATGCATGTATAACAGTGTGTGTATGAAAGGGTGCCTACATGTATGAAAGTGTGTGTATGAAAGGGTGCCTGCATCTATGGCACTCTGTTCATGAAAGGATGCCTTCATGTATGACAGTGTGTATATGTAAGTGTGCCATTATGTATGACAGTGTGTGTAATAAAGGGTGCCTGCATGTATGACAGTGTGTATATGAAACGATGCCTGCATGTATTACAGTGTGTGTATGAAAGAGTGCCTGTATGTATAAAAGTATGTATATGTAAGGGTGCCTGCATGTATGACAGTGTGCGTATGAAATGGTGCCTGCATTTATGACAGTGTGTGTACGTAAGAGTGCATGAATGTATGACTGTATGTATGAAAAGGTCCCTGCATGTATGACAGTGTGTGCATGTAAGAATACCTGCATGTATGACAGTGTGTGTATGTAAGAGTACCTGCATGTATGACAGTGTGTGTATGAAAGAGTGCCTGCATGTATGAAAGTGTGTATATGTAAGGGTGCCTGCAAGTATGACAGTGTGTGTAATAAAGGGTGCCTGCATGTATGACAGTGTGTATATGAAAGGATGTCTGCATGTATGACAATGTGTGTTTGAAAGAGTGCCTGCATGTATGAAAGTGTATATATGTAAGGGTGCCTGCATGTATGACAGTGTGTATATGAAAGGATGCCTTCATGTATGACAGTGTGTATATGTAAGTGTGCCATTATGTATGACAGTGTGTGTAATAAAGGGTGCCTTTAGTTCTTTAAAAAGTCCTTGTAAGATTTCATTCTGAACACAATTACAAATGTACACTAAATTCCCTAAAACCCTTTACAGCATTGGGGGTTGAATAATTTTGAACACAACTGTAGCAATAAAAAACTAGTATTGATGGATTGATGGACTTGGTGGCAGCTTGTTCTGGTGCACCACAAGTCACAAAATGGCCGCCGATCACCACAAAAAAAAAAGTGACAGAAAAACAATCTGTGCAGCCTAAAAACCAGTGACTAACTAGCAGAAGTTGAATCATTCACAGCTGTAGATCGATCACTTCATTAGGTGCTTTTGCTGACTTTTCCCTGCCTAATCTCGCCCTCACAGCAGCTGCGTCCTCTCTCTACACTAATCAGAGCAGTGTGACGTGCGGCGCTACGTGACTCCAGCTTAAATAGAGGCTGGGTCAAATGCTGCACTTGGCCAATCACAGCCATGCCATTAGTAGGCATGGCTGTGATGGGCTCTTAGGGCAAGAAGTAAAACGCTAGCTGATTGGCTGCTGTGCAGCCATTCAAAAAGCGGGAAGAAATCGCCGAACAACGAACCCAAACTTTTTTGAAAATGTTCGGGTTTGGGTCTGTGTCCCGAACACCCCAAAATTCGGTACGATCCCGAACTATTCTCGAACTGTTCGCTCAACACTAATTAAAGGCAAAAATTAAATGCCTTATTTAGCGGCAAGCTACTGTGCCACCCGTTATGAGTGGTGGGCACTGGCCGTAGGCACACTACAATTAGGGGAAGTGGGCCTGACACACACTGGCAGTCAGGCAACTGAAATTAGATTAAAGTGTAAAAATTAAATGCCTTTTTTTTATGCAAAGTCCTGTGCCACACGATATGAGTGGTGGGCATTGGCAGTGGGCACACTATAGTCAGTGGAAGTGGGCCTGACACACACTGGTAGCAGGCAGGCAACTGAAATTAGATTAAAGTGTAATAATTGAATGCCTTTTTTTTATGCAAAGTCCTTTGCCACATGGTATGAGTGGTGGGCACTGGAAGTTGGCACACTACAGTCAGTGAAAGTGGGCCTGACACACACTGGCAGCAGGCAGGCAACTGAAATTAGATTAAAGTGTACAAATGAAATGCCTATTTTTTTTATTCAAAGTCCTGTGCCACAATGTATGAGTGGTGGGCACTGGCAGTGGGCACACTACAGTCAGTGAAAGTGGGCCGGACACACACTGGCAGCAGGCAGGCGACTAAAATTAGATTAAAGTGTAAAAATGAAATGTCTTTTTAATGAAAAGTCCTGTGCCACACGGTATGAGTGGTGGGCACTGGCAGTGGGCACACTACAGTCAGTGGAAGTGGGCCTGACACACACTGGCAGCAGGCAGGCAACTGAAATTAGATTAAAGTGTAAAAATTAAATGCCATGTATGACAGTGTGTATATTTAATAGTACATGCATGTATAACAGTGTGTGTATGAAAGGGTGCCTACATGTATGAAAGTGTGTGTATGAAAGGGTGCCTGCATCTATGGCACTCTGTTCATGAAAGGATGCCTTCATGTATGACAGTGTGTATATGTAAGTGTGCCATTATGTATGACAGTGTGTGTAATAAAGGGTGCCTGCATGTATGACAGTGTGTATATGAAACGATGCCTGCATGTATTACAGTGTGTGTATGAAAGAGTGCCTGTATGTATAAAAGTGTGTATATGTAAGGGTGCCTGCATGTATGACAATGTGCGTATGAAATGGTGCCTGCATTTATGACAGTGTGTGTACGTAAGAGTGCATGAATGTATGACTGTATGTATGAAAAGGTCCCTGCATGTATGACAGTGTGTGCATGTAAGAATACCTGCATGTATGACAGTGTGTGTATGTAAGAGTACCTGCATGTATGACAGTGTGTGTATGAAAGAGTGCCTGCATGTATGAAAGTGTGTATATGTAAGGGTGCCTGCAAGTATGACAGTGTGTGTAATAAAGGGTGCCTGCATGTATGACAGTGTGTATATGAAAGGATGTCTGCATGTATGACAGTGTGTGTTTGAAAGAGTGCCTGCATGTATGAAAGTGTATATATGTAAGGGTGCCTGCATGTATGACAGTGTGTATATGAAAGGATGCCTTCATGTATGACAGTGTGTATATGTAAGTGTGCCATTATGTATGACAGTGTGTGTAATAAAGGGTGCCTGCATGTATGACAGTGTGTATATGAAACGATGCCTGCATGTATTACAGTGTGTGTATGAAAGAGTGCCTGTATGTATAAAAGTGTGTATATGTAAGGGTGCCTGCATGTATGACAATGTGCGTATGAAATGGTGCCTGCATTTATGACAGTGTGTGTACGTAAGAGTGCATGAATGTATGACTGTATGTATGAAAAGGTCCCTGCATGTATGACAGTGTGTGCATGTAAGAATACCTGCATGTATGACAGTGTGTGTATGTAAGAGTACCTGCATGTATGACAGTGTGTGTATGAAAGAGTGCCTGCATGTATGAAAGTGTGTATATGTAAGGGTGCCTGCAAGTATGACAGTGTGTGTAATAAAGGGTGCCTGCATGTATGACAGTGTGTATATGAAAGGATGTCTGCATGTATGACAGTGTGTGTTTGAAAGAGTGCCTGCATGTATGAAAGTGTATATATGTAAGGGTGCCTGCATGTATGACAGTGTGTATATGAAAGGATGCCTTCATGTATGACAGTGTGTATATGTAAGTGTGCCATTATGTATGACAGTGTGTGTAATAAAGGGTGCCTGCATGTATGACAGTGTGTATATGAAACGATGCCTGCATGTATTACAGTGTGTGTATGAAAGAGTGCCTGTATGTATAAAAGTGTGTATATGTAAGGGTGCCTGCACGTATGACAGTGTGCGTATGAAAGGGTGTGTAACCAGCGGACAAGGGGGGTAATGTAGTTGTGTGGCCGGCGGCAATGTATGAAAAAGAGGCATTTCGACAATTGAATCAAAAGCAATGTTATCAACGTCTACAGTACAACCCCACGGCTAGGTTTAAATCTGAGCTGGACACTTTACTTGAACTGGGCGTGTCAAGCTACATTTTGCCTCATAAACTTAGGGATGGTTTGATGGTGGATCATCCCATCACCCCTACGTTCTATCTTCTCCCCAAGGTGCACAAAGATGCTAATGCCCCACCCGGACGCCCTATTGTCTCCGGGGTGGGTAGCCTCTGTGAACAGGTGAGTAGATATGTGGACTTTTATCTGGGGGGCTCCGTGGAGACCCTGCCTTCCTATACCAAAGATACAACTGATGTATTGAGGAAATTCAATGGCGTAGTGCTGGAGGACGATATGTGGTTCGTCACGTGTGATGTTGAGGCTCTTTATACGTCGATATGCCATGACCATGGGACCCGAGCAGCTAGGTATTTTTTGGAGATGTCCAATTTGGACAAAGATTTGGTGGATTTTGTTATCTTGCTTTTGGATTTTATTTTAAAACACAATTATTTTTTATTTAAGGACCGCCTCTTCCTGCAGCTCCAGGGAACGGCAATGGGGGCGACGTGTGCGCCCTCATATGCAAACCTTTTCCTGGGGCTGTGGGAGAGGGAGGTTGTACAACAGCTACAGCTATATGACTCAGTGGTCTCATGGTCACGGTATATCGACGATATACTATTCATCTGGCAGGGTCCTTTGGATTCCCTGCGCCTCTTCCTCCAGCAGCTTAATTCTAATGATTTGAATATTGGGTTAACCTGGAAATATAGCCAGGAGCAGATTGAGTTTCTTGATATTTGTTTAAAAAGGGGTTGGATGGCACGGTCTCCACGGATCTCTTCAGAAAGTCTACAGCTACCAACTCACTTCTACATGCTAAATCTTCCCATTATCCACAAACTATCCGTGCTATCCCTACTAGCCAATTTTTACGATTGCGACGCATCTGCTCAAGTGATCATGGGTTTGAGGCCCAATCTAGGAACCTCAGAGACAGATTCCTTGCTAGGGATTATAATCATCGGGACATCAAAAAAGGCTATATGCGGGCTAAACTGTCATCTAGGGACCATTTACTAACTAATCAAAAACCGCAAGGGACAGATATTCAGTGTAGGTTTATTACACCCTTCAACAATCAATGGAGAGCAATTAGGGCGATTCTAACAAAACATTGGCCAATACTGCTATCTGATGAAGATCTGAAGCGGTCACTTTCTTCATATCCTTTGGTGACGTGGAAACGAGCCAAGAGTTTGAGGACATGCTGACACGTAGTCACTATGTTCCCCCACCGGCAAGTGGCCTTTTTGGTTCACGTGGACCGAGATGGGGTTCCTCTCCTTGTGGGCACTGTCAGGCCTGTCAATATATGGTCAGGACCTCCGAGTTTACTGACTCGAATGGTTCCCACCAATATCAGATTGTCCATCATGTCACATGTAGGACAGCTGGGGTGGTCTATCTTTTGACCTGCCCCTGCAATTTCCTATATGTAGGCATGACGACTCGTGAGCTTCGAGTCAGGACCCTGGAACATGCTAGCAGGATACGCCAGACACGGTCCATGAGTGAAGAGGAACTCAATAAACAACAACCGGTTGCTCTCCACTTTAGGGATAAGCATGCTTCGGACCCAAGGGGTTTAAAAATGCGAGGCATAGATAGGGTTATAGTTGGGTCCAGAGGTGGTGACATGAAGAAGCTCCTGTTGCAAAGAGAAACAAAATGGATTGTGTTGCTTAAAAGTGAGATCCCTTTGGGGTTAAATGAGGCAGTAAGTTTCAGGCCCTTTTTGTAATGCGCTATTTTATGTTTATGTGGTCTGTGTTTGATTTTTAATTGTTTTTTATTATTTTTCTAGCTTGTTTAGTACGGGGCCCCTGTGGGTGCTATCTGGAGGACCGTCTTTTTTGACACAGCCAACTATTGTGTGAAATATGATACGGAATGGAGGAACGAAGAAACTATGAATTATTAATATATGGACTATCTGTATCCATTTAATATTTTAATAATGTATTTTACGTACGGGTGTTTTTTATGAATTTTCATAGTACACAGTTTTTTTCACTGTTATAGCTGCCCCTTATGGGCGGTATAGTCTAATTTGGACTTTATTATCGTTGGCTTTTTCACTGGTGTATTTTGCCTCTGACTATCTATAATTGTACACGATCAAATTTGTGGATATTAATTATTTATTTTTTATCATCATGATTTTTTGCACTGTGTAATAAGATTTTTCACATTTGTATTTTGTATGCAATTTTTATGCTCACCTTTACAATCATTGAATTTGCAATTAATTATTTTTTTAGTTTTTGTTTTGGCTCACTGTTTTGTTCATGCACGCGTGGGTATTACTATTAAGGATGTGATTTTTATATCTTTTTCATTTATATTTTATTTTATTCCATTTTGTCTTTATTATTTTATATATATTATTTCTTTTGGGTTCTTATTTCTCCATCCAACTATTCTGATGTATACCCTATACTCGATCTCTGGCTAGTGTTTGTGAGTCTGTGTCGGGTACGCAGGGTGCGCATGCGCTGGGTTGCGGACTTTGGGAGGCGCTCAATGTTGGTCTGTTGCTATGGCGCCGGACGCCGACGCGGCCTCACGTCCCGGCATGTACGCTGGCCACGTCATGCTTAGCGCGGCCGTGCCGTCCTTCCGGCGCTTTGGTGACGGGTGAGCGCATCGGCAAGTGTCCGCCCCCATCATGGCGCCTTCTGCGTCCGTTTACACGCCACAGGTGAGCTCCCTACTATATATAGCCGGGCTGTTGACCACTTTAATTAGCCTCCTGACGAAGCCTGTGAGGTGAAACGCGCGTCGAGGCAGTTGTTGTGGTGAACGGACCGACCGGGTTATGGGTATGTCATTTCCATTATCCATTATGTTTACTGTCTTGTCATATGCTGTTGTGGGGTTTGTGTGCTATTTGTGATGGTTTATGGGGTTGGGTCCTGGCAGTGTACTATTGCATGGTTGACGTTTTTGTCACCTGCACTGTCTGATCTTCATTGGACCTATTGACACCCTGTTTCCTACACTAGGTGTATTATGCACACTCATAGACGGCACTATGTCTGAGTCTGTATCTATTTATATATTTAAATCCCGCTCCCTGGTCGTGTGCTGACCCACAGTCTCTGATGTTTTCAGTGGATCACCACCTTTTTGTAATTTTGTTGTACTATTTAATAAAGCGAATTTGATATTTTATCATATACTTTGCTTCTGTATTTTGTGTAAGCACTGGTCAAGTGGTTGGTTTTGTAGATTAATACCAGTTGCAAATTATTAGCTATTCGACTAAGTTGGTGGTATTGTATAGGTTCTAGTGTGCGTATGATATGAAAGGGTGCCTGCATTTATGACAGTGTGCGTATGAAAGGGTGCCTGCATTTATGACAGTGTGTGTACGAATGTATGACTGTATGTATGAAAAGGTCCCTGCATGTATGACAGTGTGTGTATGTAAGAGTGCCTGCATGTATGAAAGTGTGCCTGCAAGTATGACAGTGTGTGTAATAAAGGGTGCCTGCATGTATAACAGTGTGTGTATGTAAGAGTGCCTGCATGTATGACAGTGTGTATATTTAATAGTACGTGCATGTATAACAATGCGTGTATGAAAGGGTGCCTGCATGCAGGGGCGTAACTACCGGCGAAGCAGCTGCTTCGGGGCTCGGGCTTACAGGGGGCCCGGCAAGCACGTGTTGTCCTCACTTCTCTCCTCCCCTGGGTAATCAGCACGTGTCCTCACTCCTCTCCCGTGAATCGCTGTGTCCTCTCGCCCTTGTCTATTTAAAACTTATTTATTCTTTCTTTCAGGAAAGCTTGCACTGGGGATCGAACCTGTGACCATTAGGTTCAAAGGCAAGACACTTAACCATAAGGCTATATCAGCTGCATAGCTGCATAGCTGCATAGCTGCATAGCTGCATAGCTGCATAGCTGCATAGCTGCATAGCTGCATAGCTGCATAGCTGCATAGCTTAATAAAAAAAATAATAATAAAAAATAATATATATATATATATATATATATATAACCTCTAGATGTGGAGAACTTTGATAGTGTATCCATACACATTACAGCTGCACCAGCACATTGTATATGGATGTAGCAGAGCTTGGTGTGTTGGGGCAGCTGTAATGTGTATAGATACACTATCAAAGTTCTCCTTATCTAGAGGTCTTATTTTTTTTTAAGCTACCTGGCTATGCAGCTGATATAGCCTTGTGGTTAAGTGTCTTGCCTTTCATCCTAATGGTCACAGGTTCGATTCCCTACAAACTTTTCTGAAAGACAGGATAAATGAGGCTTGCCTAACATGGAGGTAAGTATATGTGTTGTTTTTTTTTTTTTTTTTTAAATACTGGACTTTTACTTTACTGCCACAGGGGAGGAGGGGCTATTGGCACTATGATATTGGCAAATGGGGGGCAGAGATAGGCACTTCATATTGGCACACACACACGGGGCAGGGGAGAGGATGGCACTATGATATTGGGATGGGGAAGACAGAGGCACTTGATATTGGCACATTATAGGGGGCACTATGGGGAGAGGAGCACTATGGGGGCATCTGGTGCTATATGGCTGGCTACTGGCACATTATAGGGTGGGTTTATATGGCTGACTACTGGCACATTATAGGGGGGTTATATGGCTGGCTACTGGCACATTATAGGGGGGCTGGGGGGGCTATATGGCTGACTACTGGCACATTTAAGGGGGGCTATATGGCTGGCACATTATAGAGGGGGAGCGAAACACGCGGGTAGGGGGGGTCCAATACAAAAATTTGCTGTGGGGCCCAGTCATTTCTAGCTACGCCCCTGCCTGCATGTATGAAAGTGTGTGTATGAAAGGGTGCCTGCATCTATGGCAGTATGTTCATGAAAGGATGCCTTCATGTATGACAGTGTGTATATGTAAGTGTGCCATTATGTATGACAGTGTGTGTAATAAAGGGTGCCTGCATGTATGACAGTGTGTATATGAAACGATACCTGCATGTATTACAGTGTGTGTATGAAAGAGTGCCTGTATGTATAAAAGTGTGTATATGTAAGGGTGCCTGCATGTATGACAGTGTGCGTATGAAAGGGTGCCTGCATGTATGACAGTGTGTGTACGTAAGAGTGCATGCATGTATGATCTTATAATCCAAGTGGGACTCAGGAACAAGGCGATAGTAAGTCCATCAGCAAGGTTTCCAACAGAGAAAGTAATGCAGCAATATCCCAACAGCAATCCCAATAACTGGACGACACACAGTTTCAGGAGCAGAACTGGACACCTTAATGACAGCCAGCACTCACAATTTATACAATTCCACAGGCCAGGGGCACACCCCCTCTGCCTGGGATACAGTTAACTCAGACAATGGACTAACCTAATATACATACACAGTTCTGGTGGTCTAACATTATAACACAATCAAACAGACCCCCAATGTCTTAATTGAAGAATAGGAAGAGAGGAGACACATGTGATGGGATTATCTCCTGAGTGTATCAGAGGGTGATCTACTCCTCTACCCCGGAGTCAGCTACTTAATCCCATCACTAGCACAACAGAACATAGGGACAAATGAACCAACACCTTTCCTGGGAGCCTCAGTGCAGAGTTAACCCTTCATGTATTGCTGGGTTCACCCCTGCACTTTCAATGGACAACAGGAAGGATATGGCCTATACAGTCCACACATAAATTAGGGCTCACTGTTCCTTGTAACCCCAAGAGGTATGAGGGGTCTCCGCGGGGTTCGCCGGCTTGCGTATCCGTTTTTAGTTCCCGACGATTGTTGGCAAAACACCGCTGTTCGGGCGTAAGATGGCCGCGAACACGTGTAAAACATTCGAAATGGCGGCCACCTATACTTAACCCACAGGATTCGGGCTAATCCATACGAACGGCTAAACCAACCGAACTGATGTTAGAAGGACAGCCCAGGGTCTTCCGCTACACTGCTCCCCCTTGCCCACAAGCCGGCATACACAGCCTGATCCAACACGGATCGGCTTGGGGATGTCCGGGGCTCACGGATCATTTTTCCAGGTCCGTTTGTCTTGACAACCCGTCCGCATTTCCATTCTGCTTACCCGGCCGGTACTGAATATCAAAATCAAAGGGCTGCAGCGCTAAGCTCCAGCGCAGCAGCCTAGCATTGTCCCCAGCCACCCGGTTCAGCCATACCAATGGGTTGTGATCCGTGAGCAAGGAAAAGGGCTGTCCGTACAGATAGGGCTGCAGTTTCTTTAAAGCCCACACCACAGCCAGGCATTCTTTTTCGATGGCGGCGTAGCTTACTTCTCGAGGTAACAGTTTGCGACTGATGTAAGCCACGGGATGTTCTCCGCCATCAGCCCCAACTTGGCTCAGTACTGCCCCCAATCCAAACATAGAAGCGTCTGTGTGAACAAGAAATCGTTTAGTTGGATTGGGAGCTGCCAAGACAGGGGCATTTATCAGTGCCTTTTTCAGATGTTGGAATGCCTGCTCACACTCCGGGGACCAGGTTACTTGGCGGGGCAGATTTTTCCGGGTCAGGTCAGTGAGGGGTTTTGCTAGGGCACTATAGTTAGGGACAAATTTTCTGTAATACCCGCGGTCCCCAGGAACGCTAAAACTTGGGTCTTAGTTCTAGGGGTGGGCCACTGAGCTACGGCCTCTACTTTGGCGGGTTCGGGTTTTTGCTTGCCGCACCCCACTCTATGTCCCAGGTACTGTACCTCAGCCATCCCTATACTACACTTGGCTGGTTTCAGGGTCAAACCAGCTTCCCTAATCCTGTCTAGTACAGCTCCTATATGGGCCAAGTGTTCCTGCCACGTATTGCTAAAAATAGCAATATCGTCCAGGTAGGCACATGTATAGTCCTGGAACCCATCCAGGAGTCGGTCCACCATCCTCTGGAAAGTTGCTGGGGCGTTTTCATCCCAAATGGCATGACCTTAAACTGGTACAAGCCAAATGGGGTGACAAAGGCCGACTTCGGGATGGCGTCTGGGGCCAGGGAATTTGCCAATATCCTTTACATAGGTCAATGGTAGTGAGGTATTGGCCCCTGGCCATCCTGTCTAGTAGTTCGTCTATCCGTGGCATAGGATAAGCATCAGACACGGTTTTCTCGTTCAATCTCCTGTAGTCCACGCAGAAGCGAGTTGTGCCATCTCGCTTCGGCACGAGGACCACAGGAGAAGCCCATGGACTATCTGAGGGCTCAATCACCCCCAGTTGGAGCATCTCATTGATCTCCTTGCGCATGTTTTCCCTCACCGCTTCTGGGATGCGGTAGGGGTCTGGCGCATGGGTAGTTGCCCTGGGGTCTCGACTCGGTGAGTGGCCAGAGGGTGTATCCAGGTATATTAGAGAACGTGTCTCGTTTCTCCTCTAATAGCTGCTGTACCTCGATCCGCTCCTGTGGGCTCAGCCGATCCCCCAGTACAACCTCTCCTAAATCCCCAGACAGCTGCCCATCTCCCAGTAAATCGGGAAGTGGTAAGCTGTCAAACTCTTCAGAATTGGGCGCACATATGGCGGTTACTTCCTCGGCGCGCTCCTGGTAGGGCTTCATCATGTTCACATGGAGCATGCGTCGCCCTCCGTTCCCGGCGCAGGGACCTATGATATAGGTGGTATCACATCTCTGTTCCACCACCTTATATGGTCCCTGCCAGGCGGCCTGTAACTTGTCATGTCGGACTGGTTTTAAAATTAGCACCTTCTGCCCGACCTGAAAGCTACGGTCCCTGGCTCCCGATCATACCACGTGCGCTGGCGAGTCTGTGCCGCCTGGAGGTTTTCCCTTACCGTCCTAGTCAATGCTTCCAGGCGGTCTCGGAAGGCCAGCACGTATGGTATGATGGGAGTGCCATCTGCGCTCCGGTCTCCCTCCCAATGCTCTCTAATAAGATCTAAGGGACCTCTGACCCTTCTCCCAAATAGTAGTTCAAACGGGGAGAACCCTGTGGATTCCTGGGGCACCTCCCGATATGCAAACAGGAGATGCGGCAGGAATCGCTCCCAGTCCTTGTGGGTCTCTGCGAAGGTTCGAGCATTTGTTTCAAGGTACCATTGAACCGTTCACAGAGTCCATTAGTCTGGGGGTGGTAAGGGGCACTGATAATCGGCTTAATGCCACAGATCCTCCAGAGGTGTTGGGTGAACTCTGCGGTAAATTGGGTACCCTGATCCGAGATAATCTCCTGGGTAATCCCATCCGAGAGAATATTCGCATGAGGGCATCCGCGACTGTTTCGGCGTGAATATTAGTTAGAGCCACTGCCTCTGGATATCTAGTGGCATAATCTACGACTGTTAAGATATACCTTTTACCTGACGGGCTAGCTCTCTGGAGGGGCCTATCAGATCTACCGCTATTCGGCTAAAGGGTTCCTCAATTATGGGTAAGGGATGGAGCTTCGCCTTCCTTCGGTCTCCCCTTTCCCTACCCTCTGGCAGGTATCGCACGTAGTGCAATATCGGCGTACTTCCTGGCTGATCCCTGGCCAGAAGAAATTTTGGGTCAGCCTGTACCTAGTGCGACTGACCCCAGATGCCCGGATAGTGGAATATCTTGTGCTATCCGGAGTAACTCCGCTCGGTACCGCTGCGGCACCACTAGCTGCCTCATCACTATCGGGTCTGATCCCACAATCTGCTTGTCTGTTTCCCTGTATAACAGCTGCTTATCCCAGACAAATCTCTCTCCTCCCCCGGGTGAGTCCGTGACAACCTTATCCCTATATACTTGAAGCGTAGGATCTGTTACTAGTTCAGCTGCAAATTCATTAGGTGGGGCCCAGGGAACACATTCTAAGGAAGGGAGGATCTCTTACCTGGCCCTCCGGCAGTGTGTTGTAGTCCTGGGTGCGGGCTTGTTGTCGGGTGACCACAGGGTGTGCTTCTCCTGTGGTGGTTGTCTGGGGCTCAAAAGCCGATGTGAGTCTTCCCAGATCGTTCCCCAATAATACCTCCGCCGGTAACTGTGGCATCAACCCCACCTCCACATGTCCTGACCCCGCTCCCCAATGCAAATGTACCCTTGCTGTAGGTAGCCGGTATACTGCTCCCCCGGCTACCCTGACGGCTACAGTTTTACTTAGTTTGGCTTGATCGGAAACCAGGTGGCTCTGTACCAGAGTGATAGTAGCGCCCGAGTCCCGTAGCCCTCGGACTGCTTTACCCTCCAGGTATACGGTCTGTCTGTGGTGCTGGAGATTATCCGTATTGGCCTGGACAGGATCGGCCTCGTGTAGTACCTCCCATTGTTCCACGGTGGTAATAGGAATGGCTGAACCGTATGGTGTGGCCACCATGTCCTGGTAGTGGTGGGCTGTGGCTGTCCTTGGTGGTGGTGGACCTGGACGTATCCAGGTGGAACGGTCCCTCAGCTGTGGGCATTCTCTTTTATAATGCCCCCACTTCTGGCAGTGATGACATGGCCCAGAAGTGGGTTGACGGAACCGCGGCTGGGCAGCGGGTGGTGGTGGCAGGGGTCTTGGTGGAGCTGGGGTGTACATGGTTCCCCCAAAGGTTTTAAATGTGGCTTTTGGAGCTGTAGGTTTTTGTTGCCTGCGTGCGTCTAGATACTCATCTGCCTTTCTGGCAGCTTCGGTGAGGATGTAGGATTTCTGTCCCGTACCCATTCCTGGACCTCGCCGGTTACTCCCTCATAGAACTGCTCCATCAGCATCATCTGAATTACATCCTCCATGGACCGTGCCTTGCTAGCTTGCACCCACCCGAGGGCTGCCCTTTGTAGTCTGCATGCCCACTCTGCATGTGAGTCTTTGTCCACCTTCTTTAGATCCCTGAATCTCCGCCGGTATGCTTCCGGTGTTATAGCATACCTGGCCAGTATAATTTTTTTTACTTTGTTGTAATTCCGTATTTCCTCATTAGGTACAGTACGGTATGCCTCTGCTGCCCTCCCAGTTAACTTTCCGGCCAAAATGGGTACCCAGTCTTCTGCACTGATTTTATGTAGTGCACACAGTCTCTCAATGTCTTGCAGGAAAGCGTCTATGTCTTCCTCTGCCTCCACATATGTTTTAAAAGCCTGGTATGGTATCTTAGGCTTACCTTCTGGTGGTACATTCCTTGCGGAGCTGTGTTCTGGAACTGCTGTCGTCTGTCTCCTTAAAATGAATTCTTGGACCTCTGTCATAGTTTTTGAAATAATTTCCTCTGAGGGGTTTTCCCCATAAAAGACAGCCTGAATCGAACCTGCCTCTGGAACTCCATCTGTTCCTGTGTTTCCCCTTGTTCCCTCTGTTCAGGAACCGAATCGCCATCCATTCCGTATTCTGCCATGAGTTCCGTAATGAGTACTGCTTTCTTCTTGTTGCTGGTTTGTATACCCCTTGCCTCTAGGAGATCCTTTAGCGTGGAGCGTTTCAGCGTGGTAAAATCAATCTCCATCCGTACTCCATTTATGCTTGTTCCTCTGTGAGTCTGGATCCCAGCGCTGCCAACCACTGTAGCGGATATACAATATTTCCAGGTTACCTCCGCTTATAATCCAAGTGGGACTCAGGAACAAGGCGATAGTAAGTCCATCAGCAAGGTTTCCAACAGAGAAAGTAATGCAGCAATATCCCAACAGCAATCCCAATAACTGGACGACACACAGTTTCAGGAGCAGAACTGGACACCTTAATGACAGCCAGCACTCACAATTTATACAATTCCACAGGCCAGGGGCACACCCCCTCTGCCTGGGATACAGTTAACTCAGACAATGGACTAACCTAATATACATACACAGTTCTGGTGGTCTAACATTATAACACAATCAAACAGACCCCCCAATGTCTTAATTGAAGAATAGGAAGAGAGGAGACACATGTGATGGGATTATCTCCTGAGTGTATCAGAGTGTGATCTACTCCTCTACCCCGGAGTCGGCTACTTAATCCCATCACTAGCACAACAGAACATAGGGACAAATGAACCAACACTTTCCTGGGAGCCTCAGTGCAGAGTTAACCCTTCATGTATTGCTGGGTTCACCCCTGCACTTTCAATGGACAACAGGAAGGATATGGCCTAGACAGTCCACACATAAATTAGGGCTCACTGTTCCTTGTAACCCCCAAGAGGTATGAGGGGGTCTCCGCGGGGTTCGCCGGCTTGCGTATCCGTTTTTAGTTCCCGACGATTGTTGGCAAAACACCGCTGTTCGGGCGTAAGATGGCCGCGAACACGTGTAAAACATCCGAAATGGCGGCCACCTATACTTAACCCACAGGATTCGGGCTAATCCATACGAACGGCTAAACCAACCGAACTGATGTTAGAAGGACAGCCCAGGGTCTTCCGCTACAGCGTCCCTGCATGTATGACAGTGTGTGCATGTAAGAATACCTGCATGTATGACAGTGTGTGTATGTAAGAGTACCTGCATGTATGACAGTGTATGTATGAAAGAGTGCTTGCATGTATGACAATGTGTGTATGAAAGAGTGCCTGCATGTATGAAAGTGTGTATATGTAAGGGTGCCTGCATGTATGACAGTGTGTATATGAAAGGATGCCTGCATGTATGACAGTGTGTGTACGTAAGAGTGCATGCATGTATGACTGTATGTATGAAAGGGTCCCTGCATGTATGACAGTGTGTGCATGTAAGAATACCTGCATGTATGACAGTGTGTGTATGTAAAAGTACCTGCATGTTTGACAGTGTATGTATGAAAGGGTGCCTGCATGTATGACAGTGTGTGTATGAAAGAGTGCCTGCATGTATGAAAGTGTGTAAATGTAAGGGTGCCTGCATGTATGACAGTGTGTGTAATAAAGGTTGCCTGCATGTATGACAGTGTATATGAAAGGATGTCTGCATGTATGACAGTGTGTGTTTGAAAGAGTGCCTGCATGTATGAAAGTGTATATATGTAACGGTGCCTGCATGTATGACAGTGTGTGTTTGAAAGAGTGCCTGCATGTATGAAAGTGTATATATGTAAAAGTGCCTGCATGTATGACAGTGTGCGTATGAAAGGGTGCCTGCATGTATGACAGTGTGTGTACGTAAGAGTGCATGCATGTATGACTGTATGTATGAAAGGGTGCCTGCATGTATGACAGTGTGTGTATGAAATTATGCATGCATGTATAACAGTGTGTGTATGTAAAAGTGCCTGCATGTATGAAAGTGTGTTTATTTAAGGCTGCCTGCATGTATGACAGTGTGTGTATGAAAGGGTACCTGCATGTATGACAGTGTGTGTAATTAAGAGTGCCTGCATTTATGACTGTGTGTGTGCAAAATCATTTTTAATCCATCTGTTACTGAGGTGGGGGTCGGCGACCATTTTAGCAACTGCAGTGTCCTTGGAACTGCATGTGACCTGCATGTGTGCCAGCCTGTCAGGGACATCAGTCTAATTTGTTTTTGGTAGCTCAGTGGAGGAAAAATTCTTTTTTTCTGGCAGGTCAAGTCCCCCTAAATGACCTATTTTATAATTTTGGGGTGACATAGTGCATTTCTGTAGTTGGGGGAATAAACCCGTACTGTCGTACCACAGAGCACGCTTGCATACACCGCTGAAAAACCTATTTTAAAATTTTGCGGGGACATAGTGCATTTCTGTAGTTGCTGTAATAAACCCGTACTGTTGTACCTCAGAGCACGTTTACATACAATACTGAAAAACCTATTTTAAAATTTTGCGGTGACATAGTGCATTTCTGTAGTTGGGTTAATAAACCTGTACTGTTGTGCCACAGAGCACGTTTGCATACAATGCTGTAAAACCTGTTTTATAATTTTTGGGGTCACATACTGCATTTCTGTAGTTGGGTTAATAAACCCGTACTGTTGTGCCACAGAGTACATTTGCGTACAACGCAGAAAAAACAGTTTTATAATTGTTGGGGTGACATACTGCATTTCTGTAGCTTGTTGCAATAAACAAAGATTTTGTGCTACATAGCAGATCTGAGGCCTACCCTGTATTTCAGTCATTTTAAGTAACCTGTGGAACTTCGCATATACATAGTTGGTTGCAAAAACACCGGTTTGTGGTAGACAGCGGTGTACGCTGCCTTTCTGACAGTCAAATTAAACCGTTAACCTCTGCTTTTACATTGTTGGTTTGAACAATCAAATTTTTGTTCATAGTGAAGTAATTGTATTGAATTGCTCCCTTATACTGTTGTGTGACCTAAAGAAATGTATTCTGTTTATGACACTGGCACTGCCTTACTGTTAGTGAACTTAATTGTTGACTTTTGGCAGTTAAATTTACACCTGAGATAAACCATCTGTTAGTTTGGTGGGTGAACTAAAATAATGAGGAGAACATCAAATAAGGGACGTGGACATGGTCATGGTGGTGTTGGTGGAGCTCCTGTTGCTGGGAGAGGACGTGGCCATTCTGCGCCAGCTACAGGTCCAAGTAAAACATCTTCCTCAGGTGCGAGTAGGCAACATAACCTGCAACGTTATTTGGTAGGCCAAAATGCCGCTCTATGGATGGCGAGGCCAGAACAAGTACAGGCGATAGTAGATTGGGTGGCTGACAGTGACAGCAGATCCTTCACAGTATCTCCCACCCAGTCCTCTGCAGAAAGCTCAGAGTTGGCACCTGCAGCCCATGCCCATCAGTCTTTCACCTCACCCCCTTGCAAAGCAGCCAAGCAGCCTGAGCTTCAAGTCATGCAGCAGACTCTTATGCTTTTTGATGACTCTGCTGGCAGGGTTTTCCTGGGCCATCTACATAGCCCTGCCCCCGAAGTGGTCTGCTGGCAGGGTTTTCCTGGGCCATCCACATAGCCCTGCCCCCCGAAGTGGAAGACACTGGCCTTTGAAATGCTGTCATTCTGTCTGGTGGAGACGGACTGTTTTAAACAGCTGATGGTGGTGGTTGTCCCACAGTACGTCGTTCCCAGCCGCAACTACTGTTCCAAGTGAGCTGTCTCTTTCCTGCACACCCAAGTAGAGGATAAAATCAGGTGTGCACTGCGCAACGCCATCTGTGGCAAGGTCCACATAACCACAGATACATGGACCAGTAAGCACGGACAGGGACGCTATATTTCCCTAACTGCACACTGGGTAAATGTAGTGGCAGCTGGGCCCGAGGCGGATAGCGGTTTGGCGTATGTCCTTCCACCACCGAGGATTGCAGGGCATTATTCTTTGCCTCTTGTTGCCTCCTACTCCTCTTCCTCCTCCTCCTCCTCTTCCTCTTCTACCACCTCCTCATCCGGTCAGCGAAAGACCTTCATCACCAACTTCAGCACAGCCAGGGGAAAACGTCAGCAGGCGGTTTTAAAACTCATGTGTTTGGGGGACAAACCCCACACCGCACAGGAGCTGTGGAGGGGCATAGAAGAACAGACCGATAAATATACGGAGGACACAGACGATACACCACCTACAGAGGACAGCTTATCCTTACCTCTGGGTAGCCTGGCACACATGAGCGACTACATGCTACAGTGCCTGTGCAACGACTGCAGAGTTGCCCACATTTTAACTTGTGCTGTACTGGGTTGCCACCCTGCTGGATCCCCGTTACAAAGACAATGTCCCGTCCTTAATTCCCTCACTGGAGCATGATAGGAAGATGCGCGACTACAAGCACACGCTGCAAGACGTTCTCCTGAGGGCATTCCCAACTGACACCGGGGGACAAGTGGAGCACAAGGCGAAGGCAGAGGCAGAGTAGGATGAGGTCGCCAACGCAGCTGGGCTAAGGCCAGCACCTCACAAGGCAGGGTTAGCATGGCCAACATGTGGATAAGCTTTGTCACCACGCCACAGCAACCGGCACCACCAGCTGATATGGAACATCTTAGCAGGAGGCAGCATTTGAACAACATGGTGGAACAGTACGTTCCATGCACACGCCTACACGTACTGACTAATGGTTCTGCCCCATTCAACTTCTGGGTCTGCAAATTGTCCACATGGCCTGAGCTTGCCCTTTATGTCTTGGAGGTGCTGGCCTACCCTGCAACCAGTGTATTGTCTGAACGTGTATTTAGCACGGCAGGGGGCGTCATTACAGACAAACGCAGCCGCCTGTCCACAGCCAACGTGGACAAGCTCACGTTCTTTAAAACGAACCAGACTTGGAACCCACAAGACTTGTCTGTACCTTGTGCAGAATATACATTTATACCCGCCTCAACCATGCATACTTGTACTCAAGTGCACTTATTCTTAGATTTTTTTTTATTTGTCCCATTATTTTGGGGGCTACCCCAATAAAAATAAAAATAAAATGAACAAAAACAAAAAAATGTTAGCTGGCTACCTCCTCCTCCTCCATCGCCGCTTCCACCTACAACACCACATTTACACCACACCACATTCACCGCCTCCTCAACCTCCGACTCCACAGTTGCAGGTTAATAATTTTTTTTTATTGTAAGTTATATCCCTATCCACATTTGTTTGCAGAGCACTTGCCATGCTCTTAAGCACATTGTGCTGCCTTTTGCAGCCCTCTAGCCCTTTCCATTGAATTTTTAGAGCCATTTTAGTGCCCCAGAGTTCGGGTCTCCATTGTCTTCAATGGTGTTCGGGTTCGGGGTCAAGTTCGGGCCCAGTTCGGATACTGAACACAAACTTTTTTATAAAGTTCGGCCGAAACCCGTCGAAACCGAACTTCCAGGTGTTCGCTCAACTCTATGTATTTGCTGTTCAGCGGTGCAGTTATATGTTCAAAAGCCTTCTGTGGTGTGTATAAGTGGAAAAGAAGAAGGGTCTATTTGCCATTCAGCTGTGCAGTTACATGTTCTAAAGCCCTTTTTGGCGTGTATTAGTGGCAAACAAATATATATATTTGCCGTTCAGCGGTGCAGTTATATGTTCTAAAGCCCCTTTTGCCGTGTATTAGTGGCAAAAGTAAATTATATTTGCCATTCAGTCGTGCAGTTATATGCTCAAAAACCTTCTGTGGCATGTATAAGTGGAAAAGAATAAGGTCCTATTTACCATTCAGCGGTGCAGTTATATGTTCTAAAGCCTTCTGTGGTGTGTATAAGTGGAAAGAAATAAGGGGCTATTTGCCGTTTAGCGGTGCAGTTATATGTTCTAAAGCCCTTTTTGTCATGTAATAGTGGCAAAATAGAAATATATTTGCCGTTCAGCGGTGCAGTTTTATGTTCTTTTTCCCTTTTTGTCCTGTATTAGTGGCAAAATAAAAAATACATTTGCTGTTCTGTGGTGCAGTTATATGTTCTAAAGCCCATTTTGCGTCTATTAGTGGCAAAAGAAAAATATATTTGCCGTTTGCGGTGCAGTTATATGTTCTAAAGCCCTTTTTGCCATGTATTAGTGACAAAAGTAAAATACATTTGCCGTTCAGCGGTGCAGTTATATGTTCTAAAGCCCTTTTTGTTGTGCATTAGTGAAAAATGTTAAATATATTTGCCGTTCAGTTGTGCAGTTATATGTTCTAAAGCCCTTTTTGCCGTGTATTAGTGGCAAAAGTAAAATATATTTGCCATTCATAGGTGCATTTATATCTTCTAAAGCCTTCTGTGGCGTGTAAAGGTGAAAAAATAAGGGCCTATTTGCTGTTCAGTGGTGCAGTTATATGTTCTAAATCCCCTTTTGTCGTGTATTTGGGTCAAAAGAAAAATGTATTTGTCGTTCAAAGGTGCAGTTATATGTTCTAAAGCATTTTGTGGTGTGTATAAGTGAAAAAAATAAGGGCCTATTTGCCATTCAGCGGTGCAGCTATATGTTCTATAGCCCTTTTTGTCGTGTTATTGTGGCAAAATAAAAACATATTTGCCGGTTAGTGGTGGAGTTTTATGTTCTTTAGCCCTTTTTGTCCTGTATTAGTGGCAAAAGAAAAATATATTTGCTGTTCTGTGGTGCAGTTATATGGTCTAAAGCCCATTTTGTCATCTATTAGTGGCAAAAGAAAAATATTTTTGCCGTTTGTGGTGCAGTTATATGTTCTAAAGCCCTTTTTGCCGTGTATTAGTGGCAAAAGCAGAATACATTTGCCGTTCAGCTGTGCAGTTATATGTTCTAAAGCCTTTTTGTTGTGCATTAGTAAAAAACGTAAAATATATTTGCCGTTCAGTGGTGCAGTTATATGTTCTAAAGCCCTTTTTGCTGTGTATTAGTGGCAAAAGTAAAATATATTTGCCATTCATAGGTGCATTTATATCTTCTAAATCCTTCTGTGGCGTGTATAAGTGGAAAAAATAAGGGCCTATTTGCCATTCAGCGGTGCAGTTATATGTTCTAAATCCCTTTTTGTTGTGTATTTGGGTCAAAAGAAAAATATATTTGTCGTTCAAAGGTGCAGTTATATGTTCTAAAGCCCTTTATGGCATGTATAAATGGAAAAAAATAAGGGCCTATTTGCCGTTCAGCAGCACAGTCATATGTTCTAAATCCCTTTTTGTCGTGTATTAGTAGCAAAATAAAAATATATTTGCCGTTCAGCGGTGCAGTTATATGTTCTAAAGCCCTTTATGGCATGTATAAGTGGAAAAAAATAAGAGCCTATTTGCCGTTCAGCGGCACAGTCATATGTTCTGAAGCCCTTTTTGGCGAGTAATAGTGGCAAAATCAAAATATATTAGTGAAAAAAATTAAATATATTTGCCGTTCAGTTGTGCAGTTATAGGTTCTAAAGCTCTTTTTGCCATTTATTAGTGGCAAAAGTTTAATATATTTGCCGTTCAGCAGTGCAGTTATATGTTCTAAAGCATTCTGTGGCCTGTATCAGTGAAAAAAAATAAGAGCCCATTTGCCGTTCAGCAGTCATATGTTCTAAAGCCGGTTTTGGCATGCAATAGTGACAAAATAAAAATATATTTGCCGTTCAGCAGTGCAGTTATATGTTCTAAATCCCTTTTTGTTGTGTATTAGTGGCAAAAGAAAAATATATTTGCCTTTCAGCGGTGCAGTTATATTTTCTAAAGCATTTAGTGGCATGTATAAGGGGAAAAAAATAAGGGCCTATTTGCCGTTCAACGGTGTAGCTATATGTTCTAAAGCCCTTTTTGTCGTTTGATAGTGGCAAAATAAAAATATATTTGCCGTTCAGCGGTGCAATTATATTTTCTAAAGCATTTAGTGGCGTGTATTAATGGAAAAAAATAAGTGCCTATTTGCCGTTCAGCAGTGCAGTTATATGTTCTAAAGCAGGCTATGTCCTTGCCCCTCTCCTTGCACAGGGTGCCGGCAGTGCTGTGAAGAAGCACACTTCGCCAGCGCTCGTTTCAGTACCCCTCTTTTTACGAGGGGCCAGCGGACCTAAAGTCCTAGGGTTGGGTTTCTCCGGATGAGCCAGATGAAACCTTTTCACCAGTCTGGCAGCATCTGACTTACTCATAGGCACCCAAGACCTTTCTTCTGGCCCGAAACCCTTCCAATGCACCAGATACTGGAAGGAATTCCGGACCTTTCTAACATCAATAATCCTTAAGACCTCAAATTCAATTTGTCCGGCAACCTTCACTGGAGGCAGGGGTTCCTGTGAAGGAACGACAGGTGACACAAACTTCTTTAATAAAGACTTGTGAAACACATTGTGGATGAGAAAGGAGTCAGGTAGTTTAAGTTTAAAACATATAGGGTTGATAACCTTAATAATCTCGTAAGGACCAATAAATTGTGGAGCAAACTTAATAGATGGTACTTTAGGAGAAATATTTTTGGTAGATAGCCATACCTTCTTACCCACCACAAAATCCACCCCATGAGAGAGTCTTTTATCAGCCTTGATTTTCTGAACCTCCTGGGCTTTCTTCAGGTTCGACTAAACCTGGGCCCAGACTGTGCATAGTTCTCTAACCAATTTATCTGCTTCCGGAACTTGTGAAGAGGATGGGGACAGTGAATTAAATCGTGGATGGAAGCCAAGATTACAGGAAAAAGGCGACACTTCAGTGGATGACTTCACCCGGGTATTAATAGCAAACTCAGCCAAGGGTAGAGCCGCACGCACACCTGTTGGTTGTCAGCAATATAACATCTCAAAAACTGTTCCAACAACTGATTCAGCCATTCGGTTTGACCATTAGTTTCAGGGTGAAAAGCAGAAGAAAAAGACAAAGCAATATCACATTTATGACACAAGGCTCTTCAAAACCTAGAAACAAACTGACCGCCTCTATCGGAGACAACATTTTATGGAATCTCGTGCAGACATACCACAGGATCCACAAACAGGGAAGCCAGAGTCTTAGCTTTAGGGAGCTTAGCAAGTGGAACGAAATGCACCATCTTACTAAATCTATCGACCACTACCCATACCACTGACTTATCCTCAGATGGAGGCAAGTCAGTAATAAAATCCATGGAAATATGCGACCATGGTCTACTAGGAATGGGTAATGGTCGTAACTCACCAGCCGGCGAGTTCTGGAAGTTTTGGCTCTAGCACACACCTCACATAAAGACACATACGAGTTGACATCCCTCGATAATGTGGTCCACCTGGAAATAAGTTCCTTGGTGGAATGTCCACACAATACTGAATTATGGCACTCACCCAACAGCCGGAGGCGTAAGTGACCTGGAACAAACAACTTATCACTGGAGGAGCTAGATGTTGTGCCGCCTTAATTTCAGTGGTATGAATGGAGGATATTGAGGCCACAATGGTATCAGCTGGCAAAATTGGTTCTAGAGGAGAGTCTGGAGGTTGAAAGGCATGGAAACTTCGGTACAAGGCGTCAGCTTTTACATTTTTACTTCCTGGCCTGAAAGTAATAGAAAAATTAAAACGCGTAAAGAATAACACCCATCTTGCTTGTCTAGGATTCAAACGATTAGCGGATTCCAAAAACAATAGATTTTTATGATCCGTAAGAACAGTGATGCAATGCAGAGTCCCCTCCAAAAAAATGGCGCCATTTCTCAAAAACCCATTTAATAGCGAGTAGCTCTCGGTTCCCGGTGTTATAATTTCTCGGCATACAGGGGGTTAAGCTGCCGGCATCGGTGTTTTCACCGATGCTGGCGGATACAGCAGGGGTCCGGCTGTCAGTATCAGCCGGGCCCCTGCTGCTGATCGCGGCAGGAGGTGGGGGGCCTGGAGGGGTTAAATAGGCCAAGCCGGTGAGTCACATGATGTGGCCAGCGTCACATGACTCACAGCAGCCCAACTCATCTGCTGCTCGCCTGCTGCCATGGAGACGAGGATGGAGGCTATGTCTTGCCCCTCTCCTTGTGCAGGGTGCCGGGAAGGAAGAACGTGTCGCCGGCCCTTCTTTTCAGTAATAGTGGGAAAATAAAAATATGTTTGCCATTCAGCGGTGCAGTTATATGTTCTAAAGCCCTTTTTGTCATGTATTAGTGGCAAAAGAAAAATATATTTGCAGTTCATCGGTGCAGTTATATGTTCTAAAGCTTTTTTGTGGTGTGTATAAGTGGGAAAAAATAACGGCCTATTTGTGGCGTGTATAAGTTGAAAAAAACAAAGCCTCTTTTGCTGTTCAGCGGTGCAGTTACATGTTCTAAAGCCCTTTTTGTCGTGTATTAGTGGCAAAAGAAAATTTATTTGCCGTTCAGCGGTGCAGTTATATGTTTTAATACCCTTTTTGTTGTGTATTAGTGGCAAAAGAAAAATATATTTGCCGTTTGTGGTGCAGTTATATGTTCTAATGCCCTTTTTGTCCTGTATTAGTGGCAAAAAATAAGGGCATATTTGCCGTTCAGAGGTGCAGTTATATTTTCTAAAGCTCTCTTTGTTGTGTAATAGCGGCAAAATAAAAATATATTTGCCGTTCAACGGTGCATTTAAATGTTCTAAAGCCCTTTTTGTCGTGTATTAGTGGCAAAAGAAAAATATATCTTCCGTTCTGCGGGTATGTTCTAAAGCCCTTTTTGGCATGTATTAATGGGGAAAAAGAAAAAGGACGTATTAGCCATTGTGTGTTGAAGTGGGAAAATTACAGTCCTTTTTGGTGTGTATTAGTGGCAAAAAAATATATTTGCCATTCAGCGGTGAAGTTCCATTGTACTACAGCCATTTACAGGGTGTATTAATAGGATAGATACGTATGTCCTATTAGCCGTTCTGCGGTGAATTGTGTTTGTCATATTTATTTTATTGAGGTGTATTAATAGCAAAAAGAAAATTGATGGGTGATTGTAGACCTTTTTCTGTATGAACCGAATTATGTCGATTAGCCACTCAGTTGTGAAATTTGTTTGTGATGCAGTCTCTTTGGGGAAAATAGGTTGGTAGCTGTAACTATGGTCAAGGACAATATATGTCCTTTACGATCCACTGGGTAAATGTGGTTCCTGCCCAGCCACACCAGCAATTTGGTCAGCTGACGCCACTTCCACCTGCGCGTTCTCACGCCATTGGTCCTGCGACAGTTTCCGCTTCTACCTCCTTATCCTCCACTGTGTTCTCAGCCTCCACTGCCGGGACAATTCACAGTGCTTCTCCAGCATACCAAATGTGCAGGACGCAGCGGTGTCACGATGTTCTACATGTCGTTTGCCTTGGTGAACTGAGTCATGCAGGGGAGAAACAGCTCCGTGACCTTCATCAACAAATAGAATCCTGGCTTTCTCCGTGACAACTCAAAATTTGAACCATGGTGACCGAAAATGGGAAGAGCATGATGTCGGTGCTGCGTCAAGGAGGGCTGAGCCATGCGCCCTGCATGCACACGTGTTCAATCTTGTTGTCAAGCGGATACTGAAGTCTTCCACCCATTTGCAAGACATCCTAAAAATGGCCAGGAAACTTTGCATGCACTTTAAAACACACCCTCCTTGAGCTGCAGCGGCAGAATGGCATCCCCCTACATAGGCTGATATGCGATGTTTTCACCAGTTGGAATTCCACCCTCCATATGTTGGACCGACAATACGAACAGAAAAGATTTCTTGATGATCCAAGCTGACAGGAGTGCTCCCCTGTGTAACTTCGATGTCAGCCAGTGGCAACTTATGTGTGACACCTGCCATTTGCTCAGGCCCTTTGACGAGGCCACGGTTTTTGTCAGTCGCCAGGACTACCAACGTCATTCCACTGCTTCATGTCCTGGAACAGATGCTGGTAAATCTGGCTGGTCAGGGGACTGGAGACGTGGCGCCTAGAAAGATGGCGGCAGAGTTTGATACATTTGTCAAGATCTCTGTTAACAGTCAGTGAACGGGAACATCATTTACACAAGGATATGCAAACACATACCGATGGGGTGTTAACACCCAGAAGTAGGTCAAAGGCACGAAGGAGCAGTCATTTTCACAGCTCGAGGTATCCTCCTGGAAGCTTGACCTCTGCACGTCGACAGTTTGCATTGAAGTGGGCTCAGGGCTGAACCTAAAAGCCAAATTTTCCTGTTTACCTGGACTCAAAGGAAAGGACAGAGATCCACTGGCTGTGCTCATTCAGATTTCATCCAAGCCCCCACTCACCAAGGCAAGCACAGAGGACCGGATTGTGTCGACAGGTTGGTTCTGCGGGACATACACAGAGGACGATCTATTGGAGGTTTTACCACAGACATATACTTGCCTCTCACTCTTCCTGTATAACTGCTCCGAGGCGCTCACGGCTATCGTAGGGATGTGGAAAAGAAAGAAACTTTGACTGTTTTTTCGGTAAGCTGGTGATCAGTTCTCAGGACCTTACGTGGCTAGCAGCGATGTGGACCGGGTATGATGTGTCTGGATCATTGTCGGCCACAGAGCTTGTTTTCTCTGTGCCCGTTGAACCTCGCATGGACATTTCTTATGCCATCTACGCAGAGGACTTCAAGACTTTATGGAAAAATATTTATAATTCAAAGGACGAGGTCACGTTGGAAGAAGTGGACAATTTATTCAATTTTTTCAGACACTTTAGAATTCACTTATCAACAACCCAGCTTGTCTAGGTGACGGCATCTGTAGCATCAGTGCATTCTGAAGGAAAAGTGAAGTTTCTCAGTAAGGACTTCCTAATCCGAGTGCTGGTATTCATCACAGAGCTGGCCATCAATAGCATCCAGTATTAAACACATGGACGACTCTTATCTCGGACCTTGTCCACAATGTACGGGATCCCCCGGACATCTTACATGTCTTACTACATGTTATACCGCTTCTTACCGTTCTGTTACAACAGCTATGAGACCTGCACATACTAAGGCTTATTTATGAAGATTTTCGGGTGTTGCCTGTACATACCAGTTACCTTCTAGCTGTGATTGTGTAAGCTGCACTGTAAGAATGAGCTGGAGTCAGCCTGTTTGCTGGACTGTCCTCCGGCTATCAGCCATAACCCCATACATTTCATGATCAATATGCATTAACATCGTGGTAACCCCGACACTGGTCATCAATCCATTTTTGTTGATAAAGCACTTTTTTTTCAGTTTGTCTTTTAGATCTTGTGGTTTTGCCCTTTCTGTGTTGTATGTTATGTGTGTTAACATCCTGTTTGTGAAATAAACGTACTTTTTTCTCCCCGTTCAAAAAAAATAAATAAAAATAAATAATAATTGGCTTGTGATTTGGTAGCCAAAAGCAGAAGTACAAAACACAGAAGACATGCAAATATTTCATTCAGGCGTCATCTCTGTTTTGGATCCACCCCTGATTTTTTTGGCGTTAGCAATACTAATGGATTACTGACCAAATGCTGAATGAGTAAAGGCGGATGCTCAACAGACAGGATCAGTTTTTTTGGGTTTATTGTTCTGACGGATCACAAGAAGGGCAAAATAATCAGTGACTAGGGTTGAGCGAACCCGAACTGTAAAGTTTGGGTTCGTACCGAACATTATGGTTTTTCGCACCCGGACCCGTAAAAGTTCAGGTTCTTTATTCGGCGATTTCTTCCCGCTTTTTGAAAGGCTGCAGGGCAGTCAATCAACAAGCGTTTCACTACTTTGCCCTAAGAAGCCATCACAGCCATGCCTACTATTTGCAGGGTGCTATGTTACATATTTGTACCCAGCCCTGAGCCCAGTGATACTGAAAAATGATTTTTAATCCATCTGTCACTGAGGTGGAGGTCGGCGGCAATTTTAGCAACTGCAGTGTCCTTGGAACTGCATGTGACCTGCATGTGTGCCAGCTAGCCAGGAATATCAGTCTCATTATTTTTTGGTAGCTCAGTGGAGGAAAAATTCCTTTTTTCTGGCAGGTCAAGTCCCCCTACATTACCTATTTTATAATTTTGGGGTGACATAGTGCATTTCTGTGGTTGGGGGAATAAACCCGTACTGTCGTACAACAGAGCACATTTGCATACACCGCTGATGAACCTATGTTAAAAATTTGCAGTGACATAGTGCATTTCTGCAGTTGGTGGAATAAACCCGTACTGTCGTACCACAGATCACGTTTGCTTACACCGCTAAAAAACCTATTTTAAAATTTTGCGGTGACATAGTGCATTTCTGTTGTTGCTGTAATAAACTCACACTGTCGTACCCCAGAGCAAGTTTGCATACAATGCTGAAAAAACAGTTTTAAAATTTAACGGTAAAAAACTGCATTTCTATAGTTGGGTTAATAAACCAGTACTGTTGTGCCACACAGCACGTTTGCATACAATGCTGAAAAACCTGTTTTAGAATTTTTGGGGTCACATACTGCATTTCTGTAGTTGGGTCAATAAACCCATACTGTTGTGCCACAGAGCACGTTTGCATACAATGCTGAAAAACCTGTTTTATAATTTTTGGGGTCACATACTGCATTTCTGTAGCTGGGTTAATAAACCCGTACTGTTGTGCCACAGAACACGTTTGCATACAACGCAGAAAAAACTGTTTTATAATTTTTGGGGTCACATACTGCATTTCTGTAGTTGGGTTAATAAACGTGTACTGTTGTGCAACAGAGCATGTTTGCATACAACGCAGAAAAGACTTTTAAAATTTTACGGTGAAAAAATGCATTTCTGTAGTTGGGTTAATAAACCCGTACTGTTGTGCCACAGAGCACATTTGCATACAACTCAGAAAAAAATGTTTTATAATTTTTGGGGTCACATACTGCATTTCTGTAGTTGGGTTAATAAACGTGTACTGTTGTGCAACAGAGCATGTTTGCATACAACGCAGAAAAGACTTTTAAAATTTTACGGTGAAAAAATGCATTTCTGTAGTTGGGTTAATAAACCCGTACTGTTGTGCCACAGAGCACATTTGCATACAACTCAGAAAAAAATGTTTTTTTTTTGCCAGTTTCGCCGTATTCAAACCCCTGCTCTGCATAAGTGACAGGGTGGTAAATTTCAAAAAATCATCTGTTACATTGGTGGGCGACATTCTGCCAGTTTTGCCATATACAAACCCCTGCTCTGTATAAGTGAGAGGGAGGTAAATTTCAAAACTCATCTGTTACATTGGTGGGTGACATTTTGCCAGTTTTGTCTTTTACAAATCCCTGCTCTGCATATGTGACAGGGAGGTAAATTTCTAAAAATCGTATGTTACATTCTTTGGCCATAAAGTACCTCTGCACTGCATACCTGAATGAGAATTATATTCTGTAAATTCTGTGGCGTTTACATTTTTGGGTGCTGTAGTTATTTGCTGTAAAATCTTCATGATGTCTCCATGATAAATCTGCAGCATGGGGGCCCCTTGTGACTTCTATACACTTTTAAAATAATCCTTTAGCGGGGCAAATAGATGCCTGATGACAGGGATGCTCCATGACCCCTTTTTTCTTTCAAACTACCCCTGCACTGCATAACAGACAGGGAAATTAGTTCATTACAATTGGCGGTTACATTGTTGCCTGACATAAAGACTTTTTTGGCTGTGAAGCCAAAGGTAGTCGCCAACAACAATGTGTTTTGTTTTTTTTAAATAAATTGGGGTAGACGCCAAAACATTGGGAAATATAAAAAAGAAAGCAAAGAGTAAGTTCGCTGTAGTATAACAATGGTTGGGTGAGGCCGGTATACATGTCTATTCTGCATAAGGTATGAACAAGTCCTGTGGGATCCATGCCTGGTTCTTTTTAATGAACGTGAGATTGTCCAAGTTGGCTGTGGACAGGTCGTTGCGCTCGTCTGTGATAACGCTCCCAGCCGTGCTAGACACACGTTCAGACAATATACTGGCTGCAGGCAGGCCAGCACCTCCAAGGCATAAAGGGGAAGCTGAGGCAATGTCACCAATTTGGAGACCCAGAAGTTGAATGCGGCAGACCCAGTGGCATAGCTAGAAATGACTGGGCCCAACAGCAAATTTTTGAATGCAGCCCCTCTCCCCCAGTGATTTTTTCACAACCCTTTCCTGTGGCTACTAAAGATCGCTCTCTCAGACCAGGCAGCTGTTCCATTCGTTTTCAACACTGTCTATACTGCCACTGTATATCATTTCATTGTATAATACTGTTGAGGGGGCCCTGACAAAGTCTTTTAGTACTCCTCCTCCTGGATGGGCCCCTTCTTGGTCAGGGCCCCAAAGCAGCCACTTTCCCTGCTTTCCCTGTAGCTACAACCCTGGGCAGGCCCATCAGTCAGTACGTGTAGGCGTGTGCACAGACACTATTCCATAATTTTGCAGAAATGCTGCCTCTTGCCAAGACGTTCCATATCTGTTGGTGGTGCTGGTTGTTGTGGCATGGTGACAAAGCTTTTCCACAATTTGGCCATGCTAATCCTGCCTTCTGAGGTGCGGGAGGGGACCCAGCTGCGTTGGCGACTTCTTCCTCCTCTTCCTCTGCTTTAGCCTTGTGCTTCCACTGAGCCCCCGTGTCAGGTGTGAATGCTATCAGCAGCACATCTACCAGCGTTGACTTCTTCCGATCATGCTTCAGTGACGGAATGAAGGACGGCACATTGTCCTTGTAATGGGGATCCAGCAGGGTGGTCACCGAGTAATCTGCACAAGTTAGAATGTGGGCAACTCGGCAGTCGTTGCGCAGGCACTCATGTTTGCCAGGCTGCCCAGAGGCAACGACAAGCTGTCCTCTGTGGGAGGTGTATCATCTGTGTCCTCCGTATCCCCCAGCCACGCTCAAGTGATGGCCGTGAGCTGCTTTGGGTGCCACCCTGCTGTGAACACGGTTTATTCTCATCCTCTATAACTGTGCCCTGGCTGGACAATTGTGTACCTGGCCTATGTTGGTGCAGGAACCCACCCTCCAAGCCACTTGTATATGACTGGCCTTATAAGTTAAGGGTAAGGCATGTATATTGTTTTGTTTGTATATTTCATTTATTTGACTTATATTTATTTAAATATGTTTATAAGTAAATTTGTAAATAGTTTGTGAATGGTCATTAATGAGTGGTTTGAGTGAAGGGGGGAGGGGTGTAGGGTGGGAGTCTGGTCGGGTAAATTTTCTCTTTTTGAAATGTTCCTTGTATAGTTTTTGTAACGATTTATAATAAAAAGTCCTGATAACCATGGGAATGTTACCCAACAATCTAACCGACAAATTTAATAAAATTATTTGCCTGTCACATTTGTAGCTCAGGCCGCAGGGGTCCTTGAGCACCAATAAAAGTGCATTTGTCCCACTAGAATCTAACAGATGGATTAAAAAATTGATTTGCACTGTCAGGTGTTCAAGAATTTCTGCACCACCAAATTCAGCACATGCACCAGGCAAGGGATGTGTGTCAAACCGGCTAGGCCCAGAGCTGATACGAGATTTTGCCCATTATCACACACCACCAGGCCGGGCTTGAGGCTCAGTGACACCAACCACTTATCGGTCTGTTGTTCCATGCCCATCCACAGCTCCTGCGCGGTGTGGGGTTTGTTCCCCAAACAGATGAGTTTCAGAACAGCCTGCTGCCGTTTCCCCCTGGCTGTGCTAATTGTGGTGAAGGTGTTACGCTGAAAGGATGAGGAGGTGGTAGAGAAGGAGGAAGTGGAGTAGGAGGCAACAAGAGGCAAATAGAAATGGCCTGCAATCCTCGGGGGCGGAAAGACATGCGCCAAACTTCTATCCGCCTCTGGCCCAGCCACCACTACATTTACCCAGTGTGCTGTTAGGGGGATATAACTTCCCTGCCCGTGCTTACCGGTCCACGTATTGGTAGTTATGTGGACCTTGCCACAGATAGCGTTGCGCAGTGCACACCTGATTTTGTCGGCCACTTGGTTGTGCAGGGAAGTTATGGCTCGCCTGAAAAAGTTGTGGCGGCTGGAAACCATGTACTGTGGGACAGCCACCGCTATAAGTTTTTTTAAAAGTCTCCATCCTTCTCCACCAGACAAAATGACAGCATTTCAAAGGACCAGGAATTTTAAAATCCTGGCATTCAGTGCCAGGGATCCCGGGTGGGTAGGGGGGTACTTCCTATTTCTATTTCTTTTTCTAATTAGGAGATGGACAACTGAACACTTCCATGGGATAGTGGGGAGGTGCTTGGTGACGGTAAAAGACGTGGTGGCGTTGCTGCCACATCCTCTGTTTCACCAAAACAACAACCACAGTAATGTAATATGTGTGTTTCGACACAGGTCACCAAAGAAATGGCTAAATAAATAGCAAAGCCACACATATAATGTAATAATCGTATTCTTTATTTCACCAAAGCCAATAATTAAATAGACAACACATCTATAAAATTTGTTAGCAGCTTAACAGACAAAGTGCTATGGCAAGAACACCCACTGAACACCCCCTGAAGAAGCGAGGCGAAACGCGCGTTGGGTTGATAGTCCCCTCCTCCTCCTCCTCTCCCCTGATGTTATATCGGTACTAGAACCATCGGCAGTCTGTTGGTATGTATTACATGCAGGCGTAAGCATATGCTGGCAAAGGATGTATTAGACATATGGCACCATGCCTGACACTTTAGGCAGGGATTAATACTTTTTTGTGAACCCTGTAAACAGGTCGTTTGGTCCTATCAATAGAACTATTTATACTATTATTGTAAGTTTGGTTATTGATGGTATAAAGCCTTAACTATCTCTAGTGTATATTTGGTATGTGCTAGTCGGGTGGGAAGAGGTGCGGAGAGATTATTGTGTTCTTGCCATAGCACTTTGTCTGTTAAGATGCTAACAAATTTTATACATGTGTTGTCTATTTAAAGAATGCGATTATTACATTATATGTGGGGTTTGCTATTTATTTAGCTATTACTTTAGTGATCCAAATCCTCTGTTTGAGGGGTGGCAGGTGCCATTGTCACTCAGTTGTGCTCAGTTTTAGAACGTTTATTTTTAATTTTTATGTATTTTATGTTTTTTTAAGTTATTTCCTTTTCCAAATTTGTTTGCAGGGCACTTGTCCTACTCTTACCCCTATTTTGCTTCAATTTCCAGCCCTCTAGCCCTTTCCAGGACTTTTTTAGAGCCATTTTAGTGCCCCACAGTTCGGGTCCCCATTGACTTCAATGGGGTTCGGGTTCGGGGTCAAGTTCGGGTCCCAAACTCGAACTTTGCGGTGAAGTTCGGCCGAACCTGGCGAACCCGAACTTCCAGGTGTTCGCTCAACTCTATCAGTGACGTCAACACAAACTTACTGCTGACACCCTCTCCACTCTGTCGGGGGGGAGGTGAGGGTTCTACTTATATAAGCATTTAATAGAACAGGTTCTGTAGACATCTTTGTGGAATCAGCTGACGATGGTGTAAAAGGAGCGCACTTCTTCTTGGCGCTAACATCGACCTGTAAGGCATAGTTGATACTTAAGTTATTTGGTCAGTTATGGCCCCGTGACTGCCCAAATAAGTGAAGTGTGCAGTGATTCTAACAGTGATGCCTGCCATCTGCATGTCATACTGACTCACGGTATTATTTCTCTACCACAGCAGACTCTCTATGCATGTTACTGCAAGGCACAGTGTTCTACACCACTATAAAAGCTCTCTGCAGCCAGGAAATAGCCATTTTTAACGCGATTCGCCGCAAATAAATTCGGATCGAACCAAATGTTTTCCAAAAAATTCAGCGAACTGGCCGAATCGAATTTTTGAAAAATTCGCACATCTCTAGTGTTAACAATACTTATTTGTTTTATTTTTATTCTTAACAATCTTTTATTAATACAATGTTCTAGCATACATCTTGATGCAGAGCAATTAGTAGTCAGAACGATTTATATCATGTCAGAACCTAACAGAAGCTATTATAAGATACTGTGGTCTGCTGTAGGATGGATACGACACTGAATTGTGTTCTTTTTGTTATAAGCAGAAACTACAGCATAGGTTTGAATGCCCTCTAATTTTTCAGTTGGTTCCATGATTATTCCACCTGAGATCCTGAGTTTTTTTTATATACACTATAAACTTATAAATATGTTATTCATTTTAAATGTGTACTTGTTAGATTATCTTGTTATTGTGCTGTAAAACTTTTTTTTAAATACTATTATTTACATCATTCTATACATTGTTTTGCAACTAAAAGTTTCCATTTGCTCTGTTTGTTAAAGATGAAATCTTTGCCTTGTTGGCAATAAAGCTTCCTCTGAATGACTCACCTTCACTTATTCTTCTTGTAATGCTATATGTTTCTTTGATAATATGTCCCAAGAAGTGAACAGAAATGCACATGAAGTGTTGGTTAGTAGTGTTGAGCGCGAATATTCACATAGCGAATTTTTTTAGCGAATATTGGCACTTCACTAATTCCCGAATATTGCGAATATAGCGCTATATATTCGCTATTTCGAATATTCGTTTTTTTTATTATTGTTATATTTTTTTCTTTCCCACTTCCCAAAAGTAGTTCTACATAATACATTCGTCAATCGTCATCTTCTTCTACCAAGCCAACCATAGTAAACCAGGTCTAAGTTTAAATCGCAATGTTATTAATTCAAGTTATATTAATCGCATTGCGATTACAACTTAGCACTGCTATATAACATATTAGGCTACAATTAATTAATATGAAATATAGCAGTGCTAAGTTGAAATCGCAATGCGATTAATATAACTTGAATTAATCGCATTGCGATTTAAACTTAGACCTAGTTTACTATGGTTGGCTTGGTAGAATTAGCGAACATGTATTCGTCATATTCCTCAAAACGAAGATAACAAAGTATTCTCCATCTTCGTTTTAGCTACCCATTAGTCAACTTCGCTAATTCTGGCAATCAAATAGGAAAGGTTGACTATAGAGACAGCTGTGTTTAATTCGCTATGCGATTAAATTACTTTGCTTTTTTTTTTAATAAATAGAATAAATAGAATAATTATAATACTTGATAATTATTATAATTATTCTATTTATTAAAAAAATAATAATAATGATAATCATAGTATAATCGCATAGCGAATTAAACATAGCTTTCTCTATAATCAACTTTCCTATTTGATTGCTAGAATTAGCGAAGTTGACGAATAGGTAGCTAAAACAAAGATGGAGAATACGTTGTTATCTTCGTTTTGAGGAATATGACGAATACATTCGTCATATTCGCTAATTCTAGATATCAAACCAATAGGAGAGTAGCCTTAAGTTACAATCGCAATACACGATTATTTAAATTGCACATTAATTGCGATATTGACGAATATTTGATTTCGACAAATATGAAACGAATATTCTATTAAATATTCGCAAATTTCGTCGAAATCGAATATGGCACCTGCCGCTCATCACTATCGGTTAGCACAGATTCAGAGGACAGAATTGTAGTTGAAGTGAATGTGTCACCTATATTGTTTTCTGCCAATTAAAATCAGAGACTCCTATTCCTTATTTTATAATTGTAGATTTTTTTATTCCCTATTCTGAATATGATTACAGTGGCTGTTGTCAAGAGCGTTTGTCAGGCAAGATAATTTGCATACCTTTTGGCATTCTGGGAAAGATATTCAAATAAGCTTTTCTTCCAAAAGAGAAAAGAATTCTAATCTTTTCTCATGCCAACCCTGTTAATATATATGATTTGCATATACTCTTCCTTGAACCTAAAAGTAGTGTTGTCTGGCATACAATACTCATGCATATGTTTTGGTCTCCCTAATGATAAAGAACACCCAAAAGAGTACCTCCCAAGTACAGACAACCAAGGAAGGCAAGTTTCTTTTGAGACATTCTGGTTCTGTTGTCCTAGAATGAGAAGTGTAAACTTTGGGTGGGATGTTATAGTTTTCTTGTCTCCTTATCAGTTGAATGTTACTTCAGGGCTCTCTGTGGTTCATCTGAAATTAATCCTGAAATGGTAAAACAGAATTGCTCATTCTTAAAGGTGTTGTCTGCTTTTGCTATACTATCCTTAGGTGAATAGGAAGGAGCAATCTCATTAAAGTAAATAGGGAGAACAGAGCTAAAATAACACCTGCTTGCTGCTGAAGACAGTACTTGTATGATCACTATGTTATCTTTACACTTCCGGTTGGCAGAAGTGCCTGCCAGCCTGTTAAACATGCTTATGCAGAAAAACTATGAAAACAGCCAAGCCAGCCTCGAAACTATAACTAGAGCAAAACATATAGGATTAGTTTCTTTAGTTGCAAGGCCTTGGGGGACTTCTGGGTGGGTATTTTTCTATTTTGGAGACCAGTTAATATACATGATGACTATTGAAGATGACTCTTGATTTCTGGAAAAAAACATATGCAAACTATCATGTCTAATATCTTCTAGCATCAGATAGGCTGATCTATCAGCTGGGCTACAATACTGCACGCATGTACTTTGATTACCAGGCACTCTCCATAATGAGATAGAGTACCCCTAGAGATAGTGTTGAAAAACACAGATCAGTGTCCTGTGCTTGCTTTCTGTTTTCTTTGTGTGAGTCTAGACTTTTTAGATAAAATCTTGAACTGGTAGAATTTATTGGATCACTCTAAGTCCACACATCTCTGTTTTCTAGATGATCAAACAAACAAAGTTTAGGCTCTGCAACTCTACATAGTGTGCAGGGCTTTATTTCACTCTAAGATAATGGGTGCCTATGGTCATTTTAACCCAAGGCTCAAATTTGAGAAGTGCTAGTTGGCATTAACATCAAAGTAAAGTCAGCAATGCAGGGGCAATATAAATAGTAGAGAAAATTGGGACAATAAATTGTGTCTAAGTTGAAGATATCTGAAAAAAGCCTGCTGTAGAAGATGATATTTAGCTTTGAGTTGGTCAAATAATAGCCATCGAATATCATTCCTTAAGCTTGCCAACTGAAAAACATTAGTACAGGATTATTCCATACTAGCCAACAGAACTGATGCCCAAAGGAACATGACCCCAAATTTGGTGTGCTAGCAAATGAAGGGGAGTGAAAAGAGAGGAGGAATAGCACACCACTCTCCAGGCATGCCTGACGAATTAAGTGACCCCTAGGATACAAAGCAAAAGTAGGAACCAGCCACTGACTAATAAATCTAAGTTGAGCTGCAATGTAGTAGGGAAAGAACTGGGGTAATGCTGGATCACCGATCTCTTTGGTGCTTTTCTCGGTGGCAAGCTGAAGGTTAATATGGGAACCAGATAAAGGAAACCAATGTACTATCAATAGTTGCAATCATAATTATTGCAAATTAGATTTATTAGCAACATTTACGAAATTTTCAGCTCTTTCCACTAAACCAGGGATGCTCAATCTGTGGCCCTCCAGCTGTTGTAAAACTACAACTCCCACCATGCCCTGCTGCAGGCTGATAGCAGTAGGCTGTCCAGGCATGCTGGGAGTTGTAGTTTTGCAACAGCTGGAGGGCCGCAGGTTGGGCATCCTTACAATAAACCATTAAAACAAGAACAATTGAAATATCTCAAAACAACTACAAAATAATATTACAAGTGATTTCTCCAAATTCAGCACATCATGCCACTACTCAGTATTTAGTACTTAGTGGAGCACCCTTTTGCTGTTATGATCTGCTGCAACATGATGGAGGACCAGACACCAGCTTCTGCCAGCGTTCCTGAGGGGCATGGGCAATGGCCCACTACTAATATTTTTGAGTTTGTGTGCTGCAACCACCTACTTCAAATCCCACTAAAGATTTTCTATGGTGATCAAGTCAGGTGACCGAGATGGCCACTCCAGAATTTTCCAGGACTTCTTCTGAAACAAAGAGTTTCTACAAAACTTGTGGACTTTGAGGTATGCTTGGGATCATTGTCCTGTTGGAAGGTCCAATGACACCAAAGCTTTGCATATGGTTCATTCTTCTTCCTCCAGACATACCTATGAGCAAAATACTATGGTCACCTACTGGAACCACAGTCAGCAAACTCAGAAGCTGCTACTAGTCTTCATTAACCAGTCCGGTTGGTAGGAAGCTTAGACTGCTCTTAGGTTCTTCACCAGAGCCTGCTTCAAGGCCAGGTGGACTTGGTTGCTAAGGACCCAGGTTATGTCTGCAGAAAAAAAGCAGCAGAAAACTGGTACGATCTGACTAGAAGCAGACTTACCTGAATGACTGAGATGAAAAGAATAGTAGACAATCCAGAAACTATCTATGGTCAAAATACCAGGAGAATGAGTAGAAGCCATTTCAGTAGACAAAGGTTTAATCCAGAAAACATCTGTACACAGTGGGTTAATGAATTCAGGTACAAAGCACAGAGATACAAACAGAGCTAGGTCACAAATGAACAATCATGAGCAGCTGGCCATTACTGAGTAGCAGACTTAAATCTCCAATCTAGCTCTTGGATTGGATGTTGATCCAGAAATCTGATTTGCTTGGCTTCCAGCCTCACTGATAGGTCCACCAGCTGGAGCTTGGGTGGTCGGCATAACAACTCTCCCACCACAGCAATGCACAGAATTTTGCATTAGAATGTATCTGTATAAAATCAGATGACAAAATTACAGTATAGCCCCATAGGCTTCCATCGGTGTCAAGTCACAGATCTGTACAATGAGACAGCCGAAGGCAGTGATTGGCTACTGCTGTAGCCTTGTATGCAAACAGTGAGTGTATGACTTTAGGTGTGGTGCAGAAAATGGAGCAGGAGATAGAGTTCAGCAATAATTTTTTATTTTACAACCTTACGTGGCAGCCCCATCCCCTTTCCCACTGGACCTGTGGAGGGAAATATACTTACTTGCTCCTTAATGCTCAATTCTAGCTTCTTTGGTCCACTTTGCTCTGGTCCCCATTTGCCATCTTCCAGAAGATATTGGGATCAAATTCATTTGCTGATGACATGTCACCCATGTACGCATGGCCAAGTGATATGGCAGCTTGGGAGACACATTACTGCTGGGGCCAGTTATTGGTTGCAATGGCACACAAGAACCCTATCCATTCTGAAAGATGACAAACATGGTAGATCAAACAAGCCAGAACTGAGTGGCAGAAAGCAGGTAAGTATTCTTCCCTCCACAGGTCCAGTGGAGAGGGGGGAGCAGGGGTGCATCTAGCCTTTCTGCTACCTGAGGTGAAAACGGCGCCCCAACCCCCAATGCTAATTTTTTAACCTAACCCTTTCCCTCCAGCCCTACTGTTAAAGACATACTTGGAAAATATTACCTATAGAGCTACAAAACATACTAGGTAACACAGCTCCACATAATGTGCCCATTGTGATTCCCAATACTATACTGCAGAAATAGATAATTCCCCTTCCGCTGCCCCGCTCTTGACCCTACCTGGTGCTGCCTGAGGCAATCGCCTCACCTCGCCTCATTGGTGGTGCACACCTGGGGGGGAGGCTGCCCAAAAGTGTTGGAAAGCTGGACTACCCATTTAAAGAAGCCTTCTTGTTGATTTATCATACCCTGCACTCCTTCAAAAATCCACAAGATACAAAAAATGTGTGACTTTCTGCATTTTTACATCATTCACTCCAGTTTTGAAAAATGGGTTGAGAAGTGGGAGTGGTTAGTTATGTTAATAGTTTCACTACAGATTTTTCACCTCGACTTTGTAAAAAGTCACAAACTCAGTCCAGTGGGGGGTTGCATCTGTAAACAAAAGTCTTAGATTTAAAAATATAATACAGAAAGGAGATTGGCACTTGTTCTCCGGAATCACCTTGATATACCAGATAATAAGTCAAATAATTTACTTTTTATTTTTCCTGTACCCCTGTTAAATGTATTACAGTAAAAATTTTGAGGAAAAACTGAGGAATTTTCCATACAATGTGGAAAATAAAATTTGGGGTAATAATCTATACTAATAAAAGGCCTGTGTGCGTGCTCAGGGCTGGTGTCCGTGCGTGTGTGCCGATTATTGAAGTGCGCATGGGCAGCCGCTGGCCAATCAACACACGGCACACCACACGCCCACTGCCCACAGCAGCGCGCCAGTGTCAGTGACAGGTGACATGGCTGTCTGTCAGTAACTGGGGTGAGATTTGCGCACAGCCTTCAGCAGTGGCAGTAACCCCATAAGTAAAAACCAAGCACCACTTATACAAATCTATCCAGCGGCCGTGGAGCAGATGCGTGCATGTGCAGTAGTAAAGCGTGCCTGCATTGCCCACAGCAGGGCGCTGAAGAAGCCGCATGTACCGCCCTGTTGGCCATGGCTCCCCCACCATCCTTCGCTGCTTACACAGTTCCAACTCCGCTTCTCAGACAGTTTCTCCGCCGCCCAGACACTAAACATGCGCGGACTTCTTGGAATTGAAGTCCTGGTGAGCGGCGTGGAGGAGACGCGCGTATGTGCAGTAGTCAAGCTCTGGTACAGAGACACGCGGGCATGGGTGCAGAAAGATATGGGCCCAATAAGGAGGGGGTAAGAGGACAGAGCAAGGGTGGAAATGGAGGAGGAGATGGAGACACAGGGCAAAGAGGAGAGAGAGAGCAGAAACAGAGAATATGCACACAGATGGCAGAAGTGAAGAGGACAGAGATGTCAGAAGTGAAGAGGACAGAGATGGCAGAGGTGAAGAGGACAGAGATGGCAGAGGCAGAAGTGAAGAGGACAGATATGGCAGAGGTGAAAAGGACAGAGATAGCAGAGGCAAAAGTGAAGAGGACAGAGATAGCAGAGTCAGAGGTGAAGAGGACAGAGGTGAAGAGGACAGAGATAGCAGAGGCAGAGAACACAAAGAAATTTATAGCTGAGGAGTAGAGACAGGAGAAGCAGAGAGGACACAGACATTGAATTAACTAGCTAAGGAGCAGAGATACATTAGGCAGTAGTAAGAGATAGGAGAAACAGAAGTGAAGAGGTTAGAGATAGAGGCAGAGGTGCAGATGATACAATGACGATCATAGCTAAGGAGCAGAGACAGGAGAGGCAGAGAGAATCCTACATAATAAAATCCCTGTGTGAGTGCTCTGTGTCCGTGTACCCAGTTTTGAAATGGGCATGCGCGGCGGGGTGTCCAATCAGGACACAGCGCTCCACACGGACACAGTGCTACACACAAGTTTCCCTGCAGGGTGTAAGCAGCCTAACTGCCCATAGATACCTCCGAGACCCTATAGGCAGGCCACAGCTCTCCCACTGTTGTCCGCTCCTGCCACAGCTCCCTCGCCGCCATCCGCTCCTCTCTTGGCTCACCAGCGGCACAAACAGCCAGTGTGCATGCGCCGCCTTTGCCCTACAGATCTGATGAAGGGCCGTGAAGGAGACGCATGCATGCGTAGTACTAAAGCGCGCAGGCACTGCCTACATGCCATTTAGTGCACTGCATCCGTGCGTACACAGTTTTACACTGGGCATGTGCGGACACTGCGCTCCACACACAGCCGACACAAGCGCCCCGGCAAGTAGGATACGGCGCTTAAGAAGCCGTCTGTACCGCCCACACACCATTGAGTTTGTAGGCACTGTACACAGAGGGGGCCTGCCCCGCCCACATCTGCGCGCCATTTTAGTTAGTCGGTCACAGTGCCATTTCTGTTCGTCAGTCATCAGTTCTAGACTTGACAGCGGCGAATCAATGGATGTCGTATATCTGGACTTCTCCAAAGCATTTGACACTGTACCTCATAAAAGGTTGGTATATAAAATGAGGATGCTCGGACTGGGAGAAAATGTCTGTAAGTGGGTAAGTAACTGGCTGAGTGACAGAAAACAGAGGGTGGTTATTAATGGTACACACTCAGATTGGGTCACTGTCACTAGTGGGGTACATTAGTGGTCAGTATTGGGCCCTATTCTCTTCAATATATTTATTAATGATCTTGTAGAAGCCTTGCACAGTAAAAAATAAATTTTTGCAGATGACACTAAACTGTGTAAAGTAATTAAAGGGGTTATCCAAGTTATATTTATTGATGACCTAGATCAGCTGTTTGAAGAGAAGGCGTGCGCCGTGCCAGCGCTGCCTCCTCATCATGTTTACATGCTGGCCGTTGCATCTGCAGCGGTGAGCATGTGTAATTACACCCAAGCCGCTCCATTCATTTCAATGGGACGGCTCTGTAGTATACACAGAGCCGTCCCATTGAAATGAATGGAGCGGCTTGGGTGTAATTACACCTGCTCACCGCTGCAGATGCAACGGCCAGCATGTAAACAATGACGAGGAGGCAGCGCTGGCACAGCGCTCGCCTTCTCTTCAAACAGCTGATCGGCGGGGGTGCCGGGTGTCGGACCCCCGCCGATCTGATATTGATGACCTATCCTGAGGATAGGTCATCAATAAATATAACTTGGATAACCCCTTTAACACTGAAGAGGACAGTTTTCTCCTACAGAGGGATCTGGATAGATTGGAGGCTTGGGCAGAGAAATTCAGAGAAGTTTAACACTGACAAATGTAAAGTTATGCACATTGGAAGGAATAATGCAAGTCACCCTTACATACTAAATCGTAAAACACTTGGTAACACTGACATGGAAAAGGATCTAGGAACTTTAATAAACAGCAAATTAAGCTGTAAAAACCGGTGTCAGGCAGCTACTGCCAAGGTCAAATAAGATATTGGGTTCCATCAAAAGGGGCATAGATGCCCGTGATGAGAACATAGTCCTACCACTTTACAAATCTCTAGTCAGACCACACATGGAGTACTGTGTACAGTTCTGGGCTCCTGTAAACAAGGCAGACATAGCAGAGCTGGAGAGGGTTCAGAGGAGGGCAACTAAAGTAATAACTGGAATGGGGCAACTACCGTACCCTGAAAGGTTATCAAAATTAGGGTTATTCACCTTAGAAAAAAAGACGACTGAGGGGAGACCTAATAACTATGTATAAATATATCAGGGGTCAGTACAGAGATCTCTCCCATCATTTATTTATCCCCAGGACTGTGACTGTGACGAGGGGACATCCTCTGTGTCTAGAGGAAAGAAGGTTTGTACACAAACATAGAAAAGGATTATTTACGGTTAGAGCAGTGAGACTATGGAACTCTCTGCCTGAGGAGGTGGTGATGGTGAGTACAATAAAGGAATTCAAGAGGGGCCTGGATGTATTTCTGGTGTGTAATAATATTACAGGCTATAGCTACTAGAAATGGGTCGTTGATCCAGGGAGTTATTCTGATTGCCTGATTAGAGTCGGGAAGGAATTTTTACCCCTTAAGTGGGCAAAATTGGCTTCTGCCTCACAGTTTTTTTTTGCCTTCCTCTGGATCAACTTGTAGGAAACAGGCCGAACTGGATGGACATATGTTTTTTTTCGGTCTTATATACTATGTTACTATGGTACTATCAGTCACAGCACTATAACCCATATAGAGAGGAGCCCCTGTCAGCAGTCTGACCTAACAGCAGTCAGTAGCAGTCGTACAGCCACCAGTTATAGTGCCAGCTATGTTAGCCACCAGTCAGTGTCAGCAGTCTCAGCCACCAGTCGCAGTAGAACCAGTCAGTGCCAGCCGTGTCAGCCACCAGTCTCACCCACCAGTCATTGTCAGCAGTCGCAGCCACCAGACACAGTGCCAACAGTCTCAGCCACCAGTCATTGCCAGTGCCATTTAATATAGACTGTTCCTACTAATTTTAAGTGTTGAGCGCGAATATTCGAATATAGCGCTATATATTCGCTATTTCGAATATTCGTTTTTTTTTTTTTTTAAGTCTTCCCACTTACCAAAATCTTTTTTTTACCTGTCCAGAGGATTCTTGGCTCCCTGTCCATCATATATTCGTTGAAATTGAATATTCGTCATTATTCTATATATTGCGAATGTTACGCGAATTTATATTCGCATTGCGAATTAAACTTAGAGCTGAGTTCCTAATGGTTGTAATTTGAATTGCTAGAATTGACGAATATCACGAATTCACGAATATAGCACTATATTCTAAATCTTCGTTATATTCTAGCAACAACCATTAGGAACTCAGCTCTAAGTTTAATTCGGGAAGCGAACATATACTCGCATTGCGCATTCAACTTAGAGCTGAGTTCCTAATGGTTGTATTGCTAGAATATAACGAAGATGACGAATATCACGAATTCACGAATATAGCACTATATTCTCAATCTTCGTTATATTCTAGCAATACAACCATTAGGAACTCAGTTCTAAGTTGAATGCGCAATGCGAGTGTCACGAGGGAGCCACGTCTGACTCCGTTATACCCGGGGTCAGGAAGTCGCAGCGGGTGGCTGCACGCTCTATGTCTAAAGATCATGCTGTTACTTAATGGTAGCTTTCGGTGTTTGCCTTGCAATCCTTTTTGTCTCACTCAGGGATCCGTAGCTTCTTCTCCTCAGCTGTTTCTTGTCCGCCACTCCCAACCTCCTTATATTCCCCCTTCCCACTTCTCTGGTTGCCAGATATAGAGCTTCCTGCCTGGACTTCTATACTGACCCACTGGAGCTGTGTAGCTGTTGTTCCTGGTTGTCGTACCAGAGATTTACTCGGGATCCCTGTTGGGCTTTTGTTGTCCGCTGTTGTCGCCCACCTGGGCTTATATGTTTTGTCTGTATTGTTTGTCCTCTCCCTAGTGTTTTCCTTTAGTGTTAGTGGTGAGGACTAGTGCTCCCACCGCCCTATTCACTACTTAGGGCTCAGCTTAAGGAAAGCCAGGGTTTAGGCATGTGATCGGCGTACTGGTGAAGAACCCGTCTAGGGACGTCAGGGCAGTCAGGTGCCAGCTTCAAGGTGAGTTAGGGGTCACCACCTTTCCCTCTCCCTTGGACAGGGCTTTCCCTTTTCCCTCACTTTGCGTCACATGTCTGTGATCGGTACGCCGGTCGTGATAGCGAGTATATGTTCGCTTCGCGATTTAAACTTAGAGCTGAGTTCGTAATAGTTGTATTGCTAAAATATAACGAATATTGAGAATATAGTGCTATATTCGTGATATTTGTTATCTTCATCAATAGCAATACAAGTTACAACCATTAGGAACTCAGCTCTAAGTTTAATTCGCAATGTGAATATAAATTCGCGTAACATTCGCAATATATAGAATAATGACGAATATTCGATTTCGACAAATATATGACGAATATTCAATCGAATATTCGTAAAATATCGTGAAATCGAATATGGCTCATCACTACTAATGTTTATGCACTAATGTTCTAGCACCCGTTATTGTAACGGGCTTAATGTCTAGTATATTAATAATTTTGGAAAGTAAAGGATATATAAAAGGGTGAACAATACTTATTGCGATGTGTCTCTTGATATTTATATGGGAATGATTCCTTGATATTGTAAATCGATATCTATACTTCAAAGATTAATATCGACACTTGAACAAAGGCTATGTATTAGCCGAAACGTTGCTGTCTGTTTTTATGGCATACTTTCTGTGAAGCCCGTCCAATAAAGAAGTCACTGGAGATGCTGCCGTCATCTGTCTGTTTGTACTATTCGGTGGGCCGCTGAGGATCTCCCGCCGTCGTTTGGCTGATGCATTCCGGTGTGGTCGTTTGAAGGTCCGTGGGTGCTGCTCTACATCTACTGTTTCCGCTATCCTAAGGATAGGTCATCAACATATATTGCTGCACAACACCTTTAACACTCCTCTAACACCCCTTTAAAAGGAACCTGTCATCAACTTTATACTGCCCATACTAAAGGCAGCATAAAGTATAGACAGGTGAGTTGATTTCAGCAGTCTTTCATATAAAAGTTAAAATTAAGTGGTTGGCGAGAAACAACGTCACAATTATTACAGACTGAGCCTGGAAAAGAGTCACGGCCACCTGAGAAGAGTCATGGTTATTCATAAATTCCTGTTCTCCCTGCCCATCTGCTGATGACTTCTACCTAGTTTTCTCCCTTTCTCTATCCCTGGGTTCAGACCTGAGCGTTCTTGAAACGCGTTCTTGACTGTGGTGTCAATCACAATACGCGCAGCAAACGCCCCAAAAAAAGCTCAAGTACTTGTTTATGCGTAGGGCGTTTTACAGCGCGTTCGAACGCGCTGTAAACGCGAAAATGTGAACCAGTCCCATAGGGAAGCATTGGTTTGCATGTGTTGAGCGTTTTACAGCGCGTTCGAACGCGCTGTAAAACGCGCAAGTGTGAACTTAGGGTCTAGGAGAGAACTGCCAGTCATCAGTAGATGGGTAAGAGTGCAGGAGATTATGGATAACCATGACTCTTCTCAGGTAGATTTGACTCTTTTCCAGGCCTGTGTTGCAATGGTTATGATGCTGGTTCTCAGCAACCACTTACTTTTGGCTCATGAGTGACACTGCTGAAATCAGCATTTTTGTCGCTATTTTGTGCTGCCCTCAGTAAAGTTGATGACAGGTTCCCTTTAAATGCTGTGTAGAAAAAAAGGTTTCATCGTGGTTTCCTGCTTCATATATTCAGGAGCTGAATGAAAGTAACTTGCGTAACAATTTTAGTAAGATAGAGGTGGAGACAGGCTTAGGAAAAAATGAGACAGGTATTATAGTCAGTGTAGTGTCTGTAGAAAATAGTGAAACATGTTTTCCTTCTCTATCAACCTTAGTTGACTGTTTCTCCAGCTCTAGTAATGTATTAATGTTGTTAGCTGACTTTATGCCAACTAGTTCTGGTCACTTTTCATAGTTTTCACAGGTGTATGAAGGTATATATATACCAAGCATTAATGCAATCATGGTTCAGAGGATGATCTGGTCTGTAGGTCTCATCATGCTGGTTCAAAGTATAGGTAAGTCCATCAGCAATCTGTATTTAGACGATAACAAGAAGTCTTCAGACATCAGGTAGACTGGATTGGTTCCTGCCTCATGTCTGACTGCTACTATATAATTGAGTGCATTTCAAAAATGAAATGTGCTACTATGAGGTTTCATATCACTTGTCTCTCAATGAAATGTTTACTTAACTATTACTTAGAGTATAAACCTGTGGCTTTTACTTTTTAGAACAGCGCTGAGGTTTGGTTACTGCTAAAGGTTTATTATACGTGTTGCTTCTAGCCTTTGGTTTTTAATTTCACCACCTACAGCTGTTCCTTCACACTCCTTCCTACTTTTTAAGTAATTGTACCACCCTTAGCAGCAAAAATTGATATTAAAGGCTCACATAATTTGATATTCATCCTCCTGTTGAAAAATGTTGCCTACTTTGAAGAACTACATTAATTGGTAAGTTTTCCTACCAATTTTGTTTCACGGTAGCCCTTCAGATGTACTATAGACTTGTCTTGGATCATTGTCTTAGTAGATATGCATCACTAAATAAGTTGTTGCTGTCCACTTTAAGGAAAATTAGATTTTTAGAAATGGCTTTGTATTGACCTGAAATGAACAGTTCATAAAACCCTCAACTCTTTCTGAATGCAAGCAGTTCTTCAAAGGAGACTCTTTTCAGTTACAGAAACTATTTGACTGTACTTCTTCTTTATGCTTCACTGCTTAGTTTTTCATAGTCAGATGACATCTCAATGTGTTTTATTTTTTTTAAAAACATAGATAAGATTCCCTTTTTGAATCAGTTTTGAACATAGTTAGCATTGAGCACAAAATCCCTTGTTGCTGAATATTAAGTGATCAGTAGACAATGCAAAATGTCAGGATTGAAACAACATAAAGCAATGGAAGGGAGAAAACAAAATAAACAAGAAACATGAGTGTCAACATAGAGGAGTAAAATACTCTTAGGCAATATTTTGGTAATCTAGGTATTGGCAAAAAAAATTCCAAGCTATCTTTTATTTTTAAATGTATTTTAAATTATACCTGTCAAGACAACATAAGTAAGTATAAGTATGGGTAAAGGACCATATACTAATCTTTTAAATCCCTCACTGTTCTAGTGCCACTGATGCCCACTGCTCTAGTGCCACATGTTGTACCAGTGACTGACAGTTCATGTGTTGGTGCAGCATGACATTGCGTCATCAAGGCAAGGACCAGTGGTGCTGGGGTATTTAAACAATGATTGGGAGCTTGTTTTAAATTATGTAATTATTTCATTTTGAAATGTGTTCTTTTCACTAGAAAACAGTAAAGATTCTCCTTAGCAACCCTCTAAATGAGCATTGCTATGGAGAGTCTATCTTCAGAGTGCTGAAGGTGACTGTGGAGCCTATGGCGTCAGGTTTCTCAGACTGCCTGTTTTCTAACTAGCCCAGCCGCTGCATCATGTGCCCAAACTATGCCTGACTCTCTGACTTGCTGTCAGCAATGACTACTGCAGCCACGATCCTCTCTCAATCTTCACAGCAATAAGCACACTTGGAAAATAGGGAGAGGAATGGCACTGCAGTACTTAGCAGAGATAGTACAGTAGTACTATCAGTGGCTAGTGCTGTGGCCATGCTCCTCTCTCTTATCATGCCAGCACTAAGCACATTGGGAAGATACTTACTATGAGTAATAGCTGCTGCAGCCCCAATCCACTTCCTATAGTATCTTACCAGTGCTTAAAACACTGGGAAGATAGGGAAAGGATCAGTGCTGCAGTGCTTATTTCTGATAGTAAGTGTACTACTGCGTGTCCCTGAATACTTGCTATCCACATAAAGGGGGTCATTTACTTATATTAGGTGTACTTCTGGGGCAGATTGTGGTGGAATGGTTATTTGCGCGCGCAATCCACAACTTTTCCCTGCTCATGCCCGGTCTAAAAAAGTGGGCATGGCATGGGCGGGGAAGGGGACGGGCCGGTTTAGGTGTAGAAAACGGTCTAAATGTAAGACATCGAGGAAGCTGGCTTACAATTAGACTGGCGCTGGATATGTCTAAGTTATGTAGAGGCCTGCGTCTCTACATAACTTCAGCAGATCCACTGCCAGCATAGGAGCTTATTAAGGCCGCTGTCTAAAACGCTGATCTTAATAAATGCCGCCTTAAGCATTTAAGCTCTGATCCTCTCCCTATCTTCCCAGTGTGTTTAACACTGGTAAGATACTGTAGGGAGAGGATCAGGGCTGCAGTGCTTAGCTCTGATAGTAAATATACGGGGACGTAGAATACTTACTATCAGCGCTAAGTGCTGCAGCCTCGACCCTGTCCCTATTTTCCCAGTGTGTTTAGGGCTGGGATAATAGGGAGAGGGACTGAGCTGCTGTGGTCAGTAGTGGCAGCAAATCAGATACTCAGGGATAGTTGGGGCATATGTATAGAGGTAGGGGCTGTGGTAGCTAGAAAAAAAAGACAGGTTGAGAATCCTGTATCTGTGTGCTGCTGCTGCACAGTTATCTTTAGCACTCTGTAGAATGCTGAAGACTATAGATGCTCTCTCCTTAGCAATGCTCAGAGGGTTGCTAAAGATAATCTTTACACCCGAATTACTAGTGAAACAAAACACATTTCCTCAATAAAGTATATTTCAAAAATGCTTAATACCCCTGTTCCTTCACAATATAAAAAATAAAGTGATTTCCGTGCACCCTTTGATGCAGGCAGGTGAGATGGCTATCCTTGTATGCCATCCTCTATGTGTCTATATTGTGATGTTGTATTAAATGTCTTTAATGAGAAATTTGAGTTCTTAAATTCAAGCTAAGGTAAGGGTGAACACATCTGTTCTTCTGCGTTCTAGATTATACAGTATGTTGAGAACTTGGTTCATATGCTCTGGGTCTTGGTGGCTCTTACCAAAGTCAACATAAAAGAAGTCAACATAAAAGAATGTGAAAACTGAGGTTATTCTAGGGGACATTTGTGCATACAGTACATTTTCAACTAACAGTGAAGTATGAAATTTTAGGAGACCCCCTATAAAAGCAAACAATATGCAACATTCTGCAAACATAGAATGCATAAACTAATGCTATATTAACTATGCATAATGAATATGACGTACTTAGCAAACATATTTAATCCAAATCATTTGTGCCTATGCACCACAGCAGGGTGATCTCTTTTGGATGAAACCTACTCTATATGATACATCTCCTTGTTCCAATAGGCATAAATTCAAGGAGAGCAGCCTACCAGGGGAGTAGCTACCATGGAAGCAGGGAAAGGGGCTGCTGTGGGGCCCAAACTCGGAACGGGTCTAGAAGGAGGACTTCTAACTGATTTTATTTTCAGGGCCCCTTGAATATGCAGCAGCCGCAGCATAATGGTGCTTTCCCAGCTATCACATATCTGCCTAGCTGCCTTGATTTATTACAGGGCTCACATGGGGTCAGCAAGGACCTCGCCAGCCCGGCACATATAATATAGCGTGGCTTTGGCTTGTTCTTCCTTGTCTTAGTTCGGCGCTGTGCTATTGAATTTGGAATTAGTAGGAGAGGAAATTTCCCTGGGTCTGGAGCTATGACGTATGCTGCACCCTCCTAGGAAAGAAGTCAGACTGGAAGAGGAGATGACAGCAGCAGCTGCACATGTACCACCAAGCCTGGTCTGAGAGGAAAGCCCAGGCAGTATGAGAGGGAGGGACTGAGCCTGTCACTGTCTGTAAGTGACTTTAAGTTAGGTCAGGACCAGGGGTACTGGGCAGCACCAACATGTCACTGACTTCTAGATCAGTGACACTAAAAGACTGACAGTGTAAAGGAGTGGAGAGGGGCGCTTAGGGGGAGAGGCCTACTGACTTGAAAGTGCTGCTGACAGTACCCTAAACTCGGTCAGCACGGAGTACAGATAAAAATAAGCAAAAAATAAACATAATAAGTATCACATTATCACGTGTGAAAATGTGTGAACTATTAAAACATCATTTTTTTTTTTTTGGCAAGAATTTAATAGAAGTTGCTTTGATGCAATTTGATGTGGGGCCCAGACAGTTCTAGTTACACCCATGTAGGCTACAGCTATCTACTGCAATAACATACTGTGGAAAAGATGGGTTTGTTAGGAGAGCATGACCAAAATGGAGACAGACACACCTCTAAATGCATACTGCAAAAAATAAAAAAGTTAGATCCTCCTGCCAAATGAAAATACACAGGTGCATGTTGCCAAGGCTGAAAATACAAAAGCACAAGCAAACACAATGCAAAAGCGCTCTGCAAACACAGAATATATAATATGAACTAATTTACTATACAAAATGAATACAAGGTACTTAGCAAATATATTTTGATCAAAATCATTTGTGCCCATCCACAAATAATAAAATAATTTATGATAATTCAGTTTAATTAAAAATAGGCATATTTTTGCAGTGAAGTACATTTCTTCAAGTGCATTGACCATATGAAGAAATAGGGAGTTTTAGACATTATATTGCTATTTAGAATAATGCACTAAATAACCAAGGGCTTCTGTCACCCCCTTAACTCATTTTCACTAGCTGACATTAGCTATTTGCTAATGTCAGCTGAGTTGAAATATATATTTTTACCTTATCTGAAGCTGGCAATTCTGTTAAAGGCACTTTTATAATATTCAAATCATCTTCGCTACCAGCAAGTTGAGCGATACTTGCTGGTAGCCGCCATCTAGATTAGTTATGCACGCCCCTTCCTCGTTTGATAGACAGGGCCAGCGCTTTCTCCTCCTCGCACTGGCCCTGTCTGAAGATGAATCCGCGCCTGCGCCGTGCCGCTCAGTAGTCGGCGCAGGCGCTCTGAGTGAGGACGCGAGCTTTGCCGCTCCGTCCTCAGTGCGCCTGCGCCGATTGCGTCACCGCTACACCCGGAAGGGAAGCGGGTGTAGCGGTGACGTAATCGGCGCAGGCGCACTGAGGACGGAGCGGCAAAGCTCGCGTCCTTCACTCAGAGCGCCTGCGCCGACTACTGAGCAGTACGGCGCAGGCGCGGGATTTCATCTTCAGACAGGGCCAGTGCGAGGAGGAGAAAGCGCTGGCCCTGTCTATCAAACGAGGAAGGGGGCGTGCATAACTAATCCAGATGCGGCGGCTACCAGCAAGTAAACGCCCAACTTGCTGGTAGCGAAGATCATTTGCATATTATAAAAGTGGCTTTTTAACGTAATTTACAACTTCGGACAAGGTAATAAATATATATTTCGACTCAGCTGACATTAGCAAATAGCTAATGTCAGCTAGTGAAAAATGGGTTAAGGGGGGTGACAGAAGCCCTTTAAAGGGGTTGCCCAACTGTTAGGATTGATGACCTATCATCAGGATATATTCATATTTACACTTCTTAGCAAATGGAATGTTTGTCCTGCTCTCCACAGTCCCTGGTATTTAATTGCACAAGTGTCATACATTAGGAGGGAGGTTGAGTTTATGCTCACTGGGTATAGGTTGGAGCTGCATCACTGCATGTGCAGTAGCTCAAAAACCTAGCCCTGCTGCAATGTACAGCACATGATTGATGACTTGCTGTACATTGGGACATTGCATTTACACAACGGGGATGTTATGGACAGTGGATTAGTGATGAGCGGCAGGTGCCATATTCGATTTCGACGAAATTCGCGAATATTCGAATGAATATTCGTTTCATATTCGTCGAAATCGAATATTCGTCATTTTTCTAGTTATCGCGATTAACATGCGATTTAAATAATCGCATATTGCGATTTGTACTTAAGGCTACTTTCCTATTGGTTTCATATCTAGAATTAGCGAGGATGACGAATATGACGAATGTATTCGTCTATTCCTCAAAACTAAGATAACAGTATTCTACATCTTCGTTTTAGCTACCTATTCAGTCAACTTCGCTAATTCTAGCAATCAAATAGGAAGGTTGACTATAGAGACAGCTGTGTTAAATTCGCTATGCGATTTTTTTTTTAATAAATAGAATACTTATAATAATTTTATCAAGTAATATAATTATTGTATTAAAAAAAAAAAAAATCGCATAGCGAATTTAACACAGCTGTCTGGTAAGTCAACCTTCCTATTTGATTGCTAGAATTAGCGAATAGCGAAGTTGACGATGACGAGACGAATAGGTAGCTAAAACGAAGATGTAGAATACTTCGTTATCTTCGTTTTGAGGAATATGACGAATACATTCGTCATATTCGCTATTCGCTAATTCTACCAAGCCAACCATAACTTCTGTGCTCATGGAGCGTCCCCATCACCATGGGAACGTCTCCATATACTAAAATGTACTGTCGGATTTGAGGAATTACGTTGAAATCGCAATGCGATTAATTCAAGTTATATTAATCGCATTGCGATTTCAACTTAGAGCTGGGTTTATAATGCGTCAGCTTGCTAGAATTAACGAAGTTAACGAATATGGAATATAGCAGCAGTGCTAAGTTGAAATCGCAATGCGATTAATTTAACTTAAAGTATTCGCATTGCGATTTCAACTTAGCACTGCTAGTGCATAGCTATACTCCATATTCATTAATTCTAGCCTATGTAAGATAGCAGTGCTAAGTTGTAATCGCAATGCGATTAATATAACTTGAATTAATTGCATTGCGATTTCAACGTAATTCCTCAAATCCGACAGTACATTTTAGTATATGGAGATTCTCCCATGGATGGGGACGCTCCACATGAGCACGGAAGTCGGCAGAAGCGGCAACGGGCACTGACTAGAGCAGCCAGGAAGCCAGGAATCCTCAGGACAGGTAAGAACTACTTTTGGGAAGTAGGAAAGAAAAAAATATAACTAAAAAAAAAAAAAAACAAAAAAAAAAAAAAACGAATATTCGAAATAGCGAATTTATAGCGCTATATTCGAAATATTCGCGAATTAGCGAAGTGCCGATATTCGCTAAAAAAATTCGCTTTTCGAATATTCGCGCTCAACACTACAGTGGATGTGGACCCAGTGCCTTAACCAATTGGTTTGACTTTAGCCTAGTCCTAAGGGTATTATTCTGGTAGTCCCCTGGCTTTTACTCTTTAACCCCTATACAGGAGTAAGGTTTTTGCTGCAGGAGAGCCACCAGGCTGCTACCATTTGGAATAGTCCTGGTGTGGGATAATGGCCCCCTGTAGTGCCCTGTATGTATAATGCGCACCCTGTAGTGCCCTGTATTATAATACCCTCCTGTAGTCCCCTATATATAATGCCCTCACCCCCTGTAGTATAATTCCCCCCTGAATGCCTGATTGTTAGTGGAAATGAGGGCTGCATTTACAGTACATCAATCAACCACCTCCACTGTATGGGGACGAGGGATCACTAAAGCGATCGCTTATAGAAAATCACTGTTCCTGGACAGCAGCAGATTATTTACACAAGCCAATCTGCTGCACAGAAACAATGATTTGAGCTGCCGGCTCAATGACATTATTACCTGATGTATAAGCATTTGCTCACTCTTTGAGTGATTATTGGCACTTTTTGTGTAGGGCAATTATTGGGAACAAGTGTTTTTACAAACACTCCTTCCCAACACTTTTCGCTCGACTTGGGGGCTTGGCTTAGTGGGACAGGTGCAGCACCATGTGCCAAAAGTGTGCCAAACTGTTGATAAGAAGTAAGCCAACCAATAGGTGATGTAAACTTTGACGTGATCCCCTGAACAAGCCGGAACTTGCAGCAATATGCGTTGGGATTTTCGGCATATTAATTATATTTCCGTCCATGTGGGTATTATCCGAGCACTTGGCACTTTATTTATGTATATATTTATTTTTGTATTATATGTCATATTTCAAATATATATGTTTTCTCTTTGATTTAATCTTGATCACGTTCTGAATCAATGTTAGTTGATAATCATGTGTTTTAGGACTTTTGGAACATAAAATTTTCACCTTACTGAGGGTCATGTACAGGGAAATGTTCATATTCATTGTCTCCTGAGAGATGTTTTCTTGTTTTTAGATGCTCTATGTCATCTGCTTAAATAAAGGATCACTATTATTATTCTTTGCATTTGGTGAGGTGTGCCACTAGTATGGGCTTTCTTTTCTTTTGGTTTATAAACTTCGACATGTGTCTAAAGAGTCAAACCTATCAATTTGGCACATCCTTAGACTATGTATTTTTAAAGGTCCTTTATATATACATAGTGCTCGCTTATTTATTTGTTGATCACCAGCAATTTCTACATGGAAGAATTATCGGGAACAAGTGTTTTCACAAACTAAAGGACTTTTAGTTCACACTGTTTACATTTCAGACTGGATTAGTAAATCTGTGCCCAATGTATTTCTTTCTGCTAGGGGCATTTTCTTTAATCTGTAATAGTGAGTAGAGATGAGCTAATTGAATCCCAAGAAGTGGAATTTGATCTTAAATTTCAAGATAGATTCGATTCGCCTAGAAGCCGAATTTCCTCGTGCTTCGGGTCAGCCAATCGATTTAACCTGAAATAGTATAAAAAACTAAAAAATTCAAACTTACCTCCTCCATTTGCTTGCGACGGGCCGCCAGCCTCCATCTTGCTTGAAGATCTCGGCCGAAATCCTGTGCGACGCAAGATTATCTTGTATTGTTGTGGAAGCGGATGTGGATCCGCTGTGTCACTTGAACAGATTTGACTTAGGACTACTCCTAAGGGCAAAATCTCAAGTACCAAAGGGTAACAAGCCATTGGCTAGGGAAGTTTAGGGTGTGAATGCACTGACCCTTTAAGAGCCAGAGAGAAAGAGTGTGCCCTATGGGCAGTGAGAGGCATATGTGGCAAGAAGCAAGCTAAGCTTGCGTGGGAGGACAGCGGTACTCTTGGGCCGGGACTGCCAGACAGGTGGCCCAACAGCAGTGGGCATGGACCACCACCATAAAAAATGGTGATATTTGTCCTTAATATCAATGACTGCTTGCATGAGATAAAGCAAAGTCATAAATTTTGACGTCAATTATAAACTATATTATCCAAGCAGGTGACAGAAGTGTTGATATGGGAGAGTGGAGTTCATTAAAGTCCTTCTCGAGGGATTACTACCTTTTTCAATACAGTTTCAGATACTGATTGATCAGAAGTGTAACATAATGATAAATTAGACTTAGTGGATATTGACAAAGTGTTGTTTTGTTCACAACTTCTGGTCTAACTGGAGATGGGTATAGCAACATCTATCTTTGCTTTGCAGGGCTTGTCGTTGTAGGAGAAAATGGTGCCAGAGGTGTTCACAGCTCATGTTTGTTCCCGGAGAAGAAGGAATCACAACATAACGGACAACTTCATCTGAGCTCTGGTAAGCCTTCCATTTGCTATGTGTTGTTGTTCCTTACATGATGCATGTGCAAGACTGTCTCAAGACTGTGGGGAAGCTGGCTGAGGTAGGGATGGATGAAGCATTGGTGTAATGAAATCCATATGCCTCATAGGTTCATATGAATGCCATATCTGACAAAGTATGCATGGACAATAGATAAATACAGGTGCATCTTAATAAATAAGAATATCATTGAAAAGTTAATTTATTTGAGTAATTCAATTCAAAAGTGAAACTCATATAATAAGATTTATTACACACAGAGCGATCTATTTCAAGTGTTTATTTCTATTAACGTTGATGATTATGGCTTATAGCTAATAAAAACCCAAATGTCATTATCTCAGAAAATAAGAATATTGTATAAGACCAATTAAAAAAATGAGTTTTAATGTAGAAATATGGGCCTACTGAAAAGTATGTACAGTATATGCACTCAATACTTGGTCGGACCTCCATTTGTATAAATTACTGCATCAAGGACAATACCCGATAGATATAGGGTTTAGGTCAGGCGAGTTTGCTCGCATACATGTGAAGTTTCACTTTTGGAATTAAATTACTGAAAATTAATAAATTAACTTTTCTATGATAATTTATTTATTGAGATGCACCTGTATCTATGGTACAGGTGGAAATAACACAACAACCAAATCACATGTCAATAGTGTAAGCCTATGGGATCTGAAGAATCATATCATATTCAGGGAGACAGCAGCTGGTGAATGGAAACAAAGTTGATGGAGTTTCAAAAACATTGATGTGAAGTTATAAAGGAGAAAGTACTTTATTAATATCAAGGTTATATAAGTCTCCTCTGTTTCCTGAGAAAGACGTTTACACCTTGAAACACATTATAAGCCTTAAAGGGGTATTTCTAAATGCTGTGAGCCTCAGTAGGTGCTTGAAGTCTGGTTGCAGATGCATGGAATTTTAAATAGCCATTCCATAAGGCGGCAGTGTCAATGCAGTCAAGGGAGGAGGAGTAGCTGACAATTCTCATGAAATGAGATGTTTAGCAGAAATGTTTAGCAGACTCCTTGCAGTTAATTTACATATGGCGCAAAAGACTTTTGGCCTGTCCTCAGGAAATCATCAATCAAGGTCATCAATATATGATCATGGGGATCCGACTCCCAGAACCCCTGCCGATCAGCTGTATGAAGAAGCAGTGGAGCTCCATGAGCACTTAAAGGGGTTGTCCGGGATTAGAAAAACTTGGCTGCTTTTTTCCAGAAACAGTGCCACATCTGTCCATGGGTTGTGTCTGGTATTGCGGCTCAGCCCCATTGAATTAAATAGAACTGAGCTGTAATACACACACCACTTGCGGACAGGTGAGACGCTGTTCCTGAAATGAAAATTATATATAAATTTTTCTGATCCTGGACTACCCATTTAAGCCTCTTTCTAGGCCATATGACTAATGTCACTGTACATCAGTTACATGGCCAGGGCACAGCTTAGTCCCATCCAATGAACGTTGCTGTGCTTGGTAAGCTGCACAGGAGATGAGTTTTACTGCTTCCTCAAACAGCTAATCAACAGAGGTTACTGGTAGTTGGACCCCCGCCGATCTCATATTGATGACCTATTTCATATTGGTCACCTCTCCTATATGCTAGAGAATGCCAGAAAACCCTTTCAGGCAGGGTTTAAGAAAACTATTGATGAGGACAAATAATCTTTTGTACGCTGTACATGACATATGTACCACAGATTGTGTTGACTTGACAGGTTCCCATTAAGAGGCCTTTATTAAAGGGGTATTTCAGAAGCTATAAATTATCTGCTATCCATTGCATAGGGGATATAACTAACTTATCAGTAGAGGTCTTCCCACTAGGATCCCCAACAATCTCAAGAATGGGGCCCCATAAACCCATTCTAACGTTGTGAGGTCGAGAATGCGCCCTGCCATTTCATTCATTCCCTAAGGAACTCCTGAGATAGTCAAATATAGTGTCTACTTTTTAATTACTTGATAATGGTTGTTCGGACATAAACGTAGATTCAGAATTCTGCTGGATACCAGGAACGGAGCATTGTGTGAGCTTAGTTACACTCTTATAACATTGCTGTTAGATCACATCTGACACCAGGATGGAGCTTAAAGGCCTTATGGATATCATAGAATGAGTCCACCAATTGGGACCCCCTCTAGGAGGCACAGCAGAGGTCTAATAACAAGTCCATCTCTCTCTGATGGACTTGAACTGCCAAGTGTATTGCATCTTCTCCATAGCAATATCTTCTGTTTGCTAGAAGCCTGACTAGCACTGACTAGCTGAAATGACAAGGCTTGTTTTTATTATTTTTTTAAATAAGAGATATATACTTTTGTTAAGAGCCTTCACCGTTACAAAACCTCTGCAGAATAATATGCCAAAACACATTTTGTTTTTCTTTACCTTTGTATTGTGGTTTAGTTAACTGCACATGACTTCCTGTGTTAAAATTGAGCTGAGGTTGTTACTTAACCGCTGCTTTTTGCAAAAGAAGTAGTCTGGATTATAGTTTATTACTTTCTCAGGGAAGACCCTTGAAGAAAAGGAAGTAGATTGTTCCCATAAGCAGAGGGGTCTTCCATATGATAAAGTGAAACTGTGGCTTCTTAGATTAACCACAATTATATGTTGCAAAAAAAAAAAAAGAAATCTCTCATTATAAGTAGAACCAGATTTCATGTAGATATACTTTAGTGATACAGAACAGTGATACATAATAAAATGAAATCACTATTTAAAAGCCTTGCATTCATCCATGTCATTTTCATTTGTTCTATAAACAGAAAATATGAGCTCTACTGTATACATCATGGTTTAATCTCGATAAACCTTCACATTGTATGCTATGCTTATGCCCCTGATTAGTAGCAGGGTGAGCGTCACTTTTCATAATTTAAAGTGGGCATTGTCTTATGGTTTTATAAATGTACAATACAAAAAAGACTAGGACTATTTTTAGGCTATTATGCTAAGTCAGCCAATGTTCTGAGGATTGAAGTTTTGACTATTACTTGAAAAGGAAATAAACAATATGCCTATAGATTACTCCAGAACCTTCAAAGCAGCCTGTAATAACTTTGTATACCATCTGCACTCAGAAAGGCGTGGATTATAAACTGAGCCAAATAGATAGTATGACAAGATGAATGAGCAAGTGGATTGTTTTGTTTTAATTACCCACAAACTCAGAAAAGATGCTGAAAGTGGTCCCCGTCCACGTCTATGCATCTTTCGGCACGTTGGAATATGTTTGCTGATACTGCTTGCAACTCTTCAACAGTTATACTATGGATAGTGTTTAAATTTATTTTTGTGATGTTTTCCTTGAGTTCATCCATGGTATGTCAATAGTTAGCATACACTTTCTTTTTTAAATTTCCGACAGATAAAAATTAGATGTGGACAAGTCTGTGGAACAAGGTGGTCATAACTTGAGATCAGTGAATTTTTCAGAAATTTGATTAGGCCGGTTCGCTGAATTTAAAAAAAAATTTGGTTCGCTCTGAAATTTTTGCAGCAAATTTCGTTAAAAACTGCTATTTCCTGGCTGCAGAGAACCTTTATAGTGGTGTAGAACACTGTGCCTTGCAGTAACACGCATAGGGAGTCGGCTGTGGTAGTGAAATAATACTGTGAGTCAGTATGACATGCAGATGACAGGCGTCGTGCTTAGAATCACTGCACACTTTACTTATTTGGGCAGTCACAGGGCAAAGAAGAAGCGTACTCCTTTTACACTGTCGTCAGCTGAATCCACATAGATGTCTACAGAACCTGTTCTATTAAACGCTCATACAAGTAGAGCTCCCCGACAGAGTGGAGTGGGTGTCAGCAGTAAGTTTGTGTTGACGTCACTGATTATTTTTCCCTTCCCTTGATCCATCAGAACAATAACCCCCAAAACGGATCATGTCTGTTGAGCATCCGCCTTTAGAATATATGACTGCACCGCTGACTGGCAAATATATTTTTCTTGTTCCACTAATACACACCAAAAGGCCTTTAGAACATATAACTGCACCGATGACCAGCAAATATATTTTTCTTTTTCCACTAATACATGAGAAAAAGGCCTTTAGAACATTTAACTGTACCGCTGACCAGCAAATATAGTTTTCTTTTTCCACTAAAACACGCCACAACATGCTTTAGAACATATAACTGCACTGCACAAGGGCAAATAAGACATAGAAATATTTCCTTGCAATAAACCCAGTTAATGGCTATATCAAACAGCACTTGCCCCCAGTTAATGGCTATATCAAACAGCACTTGCCCCCAATAACAAGAATGGTTGGCTGGAAATATAGAGCTGTATAATGGAAATTTTGATCCCCAGTCAGTGCAGCAAGGTGTAATAGGATTGTTCCTATTATCAATGCTGTAACCTCTTCTACTGAACCCTGTTCTACATAAATGCTGTGAAATGATTCCTCCCTATCCTTTCCCTACACCTTGAATAATCTTTCCCTGCACTTGTAAATCGTGTTTTTAGCACAATGATGTTATTTCTAACACTGTCCCTAGCGCTTGCTGACATCTTTCCCTGCACTAAGTACACTGGTAAATGGCAGAATCCAAGATGGCTGAGGCTATTTATAGGGCTGTGACATCACAGGGCTGGCTGCTGATTGGCTGCATGCATGGCATGTTGGGTGATCCCACCTTCCCAGAGTTCCTTTCTCCATGTCCTCATATGTGCAGCAGCCATTTTAGGAAAAATGCGATCCGTTACCACAAAGCGTGAGGAAATTCGGCATCAAATTCCACTTCGTCAGCTTCAATTCGCTCATCTCTAGTCATAACCTCTTGCTCACAGTTCACTCCTCCGTAAACAGCTCATGAATCCGTGCCAGTGAGTTCCGTGATAATTGGCATGTATGCACTTGCTCGTTCATCTTGTCTACTATCGCTGGAGGCAAGCTACTTTTCAGTGGGCCACCCTGTACAAGTATTTAAACAGCTTTTTATGAAAAATACTCTATGAAGTCATAGAAAACTACATTCCTGACTGAGTTGAGTGTCTCCTCCATTTTATGCTGCCTCAGGTAAAGTAGCACAGTTGACAGATCCACGTTAACATCTATTATTAATCTATTATAGCAGAGCTCAGATTTTTAATACAAAGTTGTGATGGAAGCTCCCCAGCTCATTCTAGTGGTGGATAAAGGTAGCAGGGTGTTAAAGGGATTTTGTGTGACAATTGGGGATGAGCAGACTTCAGTTTTTGAAGTTCGGGTTCAGGTTTTTGCTGAATTGCGTTATGGATTCCGTTACCGCGGAACATAATGCAATTCAAGGACGAGAATGCATAATGGAATGCCTTTAGAGGCACTCCATTATGCATTCCATCATAATAGAAGTCTATGGCCAGCATTACGGATCCGGAAATAAAAAATAATGCAATTTCTCCTTTGTTTTGCTGGTTTTGTTTTTATGCCGCTCACTATGTGCTTAAAATTACACGTTAGCACAAATGAACAAACTTCTTTAAATAAATTTCTGGTCCAATTCTAACAAATCGGTCAAAACATTTGACTCAAGTCCAAATTGATTCTACCAGAATCAAGAGTGCTCCAACTGGCCTGACAATTGATGTATGACACTCTGAGGTCTTTTAAGGCTCATATTTCTCTCTTTTGTCTTTCTCCCTTTTTTAATTTCTCTGTCTCTTTCCCTTTTAAACTCTTTAATACAAAGACAGTAATTCCAAAAATGTCAGCGGGACACTGACATATATAGCTATGGATAAACACATGGTTGACGGGGTTAACTAATAGCATGTTTAAAAATACACTGTTCGTTGGACTTGTTATTGGGGGCAGATGCCAGCCTGTGTTTAGATGCACAAGCAGTATTATCAAAAGAAACAGTAGATTATTCTGAACTAAAGTAAGATTTGCCCTATGCTCTATCTACTGATATGACCTGACTTTCCACCTAATAATTTAACGTATTTAAATATATCTTCTTCACACTTGTAAAAGCTGTCCGCTAATGTCCCCCTGCTTACCGCCACTGTCCTGGGCTCTGTGTTCGGCGGTGAATCGACTCCACGGTTTCGTTCCAGCCCTGGGCACACCATGATTTCAGCTTGTTTCCTGTAGCACCTTCTTAAGGGCCGACACGCGTCACTTCCTGTGCTTTATGGGTTTAGCACATGTGGACATGTTGACCAATCCTAGCCTTCCTGCACCTATATAAGTGGTCTAGCTGCCTTCCCAGGTGCCACAGCGTTAAGGTCCTTGTGTCCTGCAAATGTTGCTGTTATCTTTGCTTGTGCTCTTGTTTAATTGACCCTTGCTTATGTTTCTGGACCCCACTACATGTTTAATCCCTACCTGCTTGCCTTGACTCTCCTGTTGCCGACCGGCATTGCCAGACCAGTATCTGTGTTGCCTGACCTATTACTGCTTTGACTTCACCTCTGCCTCATCCTTCGGTCCTGCACTGTTGCTCCTGGTTACAACTCGGCCTTCTGACTACGTCTGTACCTCATAAGTATAGTATTTCGGGGCATTGGGGAACATAGTGGACACAGTATTGGAGGTAGAATTGGGATAACACTGTAGGGGCACCAGGAGGATTCGGATTATAGAAAGCTGAGGAACCTAAGATGTCTGTGTGGCAAACTCTGCAGAGACTAGATGTGGCTGAAACAAACCATCATCACTGCCTGGGTCAAATGGAGAAGATGAGGAAAGTGAATGTGTACATCAGAGGAGACATCAGAAGATGTAATAACAATTTAGTGCTGTATCAAATAATTGTATTGTGGGGATTGCTCTGGTAGACACTTGGTAGCTGGGCAGGAAGCAGATCGGCTACCCGGCCCAAAGGTACCAATGGTAAGTATTGGATGGCACATGCAATACCTTCTTTAGTTCAGCAGTCAGCTTTTCCAGGTATGGCCACACTGCTTAGCTCTACACTGAGCTTTAAATTAGGCCCTAACAACACATGTGACCCACAGCTTTGGGCTATGGAAGCCAGGACCGAAGCCCGGGTGGAGTTAGCGTCCCACTGCCAACCTTACTCACTCCAGTATAAGCAGGCCCCAGTACGTATTTTACAATCTGTCTATGTTAGGTATGGCTAATATAGACAAGATAGACTATCAACCCTGCTTATCCTGTGTCTGGGTTAACCTCTCGGTTACCAGAGACACACCCAAGGCTTACCACACACAGTTTAACTGTTTAAATGGCAGATATCGGTTCTCTTAAACCATACTCTTCTCAACAGTAGGTACCCCAAAATGGTCCAATGGACAGCTCACCCGCAAAATACAACTTCCCACACAGTTCGAAAGAAGGAGATATAAAAGAAGTATGGTTAGCAAAACATAACGATGGAAAGAAAATTAGTAGTAGTAAAACATTTTTAAAAAGTCTGTAAGTTTGGTTCTGTAGCCGCAATCATGGCCACCAGAATAAGTTTGTCATGTCATTTTTAGCATACAGTTTACTCCATAAAAACAAAATCCAAAAAAATGACAGAATTGCTTTTTCTTTCAATTTCACCTCACATTTTTCTATTTTTCTACATAATATGGTAAATTAAATGGTTCCATTAAAAAATACAACCTGTATTATGAAAAACAAACTCTTGTCTGGCTATGTGAACAGAAAAGGTTATGTCTCTAAGAAACCAGGTAGGAAAAAACAAAAATGAAAAAACTAAAATTGTCTGGGTCATGAAGGAGTTATCCATTAACTTGAAAAACGTATTCTTTGGTCACCTCACAACTGCTCATAGGTCACCCAGCTTCTGCACTGTGGGACAATACCCTAATTATACTGTAACTAACACAAGTTCCGCACCTCTATCCATCAGACGACTGGAAGTAATCAATGAAAGTCCCGATTAAAAAATAGCAAGAGCTAGAGGATTAAAAACGGCACCAAATGCGCTCTATAACGCAGGATCATTGGTTTACAGGAGTGGAAAGATAGAAACTATGCATTCGCCTGAGCTGGTTCTCCTAAACAAATGTAATAAAACAAGAAGGGAAAATGACAGGATGAGCTGAGATCATAGGTCAAAACATCCTAGAAACAGATGAAAATAAAAAATACCCTTAGATAGATTTGAACTCAAAGTTGCCAGCCTTGGAGGTCACTGGTACTGACAACTAGGCCACTATGGTTAGCAGTAGTTAAAGGGGTTGGCCACTTCTGGTTAATCAACAACAACACAGTACACTTATTCCCTTTAAAACATGATTCCTTTATTAAACAACTTAAAAATTCATCAAACATCATATTACCCACATAAAGAGGAGAAACAGATTTCAAGCACCATACAAACTCTGCCCCATATGTCAAATCACTGTTAGGCTACATAACTACCGCCCAATAAATGCACTTAAAACCACCAACCATTTACACATCCTCAATTACAATAACCACCCGGTTACTACTGAGGCAATCTCAGGTCGACAAAGTGCAGCTATAAAAACCCATCAATCAATGATAATACCATAAGTGAAACTAGGCTGATGCATACCTATACAGTAGAAAGTGAAGTATCTGGGCAGGACTGGCACACCCTCAACGCGCATTTTGCGTTTGCTTTGTCAGGAGGAGAGATTTTACTATATCTACAGGGTTCTTTTAAATCCTTTACTGGCCTATGGGTTCTCGCGATCCTAATCATGTGACACCTGGACGTAATCACGGCGCATCGCCCGCCGAGTCCACTTCTGCCCGGCCCCCTCTTCGGCCTCAGTGAGGGCAGGCCAGACTATTCAGAGTTTTTTTTTTTTTGGGGGTGATTGTCTTAGGTAGGGTCTCATTTTTTGCGGGATGGAATGAGAGTTTGATTGGTATGATTTTATGGTGCATATGACGTTTTGATCGCTTGGTACACTTTTTGTGAGGTAAGGACAAAAAAATGTTTTTTGACATAGTATTTTAATTTTTTTACCGTGTTCACCTAAGGGGTTATGTCATGTGATATTTATATAGAGCTGGTTATTACGGACGTGGAAATACCTAATATGTATACTTGTTTTATTTATTAAAGTTTTACACAATAATATCATTTTTGAAACAAAAAAAAATCATGTTTTAGTGTCTCAGTCTGAGAGCCATAGTTTATTTTTATTTTTTGGGCAATTGTCTTAGGTAGGGTATCATTTTTGCAGGATGATATGATGGTTTGATTGGCACTATTTTGGGGTGCTTATGACTTTTTGATCGCTTACTATTACACTTTTTGTGATGTAAGGTGACAAAAAATGGCTTTTGACATAGTTTTTAATTTATCTATTTTATCTTTTTACGGTGTTCACCAGAGGGGTTAGGTCATGTGGTACTTTTATAGAGCCGGTTGTTACGGATGTGACAATACCTAATATGTCTACTTTATTTTTTTACATTTAAAACCATAAAAGCATTTTTGAAACAAAAAAAAATCATGTTTTAGTGTCTCCATTGTCTGAGAGACATAGTTTTTTTATTTTTTTGGGCAATTGTCTTAGGTAGGGGCTCATTTTTTGCGGGATGAGGTGACGGTTAGATTGGTACTATGTTGGGGGCATGCGCCTTTTGATTGCTTGGTGTTGCACTTTTAGTAATGTAAGGTGACAAAAAAGCTTTTTTTAGCACAGTTTATATTTTTTACTTGAAACTTAATTTTTTGTTAAAATTTATTTCTTTAACTTCTTTTTCACTAAATTTTTTTCTGTATTGTAATGCATTGGCTGTAAATGTACACTGTGTAATACACTTACAGCTTCCTGCCTATGAGAATCAGGGGTCTGGATCTCACAGACTATCACGGAAGGCAGCCACGAAGCCCAAAGAAAGCATCGGGCTGCCTTCCCTGCCATCGGGTCCCTGTCACAGCAGCATGTGGACCTGATGACCACCATGCAGCGGGCACGATTCCGTACATGCCATGGTCAGTGCTGACCGTGGCAATGCGAGGATTAATGCGCCGGCATCGGTGTTTTCACCGATGCCAGCACATACAGTAGGGGTCCGGCTATCAGTGACTGCCGGACCCCTGCTGCTGATCGGGCATGCACCCTGCACCCGCCCGATCAGCATGCCGTACATGTACGTCACTGGTCTCTAAGTCCCGGCCAGATATGACGTACATGTATGTCATGGGTCCTTAGGGGTTAAGTATATAAATGCTGAAAAACAAGGTCTGAGCAGATAGGCCCCTAAATAATGATAAAGGGGTTATACACTGAAGATAAGGAAAAGGCAGAGTTACTAAAGGGTTTATTTAGCTCTGTATACACAAAAGAGAAGAAAGTAGCTGATATCGGTGGTGCCAGGGCTTTTAGTACATCCGGTAATATACTCAATTGACTAACTATAGATATGGTCCAATCTAAGTTAAAGAATGTAAATGTGAACACGGCTCCAGGTCTAGATGGATTACACCCAAGAGTTCTCAAAGAGCTCAGTTCAGTCATTGCTGTGCCCCGTTTATAATTTTGAAAGATTCTCTAGGTACTGGTACAGTGCCAAGTGATTAGCGCAAGGCAAATGTGGTGCCTATATTTAAAGAATAATCTAGGTCCTCCACAGGTAATTATAGACCAGTTAGTTTAACTTCTTTTGTGTGAAAAATGTTTGAAGGACTCTTAACGGACTATATACAGGAGTATGTGACTGTTAATAAGTGATAACCAACATGGGTTTACCAAGGACAAAAGTTTTCAGACTAACCTGATTTGTTTTGATGAGGAGATGAGCCTGGACAGAGGGACGGCTGTGGATGTAGTTTTCTGGATTTTGCAAAGGCTTTGTATACGGTTCCTCAGAGATGTTTAATAGGTAAAGTAAGGTCTGAAGGGTGGAAAGTATAGTTTGTAATTGGATTGAAAACTGGCCGAAGAACCGTGTCCAGAGAGTTGTGGTCAATGATTCCTATTAAGAATGGTCCTAGGTTATAAGTAGTGTACCCCAGGGTTCAGTGCTGGGTCCTCTATTATTTACCTTATTTACCAGCCATTTTTCAACTTAACCCTTCATAACCACCATACGGCTATATACATCCTATCTGCACATACCCCATATGCTGCCAAGCGCTTGGATTAAAGTTTCTCTCCCTGCTCTGCTGCTGTCACAGACAGCTCAGAGCGCGATAATGCCTGCAATGGACCAATCGGAGTGGTCCCCTGCCGAAGATCACTCCGATTGGTTAGTCAGACTAACCAATCGTAGTGCGCAATGTAAGAATGCTAGTTTCAGGCTGTGATCTCCACTCTGGAGATTGCAGTCTGAAATCGAGTGCCCCAGTGCCCCATATAAAATAAATGCCCCCTCATGTGGCTATTGTCCCCGATCGCTAATGATGCCCCCTCGGCTCCTGCTTGTGCTGCCGGCTGTGATGGCAGCGGATCAGGGACGGAGCTACTGCCATCAGCAGAGAGTGTTATCTGTGACTTACAGCCAAGACTCTGCTGCAACGCCCGAGATCGTATAACCCCACAGATGCCACGGTCAGCAGCCGCCCGTGGCATCCATGAGGTTGAGAACGAGGAGCTCCTCTCTCTTCCATTGTGCTGCTGCTGCGAACGCATCGGGAGATGAGTTGCCATGGCAACCAGATGCCTTACAAGGGCTTCCTGGTTGCCATGTACCTAAGGCTGATCAGACCCTGAGGGTCTGATCAGCCTAAGGCTCTTCTTTCACACTTGCGTTGTTAGGATCCGGCGTGCACTTCAGTCGCTGGAAGTGCCCGCTGGATCCATAATCAACGCAGTGAACTGAAAGCATTTGAAGACTGATTAGTCTTCAAAATGCTTTCAGTGTTACTATGGCAACCAGGACGCTATTAAAGTCCTTGTTGCCATAGTAGTAGTGGGAGAGGGGGAGCAGTATACTTACCGTCCGTGTGGCTCCCGGGCGCTCCAGAATGACGTCAGAGCGCCCCATGCGCATGGATAGCAACACCCCATATGTGCTCAAAAAATAATGTATGGGTGCACAGCAAGCAAACAGCAAAATATGGATTTTGCTGACCGAAATCACTGCAAATGTATATTATCATCCACACCATCATTTCATCTTGTGTAGGATGTTTTTGTGGTGCATGTGATCCACTGCCACATTCTCCATTGTACACATTTTTGCTGGGGATTGCTGTGCAGCAGGTCACATGCGGAGGAATTGCTCCCCTGGTTATAAACACGCTACAGTGTTTGGGGTTTTGAGCATTCCTCGCATTAAGGCCACTTAATTCTGTAATTTTTATTTTGCTGACAAGCATGAACTGCCAGGTGCCATGTCGCATTAAAAAATTCCTGAGGTTCCCAGAAATTAAAACCCCAAGAAGTGACCGCATTTTGGAAGAGCACCCCTTACAAACATTTTAAGGGGTGGAAAGGGCACTTTTGACCTAATAGGTGTTTCACAGAATTGAATATGTAGTGGTTGGTGAAAAGTGGATCTGTAAGCTATGCGGACTAAATCAGAGATATAAGGTGGTAAAACTACAGGGTACATCATAAATTAATACTCCATGGATAAGTGGTAGATTTTAAAACACTTCTGCATGCCCAGGCCAGGTTTTTCAGGGCAGGTTTCGCAGTGGTAAATGGTGTCTTTCCTTATCCTCTTTTGGAACACACCCTGCATCTTTTTGGGTCCTTCGCTTCCTTGCTGTCTGGGGGACTTTACCTGGAAAATGTTGCTCTGGTACAACATGGACACCATGACTTCCTGAAGTACTGTGACCCTCCCTGGCCTGGCTTTGAAAAATGAGGGTCTTGATAACCACCTCTTGGAACTGAAGGAAAGTTCCTGTGTGGCCTGACGATTGAAATAACACGTACGCATTGCACATTGCCATCTGTACTATGTATACGGCCAGCTTTGTGTACCACACTTTCGTTTTCATGTGGCACTGTGGGGCTTCAAAAGTTGATCTGCTGTAGTCCAGGATACAAACTGGTTTGGGGGTAGTGGTTCTGGTACCTCGTACAGGAGCAGGGGAGCTGGTGTTAGTGTGACTGGTGGTCAGTACAAGGACATCCCTCTTGTCTTTGTACGTAACCACCAGCATGTTCTCATGAAGGAGAGCCCTACTTTCACCTATTCTCAGTGGTTTCCCTACCAGGGATCTAGGGAGGCCTCTTAGATTTTTGCGGATTGTGCCGCAAGCCACAGTACGTCTGGCAGTTAGGGACATGAATAGGGGTATGCTGGTATAATAGTTATCCACATAGAGGTGGTAACCCTTATCCAGCAGTGGGTGCAGTAAGTTCCACACAATCTTCCCACAAACTCTTAGGATGGGGGGCATTCTCGGGGTTCTATCCAGGAATCTTTCCCTTTGTAAATGCGGAACTTGTGGGTGTACCTGGAGCTACTCTCACAAAGTTTGTAAATCTTAATGCCATACCTTGCCCATTTGCTGGGCAGGTACTGGCGGATGCATGCGGGTAATCCGCTGCGTGAAACGGAGCCAAGCCCCGTTCTGGACAGCCCCGCTCTGTGCCTCTGATCTTTTTGCTACAAAATCACAGTGACAACTTTATCTCACTGTTATTTTGTAGTAAAAAGATCACAGGGAGGCACGGAGCATTATTAATTATGGTAATGATCTGTGTCTCTGCTGTCCAGAGCGAGGATTGGCTCTCTTTCACGCAGCGGATTACCCACACGGCATCCGCTCGTGTGAAAGAGCCCTAATCTTCCCTTTGAAAAGTATTAGGGACCCATCTACACAGATATTTTTATCTGGGTTGTACACCTCAGCAAACCTGCTGTTAAAGTGGTCAATGACAGGCCTAACCTTGAACAGACGGTCAAATGTTGAGTCCTTTGGGGATGGGCACTGTGCATTGTCCTTGTAGTGTAGGGATTTCCTAATTGACTCAAATCGCTTTCAGGTCATGGTCTTACAGTAAATTGGAGTCTGGTAGAAAATGTCCAAACTCCAATATTGTCTAACATTTGTTTTTTTACAATGCCAATATGCAGCACGAATCCCCAAAACTTAATAATATCTGCTGCACTTACTGGGGTCCAACCAAGGGGTCTAGTGTATATGGATGTAGGGTTCTGATCAATAAATTGTTTGGTGTATATATTGGTTTGGGCCACCATTTAATGTACAAAATCTTCAGAGAAGAATATTTTGAAAAAATCGAGTTCAGTGAAGCCCGGACCTGCCCTCAAAATCCGAATTTGGGGCTGATAATCGTCAGTAGGTGGGTTCCATAAGGGTTCATTCTGGGGTTTGCCTCCACTGCTACCCTTGGGCGCCTTCTAGAGGGTCCCTCATTAGCAGATGCTGATAATGGTGAGGGGGTAGAGGAGTAGAGGAGAGTGGCATCCTCTTCTCTTTTAGGGCCCTTTCACACTGGCGTTTTTGTTTTCCGGCATAGAGATCCGAGATGAAAGGCATTAATCCGGATCCGGCCTTAAGCTAAACGTCGTTTCGGCGCATTGCCGGATCCGACATTTAGCTTTTTCTGACTGGTTACCATGGCAGCCAGGACGCTAAAGTCCTGGTTGCCATGGTAAAATGTAGTGGGGAGCGGGGAGCGGCATACTACATTCCGTGCGGCTCCCGGGACGCTCCATGATGACGTCAGGGCGCCCCAGTGCATAGATCACGTGATCGCATGGATCACGTGATCCATGCGCATGGGGCGCTCTGACGTCATTCTGGAGCGCCCGGAGCCGCACGGATGGTGAGTATACCGCTCGCCCGCTCTCGCCTTACTATGGCAACCAGGACGCTAGTAGCGTCCTGGCTGCCATAGTAACCTGAAAGCAATCGAAGACTGATCAGGATCCTGATCAGTCTTCTAATGCTTCAGGCGACTTGCGTTCTGACGGATCCGGCGGGACGGAAGTGCCTGCCGGATCCTCAGAACGCAAGTGTGAAAGGACCCTTACCTGCAGACTCAGTATCGGAGGCAAGCGTGGCGTTTGGACGGACCATTTTTATTTTATTGGGGTGGGACGTGTGAAATGTGTAAACCTTTATTTTATGTGAGGGGTGTGTATGTTATGTTTTCACATGTGAAGGGGCTAGGTTTAAATTTGAAATTAAATTTAGAAGAAAAAAAATATCTTCTGTAAAAAAGTATTTTCTGTTAAAAAAACAACTTGCAGTGCAAACTGAGCAGACACGATTAGTAATGGACACTTCTGATCAGTGCTCAGTGGTTGCAAAATACATGTACGCAGATGGTGCGTTCGTGCAAAATTCTAAACTGACACTAACTAAAATTTATATATATGTATATATATATATATATATATATATTGTAGGGATCTTCTCTTATTCGGGGTCATTCTCGCAGAGTTTGCCACAGACACCAGCTTGAAGTCCAAATGATGCTTTATTTTCAAGCACAAAACAGCAATCAAAACTTAAATCACAAACTTAAATCCTCGGCCGTCTGGCCACTGACTAAACAGTATTTCCCTCTCTATCAGGATCTGGGTCTACCACCCAGCTCCCAAAACACATCACCAGTACTTACCCCACACACAGGGTTAGAGGGTCCCAGGTCCCACAGGTCTTGCCACAACCTGCTGCTTTCCCAGACTGAGAGCCACACCCAAGTTCAAACCTGTGGGGGTGAACACATGTACTAACCGGATGCTTGTGATAGGGCATCCGCATTATCCTGCCATCTTCCAGCTCCTGGAAGATGTGGCCAGCATCACAGGCTTCTCTTTATTCTGCCAGACCCAGGCCAGAAGAGCTCGGTTTGTCATAAACACTGCCTTCCTACCTAGTAGAAACTGTCCAAAGGCCTTCTGTCCCCAACTAAAGGCCAGATACATGCTCTCGCACTCTTTGATTCTTGCTCTCATGCTCAGGCCTTTTCTTGTACTGCTGCAGCTCTTGACTGGACTGTTTGCATAGTTGTTCCCAGTCATGGTCGTGTTCAGACCCTTTCTCCTTGGTTTCTGGAACATCCGAGGATTTCTCCCACTTCAAGACCTCGGCCTTAGCTTCTTCGGCCTCTGTTTCTTTGGAGTCTCCATTCACTTTATTAGCTGTCTTATCCTTCACGGACATGGCATCATATCCTTTCATTCTTAACTCCTCCTCCTCTTTCTCATCAAGGTTGGAGGCACCGGGGACATCAGGGTCTTCACCAGACTCGTCGTCTTCTGGCAATCCCTGCAGAGGTTCACCGAGGATATGGTTCTCCTTTTGGGCAGGATTCAGGAGAGCCAGCCCATCGGAGTAGACAGTACCCTCATACTGGTCATCATTCCCCCGTATTTCTTCCCCAGCAGACTGCTGGCTTTCTGGAAGGCATTGAAAACAGAGGGAATGTCTTTCATGACCAGGTCCTGGCCACACACTGCCATGAGTCTCTGGGCTTCTGCATCCACCTCAGCACCATCATCTGGTTCAGCAGATACATCTTCCATCTTCTTCTCTGCCTCGGCTGGCACCACAGCGCCACCACCTCCAGACCCATTCTTAACGGGCCCTGACTTCTTGGCATCTTTTAGAGGATCTTCCTCTTCAGGTATCTCATTTTCTTCCACCTGCTGCGCAGGAGCATGCAGAGACTTCTCCAACTCATTGACTTCATCTTTTGAGCTCCTGAGATCTTCCATCTCTGCTCTGAGTTGCTTGTTCAGCCTCTCCAAATCATCTCGCTCCTTAAGAGCTTTTTCAAGGGCTCTAGCCAAGGAGAGGGCCTTGGTCGCCTTCTTAGTTTTTCGCACCAGCTTGTTAGCAGCGCCCAATCTTGGGCCTTCTGGTCCAGCTGCTCTTCACTCTGTTCTGGTGTAACAGCAGTTGTAGAAGTACCACCATTCTTCCTTAGACACTTTGTGGGATTTCCACCCAGGGACTCTTCAAGCCCATTGTTGATGTCTACTAAAGACTTTTGTGTCTTTCTGGAGTCTTTTCCCTTCCCCAGGACACCAGGCGGTAGACCCTTCAGTTCACTCATCTTTTCCGGGGCCTCCTCTTTTGACCCTTCTGCAGCCTTCTTTAGTGACTCCATGTCGTCAGCTAGTCCCTTTTCTATCGTATCTAGGGACCTTGTGGCGAGACAGATATCAGCCTCCTGTTTGCAGCTGTACTGTCATGTCAGGTCATCTAAAACTGTCTGGATATGAGCTTCAGACACTAGACTGACGTCTCCCGACTGAACTCTCGTCTTGTCAGATATAACTGTCATCTGGTCGCTACTAGTAACCACTTTAGTTTGGCAAGACCTCGACATGGAAGCCTCTCTCTCTGAGTTGCTATCGGTCACAGAACGTGCGTTATATATACAGCTCGTGTCATTCTCAATCCTGCCCTCAAGGAGCACCGCTGAGCTAATCCCCATCTGGGACATTTTATTAATCATAGAAACCTGTGGAGACTGCATATCCACTTCTAGTACGTGTGGTACACCCTCTAGGACTGCCCCATGTACTTGCACATTTTTCACTACAGTGGGTTCCCCCAACTCGGTGCTCTCAACATTTATCTGCATTTTTTCAACTTTTACATTTTTACCACCATGGGGCGCTTCTCCCCTGTCTATAACCTACAATGTAAAAGGCATGTCATCATCACATCCTTCACAAAAATCCGCATTAACATTATGTATTTTTGCCAACACGGTACCATCACTTTGCACCTTATCAACTCCACTGTTTTTAATGGTCACTTCACTAAGAAAGCAATGGTTTATCTGCATTTCCCTTATACCTTCATTTAAAGGGACAAGTATAGGTTCTGCAGGGGCTTCATTACTTTCTATAGAAGTGTCTCCGGTGCCCTCAATATCACAGAACATCATTCATGTACGAGCACATTTATGGCATCAAGATCACAAGTCCCAGTTCTCACGGGAGTCTCACCCTCAGTGAGAACCACTGGATAGTCAGTATTATCCTTATAATTGTCCCGCACATTTAATAATCTACCAGTCTCAGGGGCGGCTATCATGCCATCTCTTACCCGGGCTAGCATGGGATCTCTGACTTTCGCCATCCCAAATCTAGCCTTGGTCACAGGTACTTTAGGCAACACCATAACCTTCTCCTGTGTAGATCCTTGCAAGGCAGCAACCGCAACAGGCTTACCAGTCTGTTCAGACACAGCATTTTTCACATAGTCATTCATTTTTGAGACAGTTTCTCGCCTCAGTGCTTCATCACTCACCGGCTCGGCAGGTAGCAACTGCCGCCTGGCTTACTTTACAACATTATCAACAGGAACAGTCTTACCCAGCAATGTCACGGGATTGGCAGTCTCAGGAGACGAGGATCTTCCCCTGACACTTCTACCGAGTTCACCAGCCTTCTCTTGGTTCTTGGTATCCTGAACACCAGCAGACTCCTTACTGTAACCGTTGCCACTAGAAACGACATGGCCTGGAGTCACAATTTTTTCTGGATGGTCCCTCCAATTGCATCCTTGAGGACTCTGTGTACAGTCGCAAGGAAAATAGGCACTCCTGAGAAATGCACCACTCTCCACCTTCCTGTCTTCCTGATGGTTGCCCTCGGCAACGGCACATATCTGCTGTTTATCAGGTTCTCCGCTCCACAGCTGCCAGAATAATGGAAAGTCTTTGCACAAACTCCACTTCCAGAGTCTCACATTTTAGGAGCTTGCATTGTACAGAACCATAGTCTGTTACAAAGGTCAGTGACACGGTGACATCTGTCTCTGGCCCCTCTCTAGAAAGTCCAGTACTTCGGGCATGACCCGAGACACCTGCTGGCGGGAGTCTAGTGTAACCCCAACGGTATTCCCCCATCTCCAACTCGCAGGACTTTTCCCATGGGCTCCACCATTTTGCAGCCATTTTGACAGGTCTGTTTCTTTGCTTCTGGCCCTTTAAATCCACGCACAGCTTGCAGCACAGAAAAAACTGTCCACAAACGCATGAGCAGCACTTGCTCCACTGCACAAAACAGGCTTCCGGCCCTTTAAATCACTGCACAGCAACTCCTTGGCAACATTTACAGCACCTGCTCTTCTCAGTCAGGTCGTTGCCCCTAGCAACCTGCTGTCTTGGCCCGCATCCTCCACCATATGTAGGATCTTCTCTTATTCGGGGTCATTCTCGCAGAGTTGGCCACAGACACTAGCTTGAAGTCCAAATGATGCTTTATTTTCAAGTACAAAACAGCAATCAAAACTTAAATCACAAACTTAAATCCTCGGCCGTCTGGCCACTGACTAAACAGTATTTCCCTCTCTATCAGGATCTGGGTCTACCACCCAGCTCCCCAAAACACCAGTGCTTACCCCACACACAGGGTTAGAGGGTCCCGGCTCCCACAGGTCTTGCCACAGCCTGCTCCTTTCCCAGACTGAGAGCCACACCCAAGTCCAGCAACAGGATTAAATAGCATCCCTGGACATGAGCATTGTCCAAAATCCCGGACTGGAGCATGGGGAACAGGTACCCACCCAGCACATTGCCTGCTCCCAGTAAAAGCCTGCCCTGGACTAGCTGGAGCCAGCTAAGCTAATTATCTTGGTGTCCACCAACTAACTTAGTGGCCACCTATATCTAGGGCCTTTACTTCACCAAGGCCGGGCCCCTTGGTGACACGCTCCTGGTGCAAACACCCTCCCTTTTTATGCTTCCCGGGACTTTACTACACCCCTCATATTCACATTGCCACAATATATATATATATATATATATATTGTGGTAAGGTGCAGGGTGCCGTCGTGGATGGCAGGTATGTGTCACCGAGGTTCATAGCCTCGGTGAGGTAAGAGCCGTTTTGTTGATGTCAGCAGCAGCTAATGCTACTGACATAGTTGTTAAATAGCATGGCTGCAAAGCCGATCCGGGCCGGCTCTTACCGGGAGCAGCTAAAGTGTAGGGTGGGTGGCTGCTCCCCACGACCCAGTCCTGGTTTTGGGCTGGGTTTAGGGTTTAAAAACACAGCCAGCACCAGCAGGTGGTGTGATTGTCCTGGAGCTGCTGTTGGCTGTGGAATCATTTGAATTTGGGAGTTCTCTGGGCTGGAAGCAAGAGCCCAGCAAGGAGGAGTGCAGACGGCCTGGAAGCCTGACGTCGATTGTCTTGCGGCTGGACTGACAGCCAGGTGTGAATCCGCACCTAAACCTCCCAGGTGACTGGAACCTGTATTTGACTTTTGTTTTGCCTCACGTTTTTCTGCTGGGTGTGAATTAACCCCAAGTGACTGTATGCTGTTTATGTTGTGCAAGTGTGAATTAAACACTGTTTGCTGCACTTACTGGACTCCTTTTGCCTCTGTACTGCACCATCACCGCTATCTACCAGAGCGACTCCCACATTATATATATATATATATATCTAACTAACTAACTACCACTAACTAAATGTCTTTTTGACAGAAACCCCCTACAAAATGTGAAGATGTGAATGAGTACATTACTTATCTGTGCTCTGCAGCATGCACTCGCACAGATCGATGCGTGCAAAAACTATAGTATAAAAATTCACAACAGTGCTCTGCAAAATGCACGCACGCAGACGGTTCGTTCATGCAAAATTCTAAACTGACACTAGCTGAAATTTATATACAGTATAATGTAAAAAAATCAAAAATGTGCAGATGTAAATGAGCACACTACTGATAGGTGCTCGGCAGCACGCACGCACGCACACAGATTGTGTGTGCATGCAAAAACTGTAATATAAAAATTTACTACAGTGTTAAAAAAGTGTCTATACTATCTATATATCGAGAAATAAAAACTCTCTATATATTTATATAAAGCCCTAACTACAATTTCTTCCTTTTGAACCAAAAAAGAAAAAAATTGGCAAAAAATCAACACAGATGTGACAAAAAAAAGCGCAAAGAATAATCCCCAGGTGCTAATCAGGCAGGTATGCACTGAACAGAACTTAGCGGTGACAGCTTGCACACAGTAAAAGTGGTGTAGAGAACCTCTCTGCATGCAGTCACCAGCTAGAATGGCTGCATGCAGGAAGGTTCAGCCCTTTCCAGTGCAGCTACAGTGCTGCCATTGGCTGGAGGGATGTTCCAGCCAACTGCAGCGCTGGCAGGGGACGTCAAACACCGGTGTGCCCTGCCTCACCTTTGAGAAGACCGGTGCTGTCCACTTCATCTCCCCTTGACCCACGCCCGGTAACTAGCTTCCGGCACTGCGATGTGCTGGTCTTCATTGATCGGCCAATTGCAGTAAGAGCAGGTAAGAGCAGTCATGGTGCCCCGATTCCCCGCAATCCTCCCCCAGCACCCGGCGGACCTTGTGCCTTACTTGTACGGCGCTGGTCCTTAAGTCACATCCTGTCACACCTGTGACTGGTGTTAGAAGGTCTGAAAGACTCATTACACATGAGTGATCTGACAGCCTATTATGGTTTCATTTTGTCTGTGTGTTGCTAGACATGATCCTCCTGTTCATCAGATGTAGATCATGTGACCTTAACATCTTCCTATTTAGTCTGACTTTACTCAACACTCCTTGCTCTGGATAACGTCATTTGGTTTTGGGAGAGATGGAGTGTGGTTCTTGTTGAAGTCCTGTTCATCCATTATTTTCTTAAGAAGTTAAGAGTTCCATTTGTTGTGTTTTGTATTTTCCCCCTGTTTGTTTACTAGGCCTCAGAGAGTCACTGGTTCCTTCACCTAGAAAGAACGGGTTGACTCTGCCCCGTCATTACCTTTAGAGCATCCGAGGGTCACCAGGGTTTTCTAGGTTCCTGTGTATGGGCATCTCTACCTTCGAGGGGTGCCCATACGGATAGGAGTTGGGGCTAGGAGCAGGGTTTTATCGGTGATGACCCTTTTCCTTCCCTAGCGGTGAGGGCTAGTGTCTTTCCCCTTCCTTCTTGTTGTCTTATTGGTGTTCTACCATACTACATCTGTGACACATCCAGCTGCGCCGTACATGTACGGCGTGGGTCCTTAAGGGGTTAATGATATTGAGGATGGGATAAATAGCACCATTTCTATTTTGCAATTTAGTACTGTGCAGTCTATGGAAGATATCCATAAACTACAAGCTGACTTCGATACTCTGAGTGATTGGGCATTAATGTGGCAAATAAGTTTCAATGTGGATAAATGGAAAGTTACGCATCTTGGTAGTATTAATCTCCGTGCATCATATGTCCTAGGGGATGTAACACTGGGAGAGTAACTTATAAAGAAGGATTTGGGTGTCCTTGTAGATTGTAGATTAAGTAACGGCATACAATGTCAATCAGCTGCTTCTATGCCTACCAGGATATTGTCATGCATTAAACGAGGCATGGAATTGCGGGACAGGGATGTAATACTACCACTTTACAAAGCATTGGTGCGGCCTCATCTGGAATATGCAGTTCAGTTCTGGGCACCAGTCCATAAAAAGGATGCTTTGGAGCTGGAAAAAGTACTAAAACTGATAAGGGGCATGGAGGGTGTTGATGAAGAAAGATTACATTTATTTAGTCTTGAGAAGAGACGTCGAAGGAGGGGGCTTAATTAACTTATACAAATATATAAATGGACCATTCAAAAGTATTGTGAAAAACCGTTCCATGTAAAATGCCCTCAAAGACAAGGGGCACTGCCTCCGACTGGAAATGAAAAAGTTCAGTATCCAGAAGCAGTTTCTTTACTGTAAGAACTGTGAATCTGTGGAATAGACTTCCTCAGAACGTGTTCACAGCAGGAACAGTGGACAGTTTTAAAAGGGTTTAGATGAAGTCTTAAAAGTAAATTACATTGATGCTTATGAAAGCGTGTAGAAATCTGAGTCTCCCTTCCTTCTGGGATTCACATCCCCACCTAACCGTTGGTTGAACTTGATGGACTTATGTCTTTTTCAACCTTATTAATTATGTAACTATGAAATTCTGCACCATTTTTTATATTTCATAAAGTATGCCCCCTTGTTTACAAAGTCTTTTGTGCTGTCGACAAAGAGGCCCTGTCCATAAAATGGCTGCTGATGTTGGGTCATGTGACCAGGCAAATCACCTCCGTCTGATGCCTCCTGTATTCAAACACACTGCACCTGCCCTAAACTCCCAGCAGAACAAGTGCAGTTGGCAGGAGCAGTGTGTTGGAACAGAGGAGACATCACATGCTAGGTCACATGACTCTCCATCAGCAGCCATTTTTTGGACAGGAACTCTGTGTGAACACAAAAGACTTTGTAAACAAGGAGTATACCTATAAGATATAGAAAATGGTGCAGGATTTTAATAAAGGATATATTAGTAAGTACCATATAATCATCTCACAAATACATTGGGCAACAGTAACTAGAAAGTGGCCAACCCCTTTAATGATGGTGAGTTGCAAGACTTGAGATTTGTGTTCAAATCTAACCAAGGGTGCTTATTTTCTTTTGTTTCTGTGATGATTTGACCTATGACTTAAACTTATCATTTCCCCTTTCTGTTTTTTACTTTCAGCACTGTGCAAACGTTTTAGGCAGTTGTGGAAAAATGCTGCAAAGTAAGAATGCTTTCAAAAGTAAAAGTGAAAATAGTTTAAAGGGAACCTGTCAGCAACAAAAGCCATCCCAAACCACCAGCAGTACCTTCAAGTAGCTGGCAGTGAGTTTTTATGATGATTTTCTTACTGCATTCAGATGAAGCAGAAGTAGGAAAAACGTTCTTTCATCCTCCGTCCGAGGTATTTTTCAGTCAGGCTTGAAGTCAAGGTAACCGTGCCCCCTTCCCTGCCCCTTCGCTTGTGACTGACAGCTGGCTGTTTGGCAAAGCCTGCTGGCTGTCGGGCATAAGAGCTGTCAGTCACAGTGATGGGGCAGGGAAGGGGCGTAGTTACTTGACTTGAAGTAAAACATCAAACATTGATTTCATTTCAATTTCTCTTTGTTTCTCTTTGCTCATTCACTTTACATTTTGTTAATTGATAAAAAAACTATTAACAATTCTATTTTTGAAATCATTCTTACTTTGCAGCATTTTCCCCACACCTGCTAAAACTTTTGCATATAAAATCCTGAGGTTTGTTGCAATTGCATTATGGCATGATGAATGTGTAGTCTTCACACGAAGTGTCATCATTCTAGCAAGTGTCTCCAAAATGCCCTATTATTCTTGAGCTATTAAACAAAAGCAAGCAGAGATCTGAAAAACTACAGTATATGGATAGAAATTGCATCACTTTACAACAACATATATTTTCTGAAATTAAAGTGCACCTTTAATTAACAATATGATTGCTAACTTTATGCATTTCTTTTTTATTTCCCACCAGTCAAAAACAGATACACTTTTGAGGCTCAGAACAACAATAGTATAATGTTTTACCATAATATTAATGAAACAAGCAATTGCCATAATTTTAATAAAGCGAGGCTGCGAATTCCGTGTGGTATTGTATGGAGGAATTAACAAGACAAGATTTTTTGAAGGATCTTTCAATACTACCCTGCTACCCATTGTTTATTATAACGGATGCAAAGCCATTCCATCAGCAACTCAAGTCATCTTTCATCTACCCAGTCTCAGTGAGAATGATACAGATATTTACTTCTTTTGCATGGAGGTTACGTATCCCCCTCCTTACATCTGCAAATGTGACGAAGGCTCTATCATACAGGTCAAAGGTAAGTACAGACAATTGTTCCAAAAAACCATAGTGCTTAGCACAGAATCCTGAAGAACTTCCCATGTGATTTTTCATAGCAATAACCACATATCTGTTTTAAAAGGAGACCTGTTAGCTCTCCTGACGCAGCCATTCCGGTTGATAAAGGGAGTCTGTCACCAGTGACCTCCATATCCGACTGGTTGCATAGGCATAAAGCTGTGGTCCACCCGAATAAAGCACAGTTTTTCTTTTGTTTTTCTTAATATTAAATTAGTCCTTTGGCGTAATGAGGCGTCACCATTGCTCTTTTGCTCCCAAACCCTGCTACATTCTGTGGCTGGTCCAGTGTTGAACTGGGGTTCCCCTTACTCAGTGTATATTTGTACAGAAACACAAAACCAAACAGATGTGTATGATCTAGAGCACTGACCAATCAGATTATAGATAACAGGGCATGATAGCCTCATGTCAGGACAGAGCAGGTTATGGTGGAATGTGTGGACAGGGTCTGCCTAGCCTAAGCCCTTGGCAACCGAAACAAGTCTTGTAGCCCCCACCCACCTTATGTTGGAATTAGAGATTAGCGACATTTTCAAAAATTCGATTCGCCGGTTTCAATCCGAATTTGTTTGCGCCGAATTTAGTTAAAAACGGCTATTTCCTGGCTGCTGAGAACCTTTATAGTGGTGTAGAACACTGTGCCTTGCAGTAACACGCATAGGGAGTCTGCTTTGGTAGTGAAATAATACTGTAAGTCCGTATGACATGCAGATGACAGGCGTTGCTCTTAGAATCACTGCATACTTCACTTATTTGGGCGGTCACGGGGCCAAAACTGACGAAATAACTCAAATATCAACTCGCAATTCTTTTACACCCTCGTCAGCTGATTCCAAATAGATGTCTACAGAACCTGTTCTATTAAATGCTTATACAATTTGAGCACCCCTGATTTCTTCTGTCTTTAGTACCCACTCTTGCTTTTGGCTATCAAATCACAAGCCAATTCTTTTTTTTTTTTGAACGGGGAGAAAAAAAAACACCTTTATTTAACAAACAAGACATTAACACACATAAAATACAACACAGAAGGGCAAAACCACAAGATTTAAAAGATAAACTGAAAAAAAAAGTGCAAACAAGAATGGATTGAAGATCAGTGTCGGGGTGACCACGATGGTAATGCATATTGATCATATTGACCGCTTGAAATCTCGCGCAGGCACAGTGCAGGTGATTGCCTGCGCCTGCGCGATCTGATGGCAACTGAGGGCAACAGCCTCAATAGTTTCACTGGGCATGCGCCGAGCCCAGTGACGTTTTCGAGCGCTGTTGCCCTCAGTTGCCATCGGACTGTGCAGGCGCAGGCAACCGCCAGCACTGCGCCTGCGCGAGATTTCCAGCGGCCGGCGAGAAGAAGATCAGGGATGTATTCCGGGCGGAGAGCGGAGGTAGCCGGGGCGGAGCTGTTAGCCTCGCCTCTGGGAGGCGATTTCAGCTGCTGGAGGTGTTCTTCAGATTCAAATTTAGGCGGTCTGGGCACATCAGGGGGACATTCCTGGGCTCTTTGGAAGAGAAAAATGCCCCTCTGGGCTCCTTACAGCCTAATTTACATAATGGATAAAGCGGTTTTTAACAGAAAATACAAGAGACACGGCAAAAGAAGAACACATATGGATATAAGGTACTTTATTGCCCTAGGCTAAAGGGGAAAAAAATTGTGGATAGCCAGGTGACAGATTCCCTTTAAGCCTTAACTTTTCCGCAACACCTTGTACAACATAAGGTTCCAGAGGCTTATTCGCTGCCAGTAAGGAAGTCTTTAGCCTCCTTGACATCAGTCTTTGTGCCGGACTACTATCCATGCCTTTGGTTGGAGTGTTTCTCCAATGCAAAATGGCCTTCCACGAGTCTTTACCATCAGTGTGTGCTTTCTTGCATAAGTTCTTAACAATCTTTACAGCTGCTTCAGCTTTGCCATTCGCCTGTGGATGACATGGTGAGGAAGTAATGTGCTCAAACTCCCATTCAATGGCAAATCTTCTAAATTGCAAGCTGGAAAACTGAGGGCCATTATCAGAGATAACTTTATCTGGTTGGCCATAACGGGCAAACTGAGCCTTGCATCGCTTAATTGTGGTTTCAGTGGACAAATCAGGAAGAAGGTCGATTTCCCAGAAGTCCGAATAATGGTCAACTAATATGAGGTATTCTTTACCTGCGTAGTTGAATAAGTCATGTAACATCATAGTTTCCTTTTGTTGTAAGTGGGCATATTCATTGCAGATGGGACAATTACTGACAAAATCTTTGATTCCACCTTGCATGTTAGGCCAGATGATAAAGATGTTGTACAAAGGCTCAAGGGTCATAGTGCCAAAATCACTGAGAGCAGAGATATTATCACGAATATACTCTAGCCACATTGGAGGTGAAGCATGCTACGGACAAGCTTGTGATACTCTTTACCAGCGCAGATCCAGATATTTCTGACACCATGTTTCATGTGATGTAAATAAAATCGGCACGCAAAATTACTGCACAGAAGCCATGTTGGTAACAAGCATAACGACAGGCAACTGGCAACAGAAAACAGGAAGTAAACCCCACAGCAATATATCATAGAGTTGCACCCAAACAAACATAACATCCATAACAAGCGGGCGGCAAGTAAATGTCTTTGGTAACACCTCCAATAGATTGTCCTCTGTGTATGTCCTGCAGAACTAACCTGTCCACATAATCCGGTCCTTTGTGCTTGCCTTGGTGAGTGGAGGCTTGGATTAAATCTGTTTGAGCACAGCCAGTGGATCTCTGTCCTTTCCTTTGAGTCCAGGTTAACAGGAAAATTTGGCTTTTAGGTTCAGCTCTGAGCCCACTTCAATGGCAAGACCCTTCTGCTTCTCGGTAGCTGTGTGGGCAGACAGGTGCTTGGAATACTCTTTCAGTCTGGTGTATGAGAAATTATACATTGGTGTAAGATGTACAGAGACCATTGTTTTTAAAGGAGCAAAGCAGCCTGTGCCGGATCTAGAGTTCCCTCCAAGGGGTGCACTGCGGGATTTTTCTTTTAGACAAGCTTTGCAATGCTGACCGTCGACATGCAGAGGTCAAGCTTCCAGGAGGATACTTTGGGCTGTGAAAATGACTGCTCCTTCGTGCCGATGACCTACTTCTGAAATTATGTTCCCGTTCACTAACAAATTTCACCACTACGTAATTTCGGCCCATACCGCAAAAGGAGGTGTACAATCACCCATAAATTTGATGAAAAAAGCCAGTTTAATATAAGAAATTTTACAACTACATAATTCGGCCCATACCGTAAAAGGAGGTGTACAATCACCCATAAATTTGAAGAAAAAATGCCTGTTTCACAGAAAAAATTTCACGACTACGTAATTTGGTCCATACAGCAAAAGGAGGTGTACAGTCACCCATGAAATTTCCCCAAAAAGCCTTTTTCACAGAAAAATTCCTCCACTATGTAATTTGATCCATACAGCAAAAGAAGTGTAAAGCACCCATGAAATTTCCCCAAAAAGCCAGTTTCACAGAAAAAATTCACCACAAAAAGGCCTTTACCGCATATAACTGCACCGCTGAATGGCAAATAGGCCTTTATTTTTTCCACTTTTCCACTACACAAGGCTTTTCAACAGATAAGCGCAACACTGGACGGCGAATATATTTTTAATTCACCACTAATACAGGGCTTCAGAATATATCACTTCACCACAGAACGGCAATTAGGCCTAATTTTTTCTTCTTTTACACAACAGTCTTTTCAACAGTAAGTGCAACGCTGGATGGCGAATATATTTTTATTTCGCCACTAATACCACAACAATCTGGGCTTCAGGGTATATCACTGAACCGCAGGATGGCAAATAGGCCCTAATTTTTTTCTACTTTTACAGAACAGTCTTTTCAACAGATAAGTGCAACGCTGCATGGCGAATATATTTTTGTTTCGCCACTAATACACGGCAAACTGGGCTTCGGAATATATCACTTTACCGCAGAACGGCAATTACCATATTTTTCTCCCTATAAGATGCACTCCCCCCCCCCCAAAGGTGGCAGCATAACGTCACGTGCCTGCTCCGCTTACTTTAAGAATGAAGCAGGCGGCACAGGTGCGTAACATCACGCTGCCGCCTCCTGCCCGCCTGGCCTCCTGACTCCAGTCCTGCCTGCGATCTTACATTGTACTAGGTAGGGTAATACTGGCAGCATTAAGATTATACCTTAGTTTTAAACATTGGCTGTAACTACATTACTACAGCGGGCCCAGTGTAGTCGAATACAGTTACTGCACCGGGCCCCGCTGTCATTAGCAAGCAAGATGCTGCCAACAGCCCCTGTTTTGGGGTCATCACACCCACTGTTATGGGGTGGATCTGTGGATGGCACATAGCATAAGATGCTATGTGTCATCCATAGATTCCCCCATAGCAGTGTCATCCACAGATGCCCCTATTCAGTGCCATCCACAGATGCCCCCATAACAGTGCCATCCACAGATGCCCCCATAACAGTGCCATCCACAGATGCCCCACATAACAGTGCGTCATCCCCAGATACCCCCATATAGTGCCATCTCCAGATGCCCCCATACAGTGCCATCCCCAGCTCCTCCACATAACAGTGCGTCATCCCCAGATGCCCCCATACAGTGCCATCCACAAATGCCCCCATACAGTGCCATCCCCAGATGCCCCAATTACAGGACCATCCCCAGCTCCCCACATAACAGTGCGTCCTCTCCATATGCCCCCATACAGTGCCATCCACAGATGCCCCCATAACAGTGCCATCCCCAGATTCCCCCATAACAGTGCGTCATAATACTGTCATGCACAGAATACCATTAGTAAAAAACCCACCAAAATTACACCTTTTGGTTCAAATTTTTTTCTTATTTTCCTCCTCAAAAACCTAGGTGCGTCTTATGGGCAGGTGCGTCTTATATGGCAAAAAATATGGTAGGCCTTAATTTCTTTCCACTTTTGCACAAAAAGCTTTTCAACTGATAAGTGCAACGCTAAAGATGAATATATTTTTATTTCGCCACTAATACACGGCAAAGTGGGCTTCAGAATAGATCACTGCACTGCAGAACGGCAATTAGGCCCTAATTTTTTTCCATTTTTACACAAAAGGCTTTTCAACTGATAAGTGCAATGCTGGATGGCGAATATATTTTTATTTCACCACTAATACACGGCAAACTGTGCTTCAGAATATATCACTGTACCGCAGAATGGCAATTAGGCCCTAATTTTTTCTACTTTTACACAAAAGGCTTTTCAACAGATAAATGCAACGATGAACGAGCGAATATAATTTTTTTCTTCCACTAATACACAGCAAACAAGGCTTCTGAATATATCACTGCACCGCAGAACGACAATTAGGCCGTAATTTTTTCTACTTTTACACAACAGGCTTTTCGAGAGATAAATACAACGAAGGTCGACAAAAGGGCTGTAATTTTCGCCCTTCACCGCACAACGGCAAATAAGCCCCTTTTCCCACTTATACAAGACAAAAATTCTTTAGAACATATAAATGCACCGCACAAGGGCAAAAGAAATATAAAAATAAAACTTAGAAATAGTTCTTTGTAATAAACCCTGTTAAGGCCTGTATTAAACAGCACTTGCACCCTAACAAGAATGGTTTGCTGGAAATACAGAGCTGTATAATGGCAATTTGTATCCCCAGTCAGTGCTGCAAGGTGTAATCGAATTGTTCCTATTACCCAGGCTGTCACCTCCCTGACTGAATCATGTTCAACAGAAATGCTGGTGGAATTATTCCTTCCTATTCTTTCCCTGCACTTGTAAATCGTTTTTTTCACCACAAACAAGTCTTATCACTAGTCCTATCACTGTCTTTAGCTCTTGCAGACACGTCTCTCTCTGCACTAAGCACGCTGGTGAATGGCAGAATCTAAGATGGCTGCGCTATTTATAGGGCTGTGACATGCGGTTTGCACAAGGTTAATATGTGTGTGTGCTAGGTGTGGTGGGTGTGACCTCAGGCTTTCTTATATGTTGGTGTGGTGGAGCCTGTGGTCAGTTTCGTTTTGTCAGTCTGTGTAGGAGCCTCGCTCCCTGGCTGTGTGTTATGTCTGTGTGAGCCACCCTTATTTGTTATATTGCTTGTTGTATATGGTTTCCCCTCCTGTGTGCTTCTGTTTGCCCTTCCCCACCTGGTGTATGTTTATGGCAGGCATCCTCAAACTGCGGCCCTCCAGCTGTTGTAAAACTACAACTCCCACAATGCCCGGTGTAGGCTGATACATGTAGGCTGCTCGGGCATGCTGGGAAGTTGTAGTTTTGCAACAGCTGAGAGCAGCAGTTGAGGATGCCTGGTTTATGGTGTGGGTTTGCAAGGAGGTATGTGTGTCGGTGTGTGCTCCGGAAGGGGCTTGCTTTCCCGGAGGGGTTTAAACAAAGACCAGATGGTGTGCTGCCCTGCCAGGATCTCCCCCATGCATCTGGTGTCCGCATGGGGCTCCAGAAGGTCCTGGTGCTGGGTCGAGCTTCTCCAGTGCGGCAAGTAAGTGTGGGCTTTGTGTATGTGGTTTTCTCTGTTGCTTACCTGTCGTGCGGGCGTACACTGTCTGGTTCCCAGCTGCTGTGGGGCCTCTGGAGACGCCTGCTCATGCGTTGTCCTGGATGAGCGGGTGGTCTCTGCCCTCTTACCTTGTAGGGCGATGTAGGGATGCCAGGGCCAGATGGTACGTGGGTATGAGCCGTCCCACCATCAGGACTAGGAGTCTAGGGGCAGTTATAGGGATGCATTTGTAGGTGACTAGCTCCCTATTCCCTGTTTAACGGGGTAGCAGCCGCTAACATTGCACGGTGGGGGGTTTCCCCCACTCCCCACCGTGACAGTATGATTGCAACGATACCACATATGTATAGATTTTATATGTCCGAATACTGAAAAAATAAATTCAAACCTCTTTTTACATCATCATATACTGAGCCCCATAACTTTTTTTATAGTTATGTCTACTGTGCTGTATGGGGGCTCATTTTTTGTGGGACGATCTATAGTTTTTATTGATCCCATTTTGGAGTGTGTTTAACTTTTTGATCACATTTTATTAATTTTTTTGGGTTAAGAGAGCGATGAAAAAATGGGGAATTGGCCATTTTGATACTTTTCCGTTACTCCATTTGCTGTATTGTAACAATAATTTTTATATTTAATAGTATATATATTTATATATTATAGTATATATTTAATAGTATATACTTTTATTATTTATGTATTTATTTTTATTAAGGGGTGATTTCAAATTTTTTATATTTTTTATTTTTAACTTTTTTTATTTGTTGTAGCCATTCTACAGGGCTACAATCTCCTTTACTTTGTTTTTTTATAGAATATTACCATACTCCAAAAGAAGTATAGTAGCATGTGAATTGCTTATTTGTTATGTTGACCTGCCACCTGCTGGCTAACATAGGAATTGCAGCTCTAATAGGCTGGGTCACTTGATCATGGCATGAAAAGGCTGTAATGTCCGCGATTGGCATTATTGCCTGATGAGGACATTAGCCACGGAAAACGCATTATTAAAACTTTTACAGATTTACAGTCTATTCTAGACTTTATGATTGCTTCCATACGCCACTTGGTTCCGGGGTTGCCAACTACTCCAAGAATCTTGTTGAGCTCAACATCAAATTAAACATAACTTCCTGCAAACCATGGTTTATGCTTCATCCTTCCCCATTATTTTCCCCTCCCCATTACCTTATCTATCTTATAGAAAAGCAGTTCCATTTTTATAAATTAAATTTTGTATTCCAGCAGAGATGCCCAGTCTAAGTCTTCAGATGGACTTTTCTTTTCCAAGACATCAGGGGACTATAAAAATGTATCAACACTCATGCTTGTAGATATGCTTCTATGGTGATCCATCTGTCCTTTCCTGTTCCCAGTTCCTCCTTCTTCTGCTGTTTCCATACTCCTACGTTGGAGTATGGTTGTTATATGAAATGTTGAAAATCTAACAAAAACACTTGAAAATAAAAATAGAACTCAAATGTATTTACTCATACAAATGTTATGCATTCCCTCTAAAAGTCATGTAGGCCAAAAGATCACCAGTCCACCTCCTTGCCCATCTTGAAAATCAGTAGTAATATCCATGGCATACAAAAGACATATGTCATAGATGCCAACTTTAAATATTTATATCTTAGTTTCTCAACTTTTGCATGTTAAATTCAATAGTTCATGAACTGAATGTGTATATCTTATTGAATTACACCTTCTCACATCCAATATAACCCTTTCTGTGCACTTTGTATTTTTATATTTATGTGTGTTATATTTTTATTTTATTTATTTTTTCAGAATATAAGCTTTACAAAGAAATGGTAGTAATTCAGAATCTGCCCCTAAGTCTTTTGATCATACTGGGATGTCTTACAGCATACAGCCTTATAATCACTACATCATTTGTATATATTATGGTAAGGCAACTATGGATCATTTTTGTTTTATTGCTTTGTAAATTACACCCAATTAAAAAGGAGCAATGAATAACTTTCTTGCCACTTCAACAGCAACTCCATAGACATACATTTTTCTTCTGTTGATGCCCGCTCATACTACATCTAACCATATCATACAATTCCTAATTATAAGTCTCCTACAGAATAATGCCCAAATATCAATGTCATATCGCAACTGAATAATACTTCCATACATTTGCCCAAATGAAAAATCTATACAGTGCTGTCACCACCAGACATATGACAATAATAGTAGCAGTGGCACACAATGTAAATACCACCACACAGTACTTTAATAATATCCACATACAGTAACCATGGCTCCATACATAATCTAATAACAGTACTATACAATACCTTAAAGCGGTTGTCTGCTTTTATATTGACAACCCGTCGATCAGCTATTTGAAGAAAACATAGCGCTCGGCAATGCAGTGGTGTGCAGGTGTAATTACAACTGCACAGTCCTCATTCACTTCAGTGGGGTGGCTCCTTCCTACTCAAGTAATTAGCTGCAATGTTGACGGCGAGCAGGTAAATAGACAAGAGAACACTGCACCCATACGAGCGCTGCATTCTCTTCAAACAGCTGATTGGTGGGGTGCCAGCAGTTAGCTTCCCCACCAATCTGATATTAATGACCTTTCCTGAGGATAGGTCATCAATATAAAAAGCGGAAAACCCCTTTAATACAACTCTTGCAAAATAAGCATTATGATTTGTGGTAGAGGCTCCTGTGATACTGTTTTTACTTCCTTATTACAAATATGAAACTTTTTTTTTTGCAGAGAAACAAAAGAAGAATGCAAATTCAACAGAGTGAATATATTAATGTTGTCCCACGACGCCCAAAGAACCATAAGCCCTGTGTTCCTTATGCCACTAATCCTGGTCACCCTTTTAATCGCTGACAACTGCATATGCTGAGCAACTATTCCATCTGTCTGTGTTTACCAGGATTGTTACAACAGCAAAACAGAAGTCTATATGCTGATTATCCATATCAATGTTTTCTGATTTATCTTTTATATTAGTTTAAGAAGGTTATCTCATTTTCATTATCTAATTAAGAAAAATGGCACTTCATAATCTCCTATGACAAATTACCTTTTAAAGTAAAACATAATGAATGTTCTAAGAAAAAAATGTATGCTAAATCAACACCAGGCAGCAGTAAATAAAATATATAAATTAAGAAATAATAAATAAAACAAATTTTTATGCCCTGTCTGACATCAAACAGAATCTTTGGCAACAAATCTTAATTGAAGGGGTTGACCCATCTGGCCATAAATGTTGATATGGGACAACCCCTTTAACATAATTTCTGGTTGTATATTAAGTGCACATTTATATTCTCCTCTGCTTTGGAAAGTGGCGCAAAAAGTTACAAACTTTGACGCACGCTGCTGTTGCACATAATTTTGTGACCTTCTTGGGATTTTACTCATTGGTGAGCAATGAGGGGCCAGAGTAGGTGGTCTGCCACATGTATTATAATCTACACCAGGAAACTGGCCTAGATTATAGCAGAGATCTAGACGAGCCCCATTGCTGGTCTAAATCTCTGCTTCGCTGCACAGACCTGCAAAGATGCACCACAAATATAAAGATTAATGCTTCTGTTTATAATTGCAGTGCATTGAAAGCAAGAAGGGAGAGATTAAGACTAGCCTGTAAATAGGAAGTTCTGAAACCCAACTCTGTAGTATACTATTTTATTTTTCAAAGAAAATGTTTCACTGAAATTTTTGTTTAAACAGTTAAAACCACATAGCAACACAAAAATAACATCATCTAAAATTCTTTAAAAATATGTTAAACATAAAAGCATGATTTAAACAATAGCTAATTTTATGATGACACATTCCCTTTAAGGTGATTTCAGATGTATTTAGCAGATGAGTTCTTTGGTATAAGAAATGTTTTAATGAGTGTTGCTGAGAAAAGAATTATAATAAGAATTCTGCTGGTGATTTTGCAGCAAATCCATCTCAAACCCACTGCAAAAATTTTCTGCAGATTTTATCATTGACCCTCTACAGAGAAAACCCTTCCTCAACAATTTTGTGGCAAAATCCACATGTAACAAAATCTGCATATGGGAAACTGAAATCCTCGCTTTCATGTACTGTATAGTACTGGAGATACAAGCACTATTGTTGCCATCAAAAGGGTGGGAACCGCAAAGGAACACCAATCCAATTATATGTCAGTGGGATGCAATGGATATGTCACAATGAGATAACTTTTGTTGAAAAACAAAAGCCATTACATTAGTGTTAACAGAACCTAATATGCATTATTATTTATTATAAAAATATATATTTTTATGAGTGGAAAAATGCTATTTTTAAAGAATTACTGTACTTTTAATACATTGCATTAAATCAAGATGTGTCATTGTCCTATAGGAATAAAATGATTTCCATAAAAATATATCCCCAGAAAGGAAAAAAATATTCCCATTTACTTATAGGCATGCTGTCACCATTTTTTTAAGGGGGATGTCACAAGGATAGACAAACACAATTGAACTAATGACATACAAACAGTTGCACCAGTCATGTCGTTTATTGGGCAAACAGCTACAGTGTAGTTAATAATGTGAAGAAATCAAGATAATTTCAAGTGGTTCATGTACTGTACTCGGGCAACAAAAGTGAGTACACCCCTAAGATAAAATGGCCAAACTGTGCCCAACTAGCCATTTTCCCACGGTGTTATGTGAAGTGCTAGTGTTACAACGTCTCAGGTGTGAATGGGGAGCAGGTGTGTTAAATTTGGTGTTATCGCTGTCATACTCTCTCATACTGGTCACTTAAAGTTTAACATGGCATCTTGTGGCAAAAACTCTCTGAGAATCTGAAAAACAGAATTGTGGCTCTACATAAAGATGGCTTAGGCTATAAAAGATTGCCAACACCCGAAAACTGACTTGCAGCACGGTGGCCAAGACCACACAGCGGTTTAACAAGCGGGTTCCACTCAGAACTGGCCTTGCCATGGTCAACCAGAGAAGTTGAGTGCACATGCTCAGCATCCTATCCAGAAGTTGTCTTTTCAAAATAGACGTATGAGTGCTGCCAGCATTGCTGCAGAGGTTAAAGGGTGGGTGGTCAGCCTGTCAGTGCTAAGACCATACACTGCACACTGCATCAAATTGGTATTTTCTGAAGATGTTGCACAAGAAAGCCTGCAAATAGTTTGCTGAAGATGAGCAGACTAAGGACATGGATTACTGGAACCATATCCTGTGGTCTGATGAGACCAAGATAAATTTATTTGGTTCAGATGGTGTCAAGCATTTTTGGCGGCAACCAGGTGAGGAGTACAAAGACAAGTATGTCTTGCCTACAGTCAAGCATGCTGGTGTGAGTGTCATGGTTTAGGGCTGCATGAGTGCTGCCAGCTGTAAGGGCTACAGTTCATTGAGTTCATGAATGCCAACATGTACTGTGATATACTGAAGCAGAGCATGATCCTCTCCCTTTGGAAACTGGAACACAGGGCAGTATCCCAACATAATAACAACCCCAAACACACCTTCAAGATGACCACTGACTTGCTAAAGAAACTGAGGGTAAAGGTGCTGGACTGGCCAAGCTTGTCTCTTGAGCTAAGCCCTATTGAGCATCTGTGGGGCATCCTCAAACAGAAGGTGGGGAGCGCAAAGTCTCTAACATCCACCAGCTCAGTGATATTGTCATGGAGGGGGATTCCAGTGGCAACCTGAGAAGCTCTAGTGATCTCCATGCCCAAGATAGCTAAGGCAGTGTTAAAAAATAATGATGGGCAGAGACGTAACTACCATAGAGGCAGACCACATGACTGCTATGGGGCCCAGGAAAGAGGGGCCCAGTTAGGATCATCTCCTCTTCTAAACTTGGTCAGGACTCTAACCTCTAATGGAATAACTTTTAGGAAATGAATAGATATAGTTCGGTTTATGAGGAGACAAGTGCTGGAACTTATCCAACAATATCCCCTCTACCTAGACCATCACCACAGGACAGCGCCACCTCTGGTGCACCATGGAAAAATATATATATATACACACATAAAGAGTGCTTAATTGGTATAATATTTCAGAGTGTCATATGAAACATTTTGTCATAAAAACATTTTGTCATAAAAACATTTGGATCAGCATTCCACTCTTGAGTGTACTCACTTCACAGGGGAGTGGTTTGGATAAGCTCAAGACACCAAACCGTACTAACCCCCTCGCCAAAGTCGCTCGTCAGATAGTAAGTATTGAAGGCAGCCCAGTCGGTCGGCTTCTTTTCAAATTCTTTATTGAAGTTTGGCTCTACGCGTTTTGGGGTGATACCCCTTCCTCAGGAGCAATATAATGTGATGTGATACTAAAACTGGTCTCTTTAAATGTGGCAGAACTGGCGCCACTTTTAGGTGGGTGTAACCCAAGTAAGGCATGTTCCGGTATATGGAACGCAAATAGGAGCGTCAGAGCCGGAGGATGCTTTGTATAGCGCATGTCCGGAAGTCTATGCGTTCCAAAATGTGGAACGCACAGTGATTGAGTAGCGATGTGGAACCGGAAGTTGTGTGCGCTCCAACTGTGGAACGCACAACCGGAAGTAGATGCGCTCCAACTGTGGAACACACAGCGGGTATGTATAGAACTACTGAGATGCTTGAACAAAAGGGCTGAGCCAGTTCTTTCACATCTAATAAGACTGGGAATCAGGTACATCAATAAACATAAAACTATACTTAAAATTACATAATAATAACAGTTTTTGGGGTTGCCTATATATATATATATATATATATATATATATAAATAAATATAAATATAAATATATATATAAAAAAATATATATATTTCCGTGCTCAAATAGCAATGGTGATATATTCACAATAAAAGGGATACATTCTAAGGGGTTAAATACATGGATGAAAATGTTTCATAGGCATACGGTAAATATTTCCCTAGGTATATGAATATAATTATCTTATGCTAAAAAGATGATAAGTTCATAATAGAATACGTGTATCAACAGATATATATATATATAAAAAGATAATAAATTCATAAATATATATATATAAAAAATATAGAATTAATTAAAATTTGTTAAAAAATAGTGAAATATATAGAAAATAGTGGGATATATGTAAAAAATATATATTGATATTGATATTCAAATAACAAAAGTAGACAGGCACTCAATATCTGGGTTTACATAAACGTGTGGCGTGTGTTTTTCAGTCTTTTAGTATACCGGAGACGGAATCATCGCGACATCACCAGCCGCTCAAACATACGCAGCGTCACGTGATCCGGACACGTGGGACGCCAGCTTGAGGAAACAGCGCGCGAAACTAACACCGCTCACTACGGGACAGCAAGATCTGGACAAGCAGAGTGAGTACCGTCTACTGCAGTGTGGGACGCCACCAGCAGAGACACACCAAATAGAACCACCTGCAAAAGTGAGTACAAACATCGATAATATACCCAGAGCGTGGAAAGTGATAAACATATCGGGAACATACCCACAGCGTGAAAGTGACTAACATACACTCAAGAGGACTGAGACTACATCCTCTCCTCCCACCTAGTATACCTTCTTCATGAACTAAATACCCTGGATTCTAGATGGACATATAACCATATTACAATTGAACTAATTTTTATCAGCAAAAACAGCTAACTTCGTTACTTTTTCTTATTCTCCGTTTACCCATAAATAAATACAAAATTTAATACTCCAAACCTTTTTAAAACAATACCCATGTTTATAATTTTATAATTTTTATAATAATAAAAACTAACTTTTAAAAAAATTCTTTTAATAAATACGTATATACATTTAAAAATATATATTAATATATCCAAATATATGTAATTAAAATAACCAAATAAAGCCAACTTTTATGTAAACCCAGATATTGAGTGCCTGTCTACTTTTGTTATTTGAATATCAATAATCCCATAGTGGCTGGGTGAGCCACACCAGACAAGAGCACCACCCCTAAGTGTTAAATTGGGAGAAGCCGCTATCACAACATATCCAATATATTGATATTGATGATAATCGCCACAAGTACAACCTACGTATAAACATATATAGAGATATATAGAGAGAGAAGTAGAATTAGTAGTTTACATGTTCTAAGACTTCATTTAGGCCGTGGGGTATTAGAGTGTTCATTTCAAAAATCCAGTACATTTCTTTTTTACATAGTTGCTGGAACGAGCTCTCTACGGCTTCTAGCGGGATCACTTTAAGACCTTTAGGGTCTCCCTGGTGTGCAATAGCAAAATGACGTGACACACTATGATTTGTTACTTGTCTATTTATATTTGATCTATGCTGGTTCATTCTTTCTCTGAGGGCTTGAGTTGTACGGCCTACATAAAAGAAATTACAAGGACATTGTAAAAGATACACAATGTTGGTGCTATTGCACGTCATATGATGCTTAAAATTAATTTTTCTTTTTGGATGGGGAATTGCTATCTCTCTTTCACCCGTTAGTGTCATCTCACAGCATTTACATTTATTTCCCATGCATTTAAAGGCGCCCGGGTGTTTTACAATGTTTTTGTTCTTATGGGTCGGTTTATTGGATCCTAATGGGGGACAAGAAGGGGCCAAGATGTTTTTAAGAGTTTTGGCCCTTCGGAATGTTAGAGTGGGCGCCTCGGTAGTTGTTGTCCTAGTATTGGGTCTTTCAGGAGAAGAGACCAATGCTTCTCTAAGACATTTCTGATAAAATTATGTTTCCTGTTATACCTGGTAATGAGACCAGGTCTAAACTGAATTTTTCTTTTCGTGGTCCTTTGGGTTTTTCTAGGCTTTCCTTTGACTTAGAGTTGATGCTCTTTTGAGGGAATCTTTTAGTACTCGTGAGGGATAGCCTTTTTCTTTAAAGCAGGAGTTCAGAACTTCTAGTTGTTCCCCTAGTATTTTGTTGTCAGTGCAGTTCCGTCTGATACGCTTCATCTGACTATAGGGAATGTTAAGTTTCCACTTTTGGTGGTGGCTACTCTTAAAGTCCAGGAAGCTGTTCGCATCAACATTTTTGAAATGTGTGCAAGTTTGTATATGACTATTTTCGCTTTCAATTCTTAAATCTAAAAAACGGCTGTTTTGGGATTGGACTCATGAGTGAATTTAAGATTCCAGTCATTTGTGTTCAATTCACTAACAAATGTTTCTAGATCTTGCTGGTCCCCCTTCCATATGAATATAATGTCGTCTATATATCTCTTATAAAAAGGAATTTTTGGGTGGGATAATAAACCTTTTTATATTCAAAGTGACCCATAAAAATGTTGGCGTAGGAGGCGCAAATTTCGTGCCCATAGCTGTCCCGTTTGTTTGTAAATAAAAATTGCTATTAAAATTGAAAAAATTGTGTTGTAAAATAAACTGGATGGATCTGATTACAAACTCTTTTTGTGTTAAGGGCATTTTGGATCTTTTCGAGAGTTTCTTTAACTGCTAGGAGACCTAATTCATGGGGTATGTTACTATATAGAGAGGCAACATCGAGAGTAGCCCAAATATAATCCTCTCTCCAGGTGATTTCGTCTATTAGTGTAATAAGATGTGCGGAGTCCCTTAGATATGAGGGTAGTTCAACTACATAATTTTGAAGGATTCCGTCTACATACTCCGATAAATTGGATGTTAAAGTATAACTGTCAAATTTTTTTTTTTTTACTATTGGATTCTGGTGATTAATATTACCTTATTGGCCCTGTTTTAATTTCTGATTCTTAAATAAATAACCCCTAAAAGCCACCTAAAAGTCCCCAGTATTGGCTATATTTACCTGAGATAAAATCATGTTGCTATGCCCCTTCCGTCTACCAGATAGAGGACGGAGCACGCTGCGTGCACTGGGAACTGATAGTGAGTCAGCATTGTAAGGGAATGTATAAAAAGCCAGGTTCTTCCTGACAGGAGATAACAGTGCTGGGCTGTGTGTGTGAACTTCTCCACATGTCTGTGCTTGGCAGACACTCCCTTAGCAGTTCTGGAGAATATACAGCTCAGAGAAGATATGGGGCTGCTCAGTGTATAAATGACAGCCTTATCTGATAAGAGGAGAGCTTGTAGGAGAACTACAGGCTTCAGCCAGACCTGGGAACTTCACTGCAAGACCCCCGTATACAGAGCTGGTCTTCACTAACTTCACTGCAGGTGTCCTATGGATTAGCCTCAGGGCTGAGGGCAGCCATTTTAACAGAATAGTGAAATTGCAGTTTTATGCAGACTGGTTGCTAAGGGCTGAATCTTATTAAATAAGGGGTAAGTAAGTCTAATAGTTATTGATTCAGGAATATTATCATATTAGTAACTACATATATGAAAAACTGAAATTTGGGTCTAAATGTGACAGTTATCCTTTAAAGAACCTATGCCTGATATGATCGGGCGTCCTGGCGGGTTGGTTAAAGATTTATGTATCTTTGGGAGGAAATAAAAACGTGCCAGTGACGGATGTGTCACCTTTAGATAATTTTTTCTTTTTGTCTAGGGTTCCAGTTTTTACTCCAAAGCTAATCAATTCTTCAAGGGATTTTAAATATTCTTTGGTGGGGTCTTCCTGGAGTAGTCGATAATAGCCCTTATCTGATAAAATTCTCATGGCCTCGGTCAGATAGTATTCTCTATTCATAATCACGATTCCCCCTTTATCTGCGTTTTTACAACAATATCTTTGTTTTCTTTCAGTTCTCTCATGGCTTGCCTCAAGGCCGGGCTAAGGTTTTGGAGCGACGGATTCTGTTGGTTAATACTATTTTATGGTTCCCTCCGGATTTGGTTTGAAGCTTACTTCTATCGGGGTGAAGGTCTCTTTTAGTTCCTCCATAACAATATTATAGAAACTTTCAATATACGGACCCCGGCTACCAATGGGATAGAAAGAGGACTTATTGTTTTTCATTATTGGCTTTATCACGCTCGGTTGGTCATTAGCTGTTTCATTGGGTGTATGTGTGTCAATATAGGACATGGTCTTTCTATCGGGTAGTTAGTGGGGCCAGATTTAGTATAAAGTGACGTTGGAGTGTCAGTCTCCTCATGTATGAATTCAGGTCCACGAATAATTCAAAAAGGTTAGGGTCATTAGATGGACAAAGAGAGTCTCTACTAGTAAGTCAATTTCATTTTCTTTGAGAATATAATTAGATAGATTGAAAATACCTCTCTCAATCTTTCCAATCTTTCAATCTTTCAATCTATCTAATTATATTCTCAAAGAAAATGAAATTGACTTACTTAGTAGGGGCCTCTCTTTGTCCATCTAATGACCCTAACCTTTTGAATTATTCGTGGACCTGAATTCATACATGAGGAGACTGACACTCCAACGTCACTTTATAATTAAATCTGGCCTCGCTAACTACCCGATAGAAAGACCATGTCCTATATTGACACACAATACACCCAATGAAGCAGCTAATGACCAACCGAGCGTGATAAGCTAATAATGAAAACAATAAGTCCTCTTCTATCCCATTGGTAGCCGGGGTCCGCATATTGAAAGTTTCTATAATATTGTTATGGAGGAACTAAAGAGACCTTCACCCCGATAGTAAGCTGTCAAACCAAATCGGAGGAACCATAAAAATAGTATTAACCAACAGAATCCGTCGCTCCAAAACCTAGTCTGCCTTGAGGCAAGCCATGAGAGAACTGAAAGAAAACAAAGATATTGTTGTGAAAACGAGATAAAGGGGGAATCGTGATTATGAATAGAGATATATCTGACCGAGGCCAGAATTTTATCAGAGTATGGCTATATCGACTACTCCAGGAAGACCCACCAAAGAATATTTAAAATCCCTTGAAGAATTGATTAGCTTTGAGTAAAACTGGAACCCTAGACAAAGAAAAATTATCTAGCAAGATACATCCGTCACTGGCACGTTTATTTCCTCCCAAGATACATAAGTCTTTAACCAACCCGCCAGGACGCCCGATCATATCAGGCATGAATTCTTAACATCCAATTTATCGGAGTATGTAGACGGAATCCTTCAAAATTATGTACTTGAACTACCTCATATCTAAGGGACTCCGCACATCTTATTACACTAATAGACGAAATCACCTGGAGAGAGGATTATATTTGGGCTACTCTCGATGTTGCCTCTCTATATAGTAACATACCCCATGAATTAGGTCTCCTAGCAGTTAAAGAAACTCTCGAAAAGATCCAAAAATGCCCTTAACACAAAAGAGTTTGTAATCAGATCCATCCAGTTTATTTTCACAACACAATTTTTCAATTTTAATAGCAATTTTTATTTACAAACAAGCGGGACAGCTATGGGCACGAAATTTGCGCCCTCCTACGCCAACATTTTATGTGGGTCACTTTGAATATAAAAAGGTTTATTATCCCACCCAAAAATTCCTTTTATAAGAGATATATAGGCGACATTATATTCATATGGAAGGGGGACCAGCAAGATCTAGAAACATTTGTTAGTGAATTGAACACAAATGACTGGAATCTTAAATTCACTCATGAGTCCAATCCCAAAACAGCCTGTTTTAGATTTAAGAATTGAAAGCGAAAAATAGATCATATACAAACTTGCACACATTTCAAAAATGTTGATGCGAACAGCTTCCTGGACTTTAAGAGTAGCCACCACCAAAAGTGGAAACTTAACATTCCCTATAGTCAGATGAAGCGTATCAGACGGAACTGCACTGACAACAAAATACTAGGGGACAACTAGAAGTTCTGAACTCCCGCTTTAAAGAAAAAGGCTATCCCTCACGAGTACTAAAAGATTCCCTCAAAAGAGCATCAACTCTCAGTCAAAAGGAAAGCCTAGAAAAACCCAAGGGATCACTGAAAAGAAAGAATTCAGTTTAGACCTGGTCCATTACCAGAGTACAACAGGAAACATAATTTTATCAGAAATGTCTTAGAGAAGCATTTGTCTCTTCTCCTGAAAGACTAATGACTGGCTGACAACAACAGCTGCGGCCCCACTCCGTAACATTCGAAGGGCCAAAACTCTTAAAACCATCTGCCTTTCTTGTCCCCCATTGAGATCCAATAAATCGACCCATCAGAACAAAAACACGTTGTAAAACACCCGGGCGCCTTTAAATGCATGGGAAATAAATGTAAATGCTGACAGAGATGACACTGACGGGTGGCAGAGCTAGCAATTCCCCATCCAAAAAGAAAAATTAATTTTAAGCATCCTTATGGCCGATTGCAGTAGCATCCAACATTGTGTATCTTTTACAATGTCCTTGCTAATTTCTTTATGTGGGCCGTACGACTCAAGCCCTCAGAAAGAATGAACCAGCGCCGATCAAATATAAACTGAGACAATGTAACAAATCACAGTGCGTCCGTCATTTGCTATTGCTACACAGGGAGACCCTAAGGTCGTAAGAGTGATCCGCTAGAAGCCGTAGAGCTTCGTTCCAGCAACTATGTAAAAGAAATGTACTGAGTTTTGGAAATGGACTTTGCTCTAACTACCGCGGCCTAAATGAAGTCAACTAAATAAAGCCAACTCTATGTAAACCCAGATATTGGAGTGCCTGTCTACTTTTGTTATTTGGAATATCAATAATCCCACCAGTGGCTGGGTGAGGCCACCAGACAAGAGCACCACCCTAAGTGTTAAATTGGGAGAAGCCGCTATCACAGCATATCCAATATATTGATGGCTGATGATAATCGCCACAAGTACAACCCTACGTATAAACACATATAGAGATATAGAGAAGAGAAGTAGTAGTTATACAGTGAGACACTGAAGACTCCACTTTAGAGCCGTGGTAGGTATTAGAGTGTCTCATTTCAAAAACCCAGTACATCTTCTTTTACGATAGTTGCTGGGAGCTAGGCTCTCTACGGCTTCTGAGCGGGATCACTGTAGACCTTTAGGGTCTCCCTGGTGTGCAATAGCCAAAAATGACGTGACACACTATGATTTAGTCACTTGCCTCCTATTTATATTTAGAAGTCAAAGCTGGTTCATTCTTTCTCTGAGGGCTTTCTGAGTTGTGCGGGCCTACATAAAGAAAGTACAAGGACATTGTAAAGATGCACAAATGTTAGGTGCTATTGCACGTCATAAGGATGCTTAAAATTAATTTTCTCTTTTGGATGGGGAATTGCTGTCTCTTCACCCAGTTAGTGTCATCACAGCATTTACATTTATTTCCCCACATGCACTAAAGAAGCGCCTGGGTGTTTTAACAATGTTGATTGTTCTTATGGTCGGTTTTATTGGATCTGATCCGGACAAGATACGGGGCCAAGATAGTTTTAAGAGTTTGGCCTTCGGAATGTTAGAGGCATTGATGCCTCGGTAGTTGTTGTCCTAGTATTGGGTCTTTCAGGAGAAAGACCGATGCTTCACTAAGCTATTATATTTCTGATAAAATTATAGTTTCCAGTTATACCTGGTAGCAGAGACCAGTGCCCAAACTGAATTTTTTTCTTTTTCATTGGTCCTTTGGGTTTTCTCAGGCTTTCCCTTGGACTTAGAGTTGATGCTCTTCTGAGGGAATCTTTTAGTACTCGTGAGGGATGGCCTTTTTCTTTAAAAGCAGGAGTTCAGAACTTCTAGTTGTTCCCCCTAGTATTTTGTTGTCAGCAGCAGCTCCGTCTGATACGCTTCATCTGACTACTAAGGGGATGTTAAGTTTCCACTTTTGGTGGTGGCTACTCTTAAAGTCCAGGGAAGCTGTTCGCATCAACATTTTTGAAATGTGTGCAAGTTTGTATATGACTATTTTCGCTTTCAATTCTTAAATCTAAAAAACGGCTTGCTTGGGATTGGATCTCCATGAGTGAATTCTAAGATTCCAGTCATTTTGTGTTCAATTCACTAACAAATGTTTCTAGATCTTGCTGGTCCCCCTTCCATATGAATATAACGTCGTCTATATATCTCTTATAAAGAGCACTTTGGGTGGGATAATAAGCCTTTTTTATATTCAAAAGTGACCCATAAAAATGTTGGCGTAGGAGGCGCAAATTTAGTGCCCATAGCATGTCCTCGTTTGTTTGACAAATGTAAAAATTGCTAGTATAAATTGAAAAAATTGTGTTAGTGGGGCCAACTGGATGTGACTCTGATTACAAACTCTTTTTGTGTTAAGGGCATTTTTGGATCTTTTTCGAGAGTTTCTTTAACTGCTAGGAGACCTAATTCATGGGGTATGTTACTATATAGAGAGGCAACATCGAGAGGTAGCCCAAATATAATCCCTCTCTCTCCAGGTGATTTCGCCTATTAGTGTAATAAGACGCGCAGGTCCCTAGAGCATGAGGTGAATCAACGCAGATACCTTGGTGAGGATTCCGCCTACATACTCGATAAATTGGATGTTGAAGCATAACTGTCAGAATTTTTTTTTTTTTACTTGTTGGTTCTGGTGATTGACACATACCTTATTGGCCCCTGTTTTAATTTCTGACTCATAACTAAATAACTAAAAATACCTGGAGCCACCAAAAAAAAAGTCCCCAGCATTGGCTGTCACGTGACCTTGAGATAAAATCATATTAGCTGTCCCTTCCAAGTCTGCCTTTAGATAGAAGGACGGAGCACGCTGCGTGCACTGGGAACTGATAGTGAGCCAGCATTAGTAAAGGAACGTATAAAGACCAGGTTCTTCCTGACCAGGAGATAACAGTGCTGGGCTGTGTGTGCGAACTTCTCCACATGTACAGTAGTCATGAGACGGCGCTCCCATAGCAGTTCTGGAGGAATCTAGCAGCCTCAGAGAAGATATGGGGCTGCTCAGTGTATAAAATGACAGCCTTATCTGATAAGAGGAGAGCTTATGTAGGAGAACCACAGGCTCAGCCAGACCTGGGAACTCACCAAGAACCCTCCAGTAGTACAGAGCTGGTCTTCACTCGCTTCACTCTGCAGGTGTCCTATGGATTAGCCTCAGGGGCTGAGGAGGGCAGCCATTTTTAACAGAATAAGTGAAAATTGCAGTTTTATGCGGAGACTGGTTTGCTAAGGGCCGAATCTTTTATTAAATAAGGGTAAAATGTAAGTCTCAATAGTTATTGATTCAGGAAATAATATCATCGTTAGTAACTACTATTATTAAGGAAAACTGAAATTTGGGTCTGAACGTGACAGTTATCCTTTGAAGAGACCTATGCCTCGATATGATCGGGCGCCCTGGCGGAGTTGGTTAAAGATTTGGCGTATTCGTTGGGAGGAGGAAATAAAACGCGCCAGTGACGGATGTGTCACCTTTAGCGAATCATTTTTCTTTTTTGTTCAGGGTTCCAGTTTTTGCCCAAAGCTAATCCAATTCCTTCAAGGGATTTTAAATATTCTTTTGGTGGGTCTTCCTGGATGTAGTCGATGATAGCCCTTATCTGATAAAATTCTCATGGCCTCGGTCAGATGAAGTATTCTCTGTTCATAATCAAACGTATTCCCCTTCTGTATACTATGCGTTTCTTTACAACAATATCTTTGTTTCCTTTCCAGTTCTCTCATGGCTTGCCTTCAAGGCCGGGCTGTAGGTTTGGGCCGGCCGGATTCTGCTGGTTACATGACTATTTTTAGTGTGTATTCACTCTCCGGATTTGGTTGAAGCTTACTTCTATCGGAGGTGAAGGTCTCTTTTAGTTCCTCCATATAACATTATAGAAACTTTCAATATACGGACCCCGGCTACCAATGGGGATAGAAAGAGGACTTATTGTTTTTCATTATTGGCTTTAATCACGCTCGGTTGGTCATTAGCCGTTTCATTGGGTGTATTGTGTGTCAATATAGGACATGGTCTTTCTCCCGTGGTTAGTGGGGCCAGATTCCACTTATCAGGTGACGCTAGGGTGTCAGATCTCCTCATGTATGCAATTCAGGTCCACGAATAATTCCAAAAGGTTAGGGTCATTAGATGGACAAAAAGAGAGCAACCTACTAAGTAAGTCAATTTCATTTTCTTTGAGAATATAATTAGATAGATTGAAAATGCCTCTCTCATCTTTCCAATCTTCAATCTTTCAATCTATATCTAATTATATTCTCAAAGAAGTGAAATTGACTTACTAGTAGGGGGCCTTCTTTTTGTCCATCTAATGACCCAACCTTTTGGGTATTGGTACCTGTAATCTGAACTACAAGCGAGAGACCCGACGCCTAAATCGTCACTCTTTATACTAGTCTGTCCTGACTAGACCACCTGACAGGCGAAGACCATGTCCGCATATTAGATATGTCAATACACCCACGAAACGGCTAGTGACCAGCCGAAGGGCGGATAAAGCTTAAGAATAGCAAGCAGTAAGTCCTCTATCCCATCGGTAGCCGGGGGTCCGTATATTGGAAAGTTTCTATATTGTTATGGGAGGAACTAAAAGTAGACCTTCGCCCCTACAGAAGTGTAAGTCAACCAAATCCGAGGGAACCATAAAAATAGTATTAACCAACAGAACCGTCGCTCCAAAACCTAGCCCGCCTGAGGCAAGCCATGAGAGAACTGAAAGAAAACAAAGATATTGCTGTAAAAACGCAGATAAAGGTGGGAATCGTGGATTATGAATAGAGAATACTATCTGACCGAGGCCATGAGAATTTTATCAGATAAGGGCTATTATCGACTACTCCAGGAAGACCCCACCAAAGAATATTTAAAATCCCTTGAAGAATTGATTAGCTTTGGAGTAAAACTGGAACCCTAGACAAAAAGAAAAAAATTATCTAAAGGTGACACATCCGTCACTGGCACGTTTTATTTCCTCCCAAAGATACATAAATCTTTAACCAACCCGCCAGGACGCCCGATCATATCAGGCATAGGTTCTTTAACATCCAATTTATCGGAGTATGTAGACGGAATCCTTCAAAATTATGTACTTGAACTACCCTCATATCTAAGGGACTCCGCACATCTTATTACACTAATAGACGAAATCACCTGAGAGAGGATTATATTTGGGCTACTTCGATGTTGCCTCTCTATATAGTAACATACCCCATGAATTAGGTCTCCTAGCAGTTAAAGAAACTCTCGAAAAGATCCAAAATGCCCTTAACACAAAAAGAGTTTGTAATCAGATCCATCCAGTTTATTTTACAACACAATTTTTTCAATTTTAATAGCAATTTTTATTTACAAACAAACGGGACAGCTATGGGCACGAAATTTGCGCCCTCCTACGCCTAACATTTTTATGGGTCACTTTGAATATAAAAAGGTTTATTATCCCACCCAAAAATTCCTTTTATAAGAGATATATAGACGACATTATATTCATATGGAAGGGGGACCAGCAAGATCTAGAAACATTTGTTAGTGAATTGAACACAAATGACTGGAATCTTAAATTCACTCATGAGTCCAATCCCAAAACAGCCGTTTTTTAGATTTAAGAATTGAAAGCGAAAATAGTCATATACAAACTTGCACACATTTCAAAAATGTTGATGCGAACAGCTTCCTGGACTTTAAGAGTAGCCACCACCAAAAGTGGAAACTTAACATTCCTATAGTCAGATGAAGCGTATCAGACGGAACTGCACTGACAACAAAATACTAGGGGAACAACTAGAAGTTCTGAACTCCCGCTTTAAAGAAAAAGGCTATCCCTCACGAGTACTAAAAGATTCCCTCAAAAGAGCATCAACTCTCAGTCAAAAGGAAAGCCTAGAAAAACCCAAAGGACCACGAAAAGAAAAAATTCAGTTTAGACCTGGTCTCATTACCAGGTATAACAGGAAACATAATTTTATCAGAAATGTCTTAGAGAAGCATTTGTCTCTTCTCCTGAAAGACCCAATACTAGGACAACAACTACCGAGGCGCCCACTCTAACATTCCGAAGGGCCAAAACTCTTAAAAACATCTTGGCCCCTTCTTGTCCCCCATTAGGATCCAATAAACCGACCCATAAGAACAAAAACATTGTAAAACACCCGGGCGCCTTTAAATGCATGGGAAATAAATGTAAATGCTGTGAGATGATACTAACGGGTGAAAGAGAGATAGCAATTCCCCATCCAAAAGAAAAATTAATTTTAAGCATCATATGACGTGCAATAGCACCAACATTGTGTATCTTTTACAATGTCCTTGTAATTTCTTTTATGTAGGCCGTACAACTCAAGCCCTCAGAGAAAGAATGAACCAGCATAGATCAAATATAAATAGACAAGTAACAAATCATAGTGTGTCACGTCATTTTGCTATTGCACACCAGGAGACCCTAAAGGTCTTAAAGTGATCCCGCTAGAAGCCGTAGAGAGCCTCGCTCCAGCAACTATGTAAAAAGAAATGTACTGGATTTTTGAAATGAACACTCTAATACCACACGGCCTAAATGAAGTCTTAGAACATGTAAACTACTAATTCTACTTCTCTCTCTATATATCTCTATATATGTTTATACGTAGGTTGTACTTGTGGCGATTATCATCAATATCAATATATATTTTTTACATATATCCCACTATTTTCTATATATTTCACTATTTTTTAACAAATTTTAATTAATTCTATATTTTTTATATATATATATTTATGAATTTATTATCTTTTTTGTTGATACACGTATTCTATTATGAACTTATCTTTTTAGCATAAGATAATTATATTCATATTTATGCATATACCTAGAGAAATATTTACCGTATGCCTATGAAACATTTTCATCCATGTATTTAACCCCCTTAGAATGTATCCCCTTTTATTGTGAATATATCACCATTGCTATTTGGGGCCCGGAAATATATATATATTTTTATATATATATTTATATTTTATATTTATATTTATATATATATATATATATATAGGCAACCCCAAAAAACTGTTATTATTATGTAATTTTAAGTATAGTTTTATGTTTATTGATGTACCTGATTCCCAGTCTTATTAGATGTGAAAGAACTGGTTCAGCCCTTTTGTTCAAGCATCTCAGTAGTTCTATACATACCCGCTGTGTGTTCCACAGTTGGAGCGCATCTACTTCCGGTTGTGCGTTCCACAGTTGGAGCGCACACAACTTCCGGTTCCACATCGCTACTCAATCACTGTGCGTTCCACATTTTGGAACGCATAGACTCCGGACATGCGCTATACAAAGCATCCTCCGGCTCTGACGCTCCTATTTGCGTTCCATATACCGGAACACGCCTTACTTGGGTTACACCCACCTAAAAGTGGCGCCAGTTCTGCCACATTTAAAGAGACCAGTTTTAGTATCACATCACATTATATTGCTCCTGAGGAAGGGGTATCACCCGAAACGCGTAGAGCCAAACTTCAATAAAGAATTTGAAAAGAAGCCGACCGACTGGGCTGCCTTCAATACTTACTATCTGACGAGCGACTTTGGCGAGGGGGTTAGTACGGTTTGGTGTCTTGAGCTTATCCAAACCACTCCCCTGTGAAGTGAGTACACTCAAGAGTGGAATGCTGATCCAAATGTTTTTATGACAAAATGTTTTTATGACAAAATGTTTCATATGACACTCTGAAATATTATACCAATTAAGCACTCTTTATGTGTGTATATATATATATTTTTTTTCCATGGTGCACCAGAGGTGGCGCTGTCCTGTGGTGATGGTCTAGGTAGAGGGGATATTGTTGGATAAGTACCAGCACTTGTCTCCTCATAAACCGAACTATATCTATTTATCTTTATATAGCTCTATATATCCCTTGTGGGTTGTATTGGGTCTATAAATCACCTAGCAGCCTCTCTATATAAATCTAACTTTCTAAATAATCTTCCTAAACCATTCCAGACTTTCTGGGCTTTCCTACCCCTGTAGGCGCCTATGCCTGTATTTTTTGATCACTTGGAATCACCCTCCGCTTGATCTCAAATAACCTCCATTTCTCTCTTCTACAATTTTAGGAAATGAGGCAGGAGAAAAATGTCCCAAGTGTCATTGAAAAGGGTTTAGCCAGAAACCCTTCTGTCCTGTGTGGGGGCCTGGTTTGATGCTTGCTATGGGGGCCTTACCTCTCTATGTATGCCACTGATGGTAGACAAACAAAATATTGACACTTTGGGCACAATTTGTCCATTTTCACTTAGTAGTGTACTCACTTTTGTTGTCAGTGCTTTAGACATTAATGTGTGTTGAGTTATTTTGAGGGCACACCAAATTTACACTGTTATATAAGCTGTACATTGACTACTTTACATTGTATCAAAGTGTCATATCTTCAGTGTTGTCCCATGAAAAGAGATCATAAAAAAAAAAGTGGACTACAAAATAAGACAGGATCAATCTTGTCCATAGTACTGCATTGAGCTATATTGAATCTAGAATGTTCCCATATCAACATACATGTCTTAGATGAGTGAAGGGGATACACAGTATCCCCACCAAACATTGACATTTTAATCCTACACCTTAGGCCTCTTGCACACGACCGTGTACCCTCCGAGACCGTATTGCGGCCCGCATACAGCTGGTCGGCAATACACAAGGCACCGGCCGTGTGCATTCCGCATCACAGATGCGGGCTCATTCACTTGAATGGGTCCACAAATCTGGAGATGCAGAATGGAAGCAGGGAATGGAATCCTACGGAAGCACTACAGAGTGTTCTATTCAGCAAAAAGATAGAACTTGTCCTATTTTTTTGCCGAACAGACGGATCACGGAAGCTGTTCAAGTGAAAGGGGTCGCGATCCGCATGCGGCTGGCCACGGTCGGTGCCTGTGCATTGCGGACCGCAATTTTTGGTCCTCAGCACGGGGACGGCCGCCACACGTTCGTATGCAAGAGGCCTTATTATACATGTCTTTGATCTCATATAGATAATTTGATGAATAATTTCCCCTACAAAATGTGTGTGAAATATTCTCCACCAGCATGTTTCCAGCAGTTTATGATTGCAAATGTCAAATGTGCAATGGAAAAATATAATGATTGGTTAGACTGAAAAGATGAAGTGCAGAATCTTTTCCTGTATAGTCATTTAACTGGTTTTACACCTGAGCCACAGGTTACAAAACAATGTGTGTCTGAATGAAAAACTATTTTAGAAAAAAGTTCTATTGTAGAAATGAAACTGAGAGCATGCTATACACTATATCAATCAGTATAATGCTTAGGAGAAAGTATTAAAGTCAATTGAAGTATTTATATTAAAGGGGTTCTACACCTTTTTATTACTAATAATCTAACCTTTGGATTGATCGGCAGGGTTCCGAAGTGAAGGGGCCTGAGCCGCCCAGGCCAGTGATAATAGTTGTGATGAACTGGCTTGCAGGAAACCCCGAGAAGGCTACGGAACTACTGCAAGCACTGCTGCCTTCACAAACAGTTGTGTCAGACCCCAGAATATCAGATAGTAATGATCTATCCAAAGAATAGATCATCAGTAGAAATGAGGAAATTTCTGAAAAATTTGATTCAGCAGGTTTGCTGAATTTTCAGAAAAATTTGGTTCGATACTGAATTTATTTGTGGCCAATCGCGTTAAAAATGGCTATTTCCTGGCTGCAGAGAGCCTTTTATAGTGGTGTAGAACACTGTGCCTTACAGTAACACACATAGGGAGTCTACTGTAGTAGTGAAACAATACTGTGAGTCAGTATGACATGTAGATAACAGGCGTCACTCTAAGAATCACTGCACACTTCACTTATTTAGGCAGTTACGGGGCCAAAACTGACCAAATAACTCAAGTGTGAACTCAGCCTTACAGGTTAATGTTAGAGCCAGGTATAAAGAACCATGCAGAGGCCCAAGATCCTACTATACACCAATTCACTGATTCCACATAGATTTCTACAGAACTTGTTCTATTAAATGCTTATACAAGTAGAGGCCTCCCGACAGAGTGGAGTGGGTGTCAGCAGTAAGTTTGTGTTGACGTCACTGATAGGTTGATCGAACCCGAACTGTATAGCTCGGGTTCGTACCGAATTTTGGGGTGTTTGAACACGGACCCGAACATTTTCATAAAAGTTCGGGTTTGGGTCCGTTGTTTGGCGATTCTTACCGCTTTTTGAAGGGCTGCCCAGCAGCTAATCAGCAAGCGTTTTACATCTTTGCCCTAAGAAGCCATCACAGCCAGCCATGCCTACTAATGGCATTGCTGTGATTGGCTGAGTGCAGCATGTGACCCAGCCTCTTTATAAGCTGGAGTCACGTAGTGCCGCACATCACTCTGCTCGTGTTAGTCTAGGGAAGACTCTCAGATCTCAGGGAGAGATTAGGGAAGAAATCTGTAGAACCTGTTGTTGTGCAATGCTCAACATACAGCTAAAAAATTGAGAGAGGGTGCTTCTAAAATCCTATATTTATATACCCAGCCACTGCAAAGGATTTTTTTATAATCCATCTGTTACTGAGGTGGGGGTCTGCAGCCATTTTAGCCACTGTATTGTCCTGGAACTGCATGTGACCTGCATGTGTGCCAGTCTGCCAGGAACATCAGTCTAATCCTTTTTGCTAGCTCAGTCAAGTCCCCTACATTACCTTTGTATAATTAAGGGGTTACATAGACCATTTCTGTAGTCTGGGACTTTTGGTTCTATAGAGCACTTGTGCATACAACGCACAAAACCGTATATCCTGATCCACAAAGCAGTTTTAAATACACCGCCCAAATACATATTTGACATTTCTGCAGCAGTGGCGGATCCAGAGCCTGGTCTCGCGAGGGGCACTTCCAGATTGTTTTGTGGCAGCGGACAGAAAATAATGTGGTGCTTATAGAACAGACTATTTTGTTTAACCTATCGTACAGCTCTAACCTTACTTAAAAACAGTCTTTGTCTTTCCAAATTACGCATTTTAAAAATTACAAACAAATAGGTGATATTTAACCACATATAAACTTTATTATTTAACAGTTTTGGAGACATTTTCATCAGGAGTTTGTATACTGATTATAGAACAGAATATTCCCAGACAAAATAGTAAATAGTAAAAAACAATAATGTGTAAAAGGTAGAATTAAACTGATAACAGTGTCACTTTCCAAACACTAAAAGTAACAAACACATTACATTTCTACATTAAATAACAAGAACAATTGACAGAATTAGCTCAAGTCTTCGTTTTCCTTGCTTTGCAAACAGCTCAATTATTTAGTTAGTATTCACAAAAACATCTCTGTGAATGTAAAGCAAACTCAAACCATTTAATCTTTCCTCTGACATTCGTGACCGAAGCCATGTTTTAACATGATGGAGGGTTGAGAATTATCTCTCTGCAGAAGCCACACTTACAGGTAGAGTTGCTAAGATCAGAAGTAAACTTCTGATGGATGGAAAAAGGTCCTGGTCACACACATCTAAAACTTCAAGGACTGTTTGTGGAATTTCCTTGTTTTGGGATAACTCGCTTTTCCACTTTGTGAGCCAGAGACAAATTTCTCCCTGAAGTAATGTCTCCACTATCCTCTGGCTACCATCAGCTAGAAGAGGGTGGAAACGGTTTGATAAAGAGTGGACAGCAACATGATCCATGGTTTCCATTTTGTCTTTTACAAGTACTGGTGGCATCAATATTTAAATCTGGAAACACTGCATCGAGTTTTCTGGCAAACGAGCTTTTAAGATGTTAATAATGTTATCCAGCAAAGGAATATACAAAGATTTCCTGTAGAATTCTTCAGTTGAGCCTGCATTGTAATTTGATCTGTGCACTTGTCTTTCTACAAGACATGGCAATTTTAGTTTAACTCCAAGTTCTGAGGCCAATTCTGTAGCCTCCATATGCAAAGTGGAAAAAGTATGATCAGCGTTACATTGCATATTCTCCAGGGTTGTCATGGTGACATTCAGACATTCAGATGCGCTTGTCAAATCAAGTGTTGGAGATTGAAGAAAACGACTCAGAGGTAGGGTTACTTTCAGAACATTGATAAGTGAAATCAAGGAAAAGATAAATTCTGCACTGCACAAAGAATGGATGAGAGTAGAGGCTGATGAACTAGAGCTTGAGCATTTCCAATGAGATATTACTGATAGTGCACTCACCACTTTAACTAGTCCATCTCGAAATCTTATAAGAGAATCATGGTGCTCTACCCATCTAGTTTCACAAAGACTGGTCAGTTGAAAACCTAACTCCTGCTTTAAAACAAAATTACGCTTTGCTGATTGGTTGAAAAATGAAATGGTTGATTTGACCACTGCTACTGCATTGCGAACTGCTGAAACTTGTGAGGACTTTGAAATTGAATTGTTCAGAGAATGGTTGTAGCAAGGACATCTGCAACTGTTGGGTGCTGCTCTAATAATTTCTGAAACAGGACCAGCCGCCTCTGAAGACATAACACTGCAACTGTCTGTTCCAATGCTGAAACAATGTATCATATCCAGGGAGAGGTCTTTAGTTGAATTACCATCTGGCCTTAAACCTGTCCTGTAAGCCTTAGTTCTGAATCTGAACTATCCAATCCTGACTCACTGAGTTGAAAATTCATAGGCATCTACAAATTTTATAAAATATTCATGAATAGATCCATTGTAGACATATCTAAAGTTAAGTGAAAGTTCTTCTATATGTGAAATATCTGTAGTTTCATCAACTATTGCACTAAAATAGCCAGCCTATTTAATTCTAGCAACAATGATATTGCAGATTTCATCATCACACTTAATTAAATCATTTTGTGTGGATTTTGAAATGTATGTAGCACGTGAAGATACAGTAAGGAGGTGCTTCTCTAAAATTTTGTCTCCAGATGCAACGCGGTATCTCAGTAATTCCCTTCATTCATGTCCGGAGTGGAGTCATCCATTAATGCACCATCATCTCAGTTGCCACGTAGAAGTATATTTTGTCTACCCAAGAATATAATGGACTCAATGATAGGACGAATTCGCTCTTGGTTCCTCCTTCACCTTCTGAAGACGATGTGAATTTATTTGATTGACAATTTCATTGTCAGGGGAATGGTAGGTTTTTAAAAATACTTTTCCTTGGGTTACACTCTCCTGGTGATAAACAAGTCTTGCAAGGACTTCCAAATCTCCCTTCTTACCCTTAAGCTTTTTAAAATTCGTAAGGGGCTCAGTTACAAATTTTCCAAGTGCCATGCCTTTGTTGTGACCACCTTTGCAATGTTGTGCAAACAACGCACAGTACTTGCAAAACAAACCCTTCTTAACAGCTTAATATACTAGCCAAGGAAAACTGTCAATATGTTGTTTTGACAAGAATCGTTTGATTGTCCGGAGTTTCTCAATTTTTGGAAGTCATGGTCTGAACAGAGAAAGGTAGCTTATATCCAGGAGGAGGTTGCCATGGATTTTCCATTAACAAGCATTTGGTGAAGTCATCAATTGTTTTCCCAAGATGTGTGCCAATGTCATTCATTAGGATACTGCAAGTTTGAGGTGGGGTATCAACAGACAGTGGCAACACAGAATCAGTTTGACAAGGTATTGGTTCTACGTGTGACTAGTGTCAGTTTCTATAGTTGAAGTGCTTTCTAGTACAGACTGTGCTCCTGTTGACTTTTTTGCACTAGTACTGAAGAAGGAATGAATAGTCCTGCTGTTCACTCCTTTTCTGGCTCATTGTGCACTATCTACAATTAAAGCACAAAAGAGCACACCTTGTAAAATAATTGGCTTGCTAGGGCATCATGCCCACATCCATTATGTTATTTAATGAAAAAAATGCAACAGCACCTTGTTTAAAGCACAATAAATATAGCATTCTAATTTTGACAATAAAGCTTGCAGTCTACTTTATATAGCAAATAAAGCTCATTTAACATCTGTGTTTATCAGATCGGTCACTCTAGTAGTACACTCTGTTTGATAATTTAGGTAACCCCTCCCCACAGTCTGTCATTAACTGATAGTAGGCTTAGGCTGGTAAGGCAACTTGAATTATGCTAAAGAGGCTGGGCTAGAGGCATTTTAGTGAACTCTATTAGAGTGACAGTCATTTTGCATGAGGTCATCATAGGACCGTCACGCCAGCCATTAGGCCATAGTAGTGTCACTATGACACTATGGCCTAATGGCCCGCGTGACGTGACCACATGCAAATTGAAGCTCTAGACTATGGCCAGTGCCAGTCAGTGGCTCTAACACCTGGTCTGGGGACCTGGGGAGTCACAGTGGGGACAGGCAGTAAAGTATTTAGTATTAGGTTGTAAAGTATTTAGAACAGTTATACCCCAGCAGGCATGGCACTGGAGCATGATTGCCCAGGCTCACCTGGTTGCTGCTGGGGCCTGGGCTGGTCCAGGCAGGGACTGGTTCAGGCTAGAAGCTCTACTACAGTACGCCTACATACACAGCACTCTCTGTCCGACTCCACGCATGCAGCTCCCTCCCCCACTGTACACTGATATATACCGCGCTGAGTCTGAGCGTTGGCATGTGACGTCACCGGCCGGTGCTCAGCTGTACAGCGACTGTCTGAGCAGACAGCCCGCACGTTACCCGGGTGGCATGGGCGACACTAGGAACAATATATAGGGGGGCACATAAGATACCACAGCCAAAAATGGGGGCACTAATAATTTTCACCGCTTAATCATACTACTGAAAAACAAAATAAGTATATATAAATAAGATTACAAAATATGAGAGTATTGCAGTATGCCGGGATACCTTTTCATAGTACTAACCTAATACTTAAAATACAAGCTTACAAAACTTCTTCTTTCTTCCTCGGTATTGCTTCAGTACAGTTCATACACCATGCCATATAATATACAGTATAGTTCATACACCATGCTGTACAGTATATACAGGATGTACAGGATTATAATGTATACTGTACAGCATGGTATATGAACTATACTGTATATTGTACGGCATGGTGTATGTATTATAATGTAGATTGTCTAGCATTGTGTAGGGGTTATACTGTATTTTGTACAGCATGGTATATGGATTATAATGTATACTGTGCATCAAATGTATGGAGGTTACACCATGCCAGAAAATATAACGCCTGCGCCGTGCTGTACAATAAACGGTATAACCCCTACACAGTGTAGAGGTATACTGTATATTGTGTGGCACAATGTATGCTATATATGTATAACATAAACATACTCCACATTAACCACTTCAGCCCCCTAGCTTAAACACCCTTAATGACCAGGCCACTTTTACAATTCTGCACTACGCTACTTTACCCGTTTATTGCTCCGTCATGCAACTTACCACCCAAATGAATTTTACCTCCTTTTCTTCTCACTAATAGAGCTTTCATTTGGTGATATTTCATTGTTGCTGACATTTTTACTTTTTTGCTATTAATAAAAATTTAACGACATTTTTGCAAAAAATGACGACATTTTTCACTTTCTGTTGTAAATTTTTTTAAAAACTACATTTCTATATAAATTTTCTCTAAATTTATTGTTCTACATGTCTTTGATAAAAAAATGCAATAAGTGTATATTTATTGGTTTGGGTAAAATTTATAGCGTTTACAAACTATGGTGCAAAAAGTGAATTTCCGCATTTTGAAGCAGCTCTGACTTTCTGAGCACCTGTCATGTTTCTTCAGGTGCTAGAATGTCAGGATAGTATAAATACCCCCAAATCACACCATTTTAGATAGAAGACACCCCAAAGTATTCGCGGAGGGGCATGGTAAGTTCATGTATCATTTCATTTTTTTCACAAGTTAGCGGAAAATAACACTTTCTGAGGAAAAAATAAAAATAATAAAGTTTCCATTTCTGCTAACTTCTGGCAAAAAAAAATAAAAATCTCAGACAGGCTCACTATGCCCCTCAGTGAATACCTTGGGGTGTCTACTTTCCGAAATGGGGTCATTTGTGGGGTGTTTGTACTGTTCTGGCATTTTGGGCGGGGCTAAATTGTGAGCAGCCATGTAAAGCTAAAGGTACTCGTTGGAATTTGGGCCTTTGCGCATCAGGCTGCAAAAGTGTCACTCATGTGGTATCGCCGTACTCAGGAGAAGTAGGGCAATGTGTTTTGGGGTGTATTTTTACATATACCCATGTTGAGTGAGAGAAATATCTCTGTAAACTGACAACTTTGTATAAAAAATTAAAAAGTTGTCATTTACAGAGATATTTCTCACACAAAGTATGGGTATATATAAAATACACCCTAAAACACATTGCCCTACTTCTCCTGAGTACTGCGATACCACATGAGTGACACTTTTTGCAGCCTGGGTGCTAAAGGGCCCTAATTCCAATGAGTACCTTTAGGATTTCACAGGGCATTTTTACGCATTTGCATTCCAGACTTCTTCTCACGCTTTAGGGGCCCCTAAAATGCCAGGACAGTATAAATACCCCACATATGACCCCATTTTAGAAAGAAGACACCCCAAGGTATTCCGTAAGGGGTATAGTGAGTTCATGTAAAATTTTATTTTTTGTCACAAGTTAGTGGAATATGAGACCTTGTAAAAACTAAATAAAAAAAAAAAATATCAATTTCCGCTAACTTGTGCCAAAAAAAAAAATTCTGTGAACTCGCCATTCCCCACACAGAATACCTTGGGGTGTCTTCTGTCCAAAATGGGGTCACTTGTGGGGTATTTATACTGCCCTGGCATTTTAGGGAACCTAAAGCGTGAGAATCCAAATGCGTAAAAATGCCCTGTGAAATCCTAAAGGTACTCATTGGTTTTAGGGCCCCTTGCACATCTTAGCTGCAAAAAGTGTCACACATGTGGTATCACCGTACTCAGGAGAAGTAGGGCAATGTGTTTTGGGGTGTATTTTATATATACCCATACTTTGTGTGAGAAATATCGCTGTAAACGACAACTTTTTAAATTTTTTTATTCAAGGTTGTCAATTTACAGAGATATTTCTCTCACCCAGCATGGGTATATGTAAAAATACACCCCAAACACATTGCCCTACTTCTCCTGAGTACGGCGATACCATGTGTGCCACTTTTTGCAGCCAAGATGCGCAAATGGGGCCCAAATTCCAATGAGTACCTTTTAGGAGGGCATTTTTACGCATTTTTCTTCTCACGCTTTAGGGCCCCTAAAATGCCAGGGGCAGTATAAATACCCCACATGTGACCCCATTTTGGAAAGAAGACAGCCCAAGGTATTCCATGAGGGGCATGGCGAGTTGATAGAAAAATTTTTTTGCCACAAGTTAGTGGAAATTGATTTTTATTTTTTTCTCACAAAGTCTCCCTTTCCGCTAACTTTTGACAAAAAGTTTAATTTTTCATGGACTCACTATGCCCCTCAGCGAATACCTTGGGGTGTCTTCTTTCCAAAATGGGGTCACATGTGGGGTATTTATACTGCCCTGGCATTTTAGGGGCCCTAAAGCGTGAGAAGAAAAATGCGTAAAATGCCCTGTGAAATCTAAAGGTACTCATTGGAATTTGGCCCCTTTGCGCATCTTGGCTGCAAAAGTGGCACACATGTGGTATCGCCGTACTCAGGAGAAGTAGGGCAATGTGTTTTGGTGTGTATTTTTACATATACCCATGCTGGGTGAGAGAAATATCTCAGTAAATTGACAACTTTGAATAAAATTTTTTAAAAGTTGTCGATTTACAGAGATATTTCTCACACACAGCATGAGAATATATAAAATACACCCCAAAACACATTGCCCTACTTCTCCTGAGTACAGCGATACCACATGTGTGCCACTTTTTGCAGCCAAGATGCGCAAAGGGCCCAAATTCCAATGAGTACCTTTAGGATTTCACAGGGCATTTTTACGCATTTGGATTCTCACGCTTTAGGACTCCTAAAATGCCAGGGCAGTATAAATACCTCACAAGTGACCCCATTGTGGAAGAAGACACCCAAGGTATTCCGTGAGGGGCATGGCGAGTTCACAGAAAAAAAAATTTGGCACAAGTTAGCGGAAATTGATTTTTATTTTTATTTTTACAAAGTCTCATATTCCACTAACTTGTGACAAAAATAAAATTTTACATGAACTCACCATACCCCTCACGGAATACCTTGGGGTGTCTTCTTTCTAAAATGGGGTCACATGTGAGGTTTTTGTACTGCCCTGGCATTTGAGGGTCTCCGCAATCATTACACGTATGGCCAGCATTAGGAGTTTCTGCGATTCTCCTTATATTGAGCATACGGGTAATGAGATTTTTTCCGTTCAGCCTCTGGGCTGAAAAAAATAAAAATGAACGGCACAGATTTTTTCATTCGCATCAATCAATGTGGATGAAAAAATCTCTGCCAAAATCAGTGACTGCGGTGCGGTGGGCTGGGCGCTAGCAAATAACAAGTATGTAACTAACTGGCGGTGATAAGGGACCCTTATGCCCCATTCACACGTCCGCAATTCTGTTTGTGGAACGGAATTGCGGACCCATTCATTTCTATGGGGACAGACTTTGTCCCGCTCGGATCCGGAGTTACGGATCCGCGCTTCCGGGTCTGCACTTCCGTTCCGCAAAAATATAGAACATGTCCTATTCTTGTCTGCAATTGCGGACAAGAAAAAGCATTTTCTATATAGTTCTGGCAATGTGCGGATCTGCAAAATGCGGAAAGCACATTGCCGGTGTCCGTGTTTTGAGGATCTGTAGATCCGCAGATCTGCGGATCGATCCGCGGATCCGTGAATTCACGGATCCGCAAAACACATATGGACGTCTGAATGGAGCCTTACAAGGGGTGTGATCAATGACAGGGGGTGATCAGGGGTCTAGATGGGGTGATCAAGGGGTTAACAAGGGGTTAATAGGTGAGGGTGGGTGGGGGGGTTAGTGTAGTGTTTGGTGCAACTTTACATAGTTACCTGGTCCTCTGGTGGTCGATCCCAGCAAATGGGACCACCAGAGGACCAGGTAGAAGGTATATCAGACGCTGTTCACAAAACAGCATCTGATATACTTGTTTGATGCGATTTATATCGCATCTACAGCCTGCCAGGGATGGATCATCGCTGGCAGGCTGTAGTTAAACTCCTGAGACGCGAGTTACTGTGAACGCACGCGCGTTCACAGGAAATCTCGCGTCTCGCGAGATGACGCACATATGCGTCGCCCCAGAACAGCCTGACCGCCGCAAGAATGCAGTTGTGCGTTAGGCGGTCGGGAAGTGGTTAAAACTTACAATTACTTGTCTTGGCCGTTGGGGATCTCGGACGCCACTTGACACTTTGGCTGGGGGGCTAGGTCTAAGAACATGCCGTCCCCAGGGCAGTATCGTTTTTTTGTTCTTCACCTTTGGACAGTCGGACTCTGTACAATAGGTAACAGGGGGTAATATAACTGAGTGGTATCAGGGTACATTATACAGGGGTAATATAACTGAGGAGGGCTATCAGGGGACATTATACAGGGGTAATATAACTTATATTACCCCCCCTTATAGTGTCCCCTGATAGCCCTCCTCAGTTATATTACCCCTGTATAATAATGTACCCTGATTACCCCGCCCTGTATAATTTACCCAGATACCCCATAGTTATATTATATAACTGAGGGGTATCAGTTATACAGGGGTAATATAACTGAGGAGGACTATCAGGTGACATTATACAGGGGTAATATAACTGAGGAGCGCTATCAGGGGACATTATACAGGGGTAATATAAGGCTACTTTCACACTTCCGTTTCTGGGTCCGCTTGTGAGATTCGTTTCAGGGCTGACACAAGCGGCTCAAAACGGATCAGTTTTGCCCAAATGCATTCTGAATAGATAAAGATCCGCTCAGAATGCAGCGTTTTGGTGTCCGCCTGACGATGCAGACCCAAACGGACTTGCAATGTCAATAGGGACGGATCCGTTTTCATTGACACAATATGATGCAATTGACTTTGACCCCCGCCCACCCCCACAAAGCAGTTGTGCATACAGCGTACAAATACCTATGTTTAATTTTCAGCTGTTAAATAGTGCATATGTGAATTTTGGGGAAAAAGCCATGTTCTTGGTCCATACAGCAGTTGTGCATACAGCGTACAAATACATATTTTACATTTCTGCTTCCCCTGTAGCTATGCCCCTGGGCAGACCCATCAGTCAGTACGTTTCTGGGTCCCCAAACCAGTTGTGCATACAGCGTATAAATACCTATACTTAATTTCCAGCAGTTAAATACTGCATTTGTGTGTTTTAGTGAAAAAAGCCTTGTTGTGGGTCCACAAAGCAATTGTGCATACAGCGTACACATACCAATTTTAAATTGCAGCACGGAAATAGTGCATTAGTGTGTTTTAGGGAAAAAAAAGCTGTGTTTTTGGTTCACAAAGCATTTGTGCATACAGCGTACAAATACCTATTTTAAATCTTAGCACTGAAATAATGCATTAGTGTGTTTTAGGGAAAAAAAGCCGTGTTCTTGGTCCACAAAGCAGTTGTGCATACAGCGTACAAATACCTATGTTTAATTTCCAGCCGTTAAATAGTGCATTTGTGAATTTGAGGGAAAAAAGACGTGTTCTTGGTCCATACAGCAGTTGTGCATACAGCGTACATATACATATTTTACATTTCTGCTTCCCCTGTAGCTATGCCCCTGGGCAGACCCATCAGTCAGTACGTGTACTGTTCCACCATGTTGTTTAAATGTTGCCTCCTGCTAAGACGTTCCAGATCTGCTGTTGGTGCAGGTTGTTGTGGCGTGATGACAAAGCTTTCCCACATTTCGCCCATGATAACCCTGCCTTCTGAGGTGTTGGTGGTGACCCAGCTGCTTTGGCGACTTTTTTCCCCCTCTCCTCTGCCTTCACCTTGTGCGTCCCCTGAATCCCCAGTGTCAGGTGTGAATGCCATCAACAGCATGTCTACTGGCGGGCACATCTTCCTATCACACTACCACGAGGGAATTAAGGACGGCAGGTTGTCCTTGTAACGGGGATTCAGCTGGATGGCCACCCAGTAATCAGCACAAGTTAGAATGTGGCAGTTACTCGGCGGTTGTTGCGCATGCAGTGCAGCATGTAGTTGCTCATGTGTGCCAGGCTGCCCAGAGGAAAGGACAAGCTGTCCTCTTTGACAGAGGTGTATCGTCTGTGTCCTCTGTATCCCCCAGCATTCCTCCAACTCCTCCTTCTCCTCCTCATCCTCCAGAACTGTGCCCTGGTTGGACAATTGTGTTCCAGGCCAGGGCCTAAGTTGGTGCAGGAACCCATCCTCCGAGCCACTTATATTTGGCTGGCCTTAAGTTTAGGATAAGGCATGTATATAGTTTTGTTTGTTTATATAGTTGGTTTAGCTGCATTATAGTTATTTTAATATGTTTTTAAGTAAATTTGTAAATAGTTTGTTATTGGTTTGAGTGAAAGGGGGTGGGGGTGTTGTGTGTGTTCAATTAACTGAATTGATTTTCACTGTCTGGTGTTCAGGAATTTCTGCACCCCAAATTCAGCATATGTGGCAGGCAGGAGATGTGCATTACACCGGCTAGGCCCAGACCTGCTATTATATTTCACCCATTAGCGCCCAACACCAGGCCGGACTGGAGGCTCAGTGGCACCAACCAATCATCGGTCTGTTGACCACAGCTCCTGCGCGGTGTGGGGTTTGTCCCATAAACACACAAGTTTTAAAACGGCCTGGTGTCATTTCCCTTTGCTGTGCTGCTGTGGGTGGTGAAGGTGTTACGCTGAGTGGATGAGGGGTGGTAGAGGAGGAGGAGGAAGCCGAGTAGGAAGAGGCAACAGGAGGCAAAGAGAAATGCCCTGAAATCCCCTGGGGTGGAAGGAAATTCGCAAAAATTCTATGCGCCTCAGGCCCAGCCGCCACTGCATTTAACCAGTGTGCTGTTAAGAGAGATATAATGTCCCTGCCTGTGCTTACTGGTCCATGTATCGGTTGTTATGTGGATCTTGCCACAGATGGTGTTGCGCAATGCACACCTGATTTTGTCCGCCACTTGGTTTGTGCAGGGAAGGGATGGCTCGCCTGCAAAGTAGTGGTGGCTGGGATCCACGTACTGTGGGATAGCCCCGCCATAAGGTTTTTAAAATTGTCCACCAGACAGAATGACAGCATTTCAAAGGACCAGGAATTTTGAAATCAAGGCATTCAGAGCAAGGGATTGCAGGTGGGTAGGGGTATTTCCTCTTTCTATTTCTCTTCTCTTTCTCTCCAGTGTTTGGGAGATGGACAGCTGATCGCTGGGATTCGGTGGAGATGCTTGGTGACGTTGCCAGATGTGGTGGCTTTGCCGCCACATCCTTTGTTTTCTGGGTGGCAGGTGCCACTGTCACTCACTTGGGTTCAGGTTTAGAATGTTTATTTATTATTTTTCTGTATTTTCTGTTATTTTAAGTCATTTCCCTATCCACATTTGTTTGCAGGGCATTTACCTACATTTTGCTGCCTTTTGCAGGGCTATTTTACAGTCATTTTAGTGCCCAAAATTTCGGGTCCCCATTGACTTCAATGAGGTTCGGGGTCAAGTTCAGGTTAAGGTCGGATCCTGAACCCGAACATTTCAGTGAAGTTCGGCCAAACTCATTGAACCTGAACATCCAGGTGTCCGTTCAACTCTAGTCACTGATTATTTTGCCCTCCTCTGATCAGTCAGAACAATAACACCCAAAAAACAGATCCTGTCTGTGGAGCATCTGCCTTCACTCGGTCAGCATTTAGATGACATGTGAATAGAATATTTGCATGTCTTCTGTGTTTTGTACCCACTCCTGCTTTTGGCTACCAAATCATAAGCCAATTCTGATGCAAAATAGGGACCACACAAGCAAGTGAGCATGCATCTGGCCATTTTTGCAAGTGACTTGGAGGGACTCCTGCCTCCATCTCCACTGCATTCTGCCACAGTATGTCTGGGTCCTCTGCCTCATCTTCCTCATCAGCCTGTAGCTCCTCTGGCTGCTCCTGCTCATTCTCTCCTTTCACCTGTGTTTAAAAACCACCAATTTTGCTACACATTGCTTGTGCTCCAAGGTCCTCCTCATCCCCCAGTTCAGCCCCACAGGGCTCATGGAGGTGGAATTCCAACGGGTGGAAACGTTGCTTATCTGCCTATGTTAGGGGATGTCGTTCTGCCGCTGAAGCTCAAGGAGGGTGTGCTTTGCTGTGTACTGAATCGCTGAAGTCCATGCAAAGTTTCTTGGCCATTTTAAGGATGACTTGCAGATGGGTGGAAGACTTCAGGAGCCGCTTGACAACCAGATTGATCACATGTGCCATGCAGGGATGAGCTAATTGATTTTGGATGAAAGATCCGAAGTCGATTTGCATAAAACTTTGTTTCAATACTGTATGGAGCGAGCGCCCATACAGTATTAGAATGCATTGGCTCAGATGAGCCGAAGTTATTAGTTTGCGAAGTACCACTTGGAACCGAACCCGAGTTCTAACTCGGCTCATCGGACCCAATACATTTTAGTACTGTACAGAGCGCTCGCTCCATAGAGTATTGAAATTTATTGAAATTTATCGCTCCATAGAGTATTGAAGTTTTATGCGAATCAACTTTGGCTGTTTGATCTAAAGTCGATTTGCTCATCCCTAATGCTGACGATAATTGTACATCTTTCATCCTGATAAAATATTCAAAGCAGCTGACAAACTAGTGATTCCTTGTTTATCGGCTGATCAGCGGAACGAATATACCGGACAGATATCAGGAATAAGCGTTCCTATAAACATTTGTTCCCAGTGTTTGTCCTGAATATTGTGCCATGTGACAGGGGCTTAGAGATTTCCTTGTCAAAAAAATAGTTTTTAACACATTCCTGCAGCATGGGCCTGAATAAGAAGATTCATACGTCCCTGCTTCCTGCTGCTCCCGCTGTCTTCATCTTCTGGTTCCGGCGCTGTTTACATCCGGCTGGCTATTGGCTGAGTCACTTACACCTCTCCAGCCAATGACTGGCTTCAGTGGTGATGTGGCCACAAGCAGCGTTTACCGCTAAAGTCAGTCATTTGCTGGAGAGGTGCTCCGAGACACGAAGAAGGAGACAGCGAGAGCAGCATGGAGCAGAAAAGTAGGAATCTTCTATTTCAGGGACTATGCTGCAGGAACTTGTTAAAAATAATTTTAACTAGGAAACGCCTTTAATCGGCAACGTTTCCTTCCTGCCTCCTATTCACTAATGAGTGCTTTACACTGCAGAGGACGGCGCTCACTGGTTATTATCACCTTCTGCACCCCCAGATATACTGTAGGAGCCTTTCAATAACCAGTAAGCATTTTCCCCGAAGCTCAAGCACACAGCCATTGTTTTAGTCTGCATCTGAGCCGCATTTTTTTTTATGTGGCCTGGATTCCCTTTAACGGGGCAGCAAAAGATGCGGACAGCACTCCATGTGCTGTCCGCCTCCGTTACTCTGTTCTGCAAAATGCAGAACACCCATGGCTGGTGTCCTATGGACCAAAAGAAAAGGCCTTAATGACTAGTCACTTCTTTGTGATTTAGCGCACATGGTTCAAACGCTTTTTTTATTTTTTGGACTACCAAAATAACTTTTGCATCTTCTTATTACATAACACAGGGCTTTTTAATATGTTTTTAGTTTTATTAGGGGAAAACTGTACATTTTTTTTAAAGTGATTTTTATTCAAACTATAGCTCATCATTTAAATATGCAAACTATTATAATTAGTTCCCTATAGGTTTTGGATCATTTTATTATACAATATGTATAGTTTCACATAAATGGGGTGATAATTGCAATGGTTTTGGTTGGTGTGGGCATTTTTTTCTTTTATGTCGCAGCACAATATCCATTAACCTTTGGAAGGTGGCGGGGGCGCCATGCAGGCCAAAGGGTAACACCTTGTAATGATACAGGCCCTGCGGGGTAACAAAGCGTTTTTCCTTGGCCGACTCCATTAGGGTACCTGCCAGTACCCTTTAGTGAGGTCCAGCACAGAAAATCCCGGGCTTGTCCTAAATTCTCAACAAGCTCGTCTACCCGGGCATGGGATACGCATCAAACTTGGACACTTCATTTAACTTATGAAAATCGTTGCAGAACCGCAACGTCCCATCCGGCTTGGGTATTAGGACTATGGGACTGGCCCACTCACTTTTCGACTCCTCAATGACATCGAGCTTCAACATTAATTGCACTTCCTCCGCGATGGCCCGTCGCCGAGCCTCGGTATGGTTTTAACCGGATTTTGGCCTGAGGCTCAGTGACGATGTCATGTTGGATGAGAGACGTGCGGCCAGGGAGGTCCGAGAACACATCCGTGTTCCGACTGATGAACTCCCTGACTTCCTGAACTTGTTTGGAAGACAGGCTGTCTGCAATTTTACCGTGGCTACCGCTCGCAGGCCTCGAACTGTGGGGCTGGACCCTTTTCACCCAGAAGCCCTGGCCGGGGCTGTGGTCGTCGGCCGTGTTCCTATCCTTCCACGGCTTTAGTAAATTCACGTGGTACACCTGCTCCGGCTTGCGCCGCCCTGGCTGGTGTATCTTGTAATTTACTTCCCTACCTTCTCGATCACCTCATAGGGGCCCTGCCACCTAGCTAGGAACTTGCTGTCAAGGGTGGGTACCAGAACCAAAACCCGATCTCCCGGATTGAAGTCCCGTACCCGAGCCTGACGATTATACACCCTACTCTGGGCTTGTTGCGCTGCCTCCATATGCTCCCGGACCAGCGGCAACACCCTTTCCATCCGTTCCTGCATCTGGGGACATACTCAATGACACTTTTGTGGGGGACAGGCTGTTGTTCCCACGCTTCCTTGGCGATATCCAACAGGCCCCGAGGGTGTCTGCCATAAAGCAGTTCGAAGGGCGAGAACCCAGTAGAGGCCTGGGGCACCTCTCGCACTGCGAACATGAGATAGGGCAGAAGCAGGTCCCAGTCCTTCCCATCTCTAGACACCACCATTTTTAACATATTTTTAGAGTTTGGTTAAACCTTTCGGCAAGACCGTCCGTTTGCGGATGGTAAATGGACGTCCGCAATTGCTTTATACGCAATAATTTACACAGTTCCTCATAACTTTGGACATAAAAGGGGTCCCTTGGTCTGTCAGAATCTCTTTTGGCAGGCCCACACGGGAAAACATTTCCATTAACTCTTTGGCAATGAGCTTAGCTGAGGTATGTTGCAGAGGCACCGCCTCCGGATACCGAGTGGCATAGTCGAGAACTACCAGAATGTGTTGGTGGCCCCTGGCAGACTTTGGTACAGGCCCGACTAGATCCATAGCGATACGCTCAAATGCGACCTCAATGATTGGAAGAGGTACAAGGGGACTACGGAAATGTGGCTGGGGGCTATTTACCTGACAGGTTGGACAAGATTTACAATATTCTTCTACCTCCTTAAACACACCAGGCCAATAAAACCGCTGCAGTATGCGGTCTTGGGTTTTCTGCCACCCCAAGTGTCCCCCAAGAACATGTTGGTGGGCAAGCTCCATGACAAGCTTGCGATACGCTGTGGGCACCACCAACTGTTCAACAGATTCACCCCGGATTTGGTTCACCCGATATAACATTTCTTGGTGAACGACAAAGCGGGAAATAATAACTCAGCCTCTGGCTTCTGGGGTTTACCATCAATTTCCACCACATTCTCCCAGGCCCTGGTTAGGGTTTGGTCCCGTGTTGGGCGGTCCCAAAATTGTCTCCGGAGACGTGGAGGTCTGCCAACTCAGGTCCTGGTGGCAAGTCCTCCATGTCTCCCACCATTACACTCATTGGGGGTGTCTCCCTCTATCACAGAAGTGGTGGTCACCCCTACGGCAGGCCCCTTCGGACTCGGGCTCCCAGGGCTCTGGCCTCCCACTGGAACCAGGCCACTCTGCTTGGGTAACCCCTGTCTCATGGCTATTAGTCACTTTCATCTCAGGCCATAGGGACGGAAAACCAGGAAGTCTCTCCCAATTATTAGTTCATAAGGTAGCTTTGTGGAGATCGCCACTTCACAAGTCCATGTGCCGGCCACCGGGGACAGAGACATTACGGCAGTGGGATAGTCCTTAAAGGGCTTCTGTCACCCCAAAGCCTTTTTTTTGCCTCACTAAAAGCTATAGGGCGATTATTCTAAACATATTCTTGTTAACCGCTTTTGTAGGTTAATTCTGCAATAAAACGTTATTTTATAATATGCAAATTACCTTGCTACCAGCAAGTAGGGCGTTTAGTTGCTGGTAGCCGCTGCATCATGCTTGTAAACGCCCTCCTGTGGTTGATTGACAGGGCCAGCGAGCGCTCTCCTCCTCCTGCTGGCCCTGTCTCCGTTTAAATCTCGCGCCTGCGCCATACCGTTCTTCAGTCGGCGCAGGCGCACTGAGAGGAGTACTCTCGCTCAGCCGCTCCTTCCTCAGTGCGCCAATGACGTCACAGCTGCACCCGGAAGAAAAGACGCAGGCGCACTGAGGAAGGAGCGGCCGAGCGAGTACTCCTCTCAGTGCGCCTGCGCCGACTGAAGAACGGTATGGCGCAGGCGCGAGATTTTAAACGGAGACAGGGCCAGCAGGAGGAGGAGAGCGCCGCTGGTGCTGTCAATCAACCACAGGAGGGGAGTTTTTTTACAAGCGTGATGCAGCGGCTACCAGCAAGTAAACGCCCTACTTGCTGGTAGCAAGGTAATTTGCATATTATAAAATAACGTTTTATAGCAGAATTATCCTACAAAAACGGTTAACAAGAATATGTTTAGAATAATCGCCCTATAAGCTTTTTAGTGAGGCAAAAAAAAAAAAAGGCTTTTGGGGGGTGACAGAAGCCCTTTAAGTCTCCATGTATGCACACCACACCAACTTTCCGGCCCGTATACTGGGTGGGCTGTACCAGGGAAGCACTTACCAGGGTTACTAGGCTCCCTGAGTCCAGCAGCGCCACTGCCAGATTATCACCCACTTGCACCTGGCACAGGTGACGATTGTCCATTGTCTCGGAGGTGCCGGTTGCACACAGTCTCCGGGCATACATGGAAGCCCGGTACCCATAATTAGTCTCCATGGGTTCTCCCCACTGTGGGCAGTCGGCCCTTACGTGGCCAGGCTCGTGACACCGCCAGCAGACTATCGGGGCCGGGTCTACAGCGGGTACACCCGAGCAGGTTTCTCGGGTACCAGTCGCCGGGACTGGATGGGAGACCTCCGGGTTTGACCGGCCCCTCCCAACAACACCCCTTTCAAGTTTTTTGTGGCCTCATAGCGCTTCACCAGGTCGACCATTTCTAGGGCATTGGTGGGTGATACCTGGCCGATCCAGTGCTGAAGGGGGTAAGGCAAGGCCCTCCAGAACATGTCAGCCAGCAGACGGTCCAGCATAGCAGTCGGACTTAGAATATCAGGCTGCAGACATTTTTGCAACCTGTGCAACAACTCATAGTACTGCGGCCGGGCGGGTTCAGCCGCTTTAAAGTCCCACTGGTGGACCCGTTGAGCCCGGACTAACACGTTTACCCCCAGCCTGGCCAGGATCTCCCCTTCACCGTGGGGTAATCAGCAGCCTGGTCATCAGCTAAATCAAAAAAACCTGCTGGGGTCCGGATGCCAGGAACGGAGCAACCACTTCAGCCCACTGGTCACGGGGTAACTTTTCCCTCACGGCCACCTTTTCAAAGACCGCCAGATAGGTCTCAACGTCGTCTGAGGGGTCATCTTTGGGATCGCCGCACGGACCGCTTCCGGGCATCATGGACGTGTTGGGACGCTCCTGCCGTTTGTAACGCCATCACGTGTTGCAAAAGCAGCTGATTCGCCTCCTGCTGCTGCTTGTTAGCCTCCTGCTGCTGCAGGTTAGCCTCCATGAGAGCTTTTACAATCTCCTCCATGTTGCCAGAAATTCCTGCTTGTAACCATGCCGGTTTAATATATGCCATGCACCTGTGCCAAGCAAAACAGAAAAATTTCGGTGTTCACGCCAGCCTTACTGCGCATGCCCACATCCGACACCAAATGTGGGAGTCGCTCTGGTAGATAGCGGTGCGGGTGCAGTACAGAGGCAAAGGGAGTCCAGAAAGTGCAATAAACAGTGTTTTATTCACACTTGCACAGAATAAACGGTAAACAGTCTCTTGGTGTTAATTCACACACATCAGAAATAATGAGGCAAAACAAAACAGTCCAAAACAGGTTCCCGTCACCTGGGAGGTTTTAGGTGCAGGTTCGCACCTGGCTGTCAGTCCAGCCGCAAGACGATCGACCTCAGGCTTCCAGGCCGTCTGCACTCCTCCTTGCTTGGGCTCTTGCTTCCAGCCCAGAGAACTCCACATAGCACAGAATGGATCAGAACTCCCAAACTCAAATGATTCCGCAGCTCCAGGACAATCACACACACACCCCACCTGCTGGTGCTGGCTGTCTTTTAAAGGCCCGGAAAAGTCCGGCCTTGACCGTGGGGAATAGGCACCCACCCAACTCTTTGCCTACTCCCAGTAAGAGCCGGCCCGGATTGGCTTTGCAGCCAAACTAAATATCAAGTTGTCAAGCAGCACTAGCTGCTGCTGACACACAAAAACCCGGCTCTTACCTCACCGAGGCCAGGAACCTCGGTGACACGTACCTGCCATCCACGACGGCACCCTGCACCTTACCACAGTATTTTACTATTTTTTTCTTTTTTTTATAACTTTTTTTTTTAAATATATTTCTGCTACAAAAAGACCTTTGGGGAACACTGACTTTTTACAGTTTTCTTTTACTTGTATTTTATTTATTTATTTTACTTTATCTTTTTGCTAAAAAAATGTTTTGTCATATATATTTTTGCAGCATTGTTTGTCCCCAAGAAGTTTTTGAAAGACTTCTGGGGACACTGACTTGTTTTCTTTTAATTTTGCATTTTTTTTCCTTTTATTTGTATTTTTATTGTGTTTTCAATGTTTTTTATTAAACTTTTGAGATATATATATACATATATACACTCCTAGGTAAATGTGCCTGATGTCCATCCACAGGCTACATTTTGGTGCGAGGCCATATCAGCCAGTCGTGGGTGGGGCTCACAGCCTTCTCCCTCCTCCCATTGTAGGCATGGAGACATGCTGGAGATGACTGGGGAGTTTGCTGCGAGGACTGGGGAGTCCTCCTGACGAAGCAAACACGCAAAACGCGCGTAGAGGGGCGCCATTCCTGCACAGGAGAACTTTTAAGGGTATGCAATCTCGATCTATTTCTTAATGCTATATGGGTCAGCCAGGTTCATTTATTAAAGATAAGGATACAGCAGTCTATGTATGTTGATGCCTGATGGTGCCATACCTGTGAATTATCTTATACTAATGTTTAAGGGCTGGACTATAGAAAGTAGGAGGACTATCTAAGTTAGGACATAGTTAAGACTATCGTGGAGAAGTTATACTGGGCGTATTTACCCTGGGTGCAACTTATTTGCAGGATGTGTTGTGGCGCTTTTATGAATGGTTTCCCATGCATAATGAATTGTAGTGTATGTTTTTAATAATGTTATCAATAAACTATTTATTTTAATGGAACTTTGTGCCATCCGTATTTTTGAGATATAGACATCTGTAATTTAGCCACTGGCCCCTGGTGTTGCCCATCTGGCACAGGTAGGTGAGTGTTAGAACCCGAGCTACTTGAGAAACCTTGGCGAGGTGCTCGTGCTGAGACATGTCCTTCACAGTAGAATATGTTGGCTAATTCTCAATTGTAACATCTGAATGAGGGTTAGTAAGACCGCAGAGTGCACCTGTCTGTTCTATTATTATTGTTATATTGTTTATCACATCCACACAACTGCCACCGTGTGTAGGATGTCTATTGTGGTACTTGTGGTCCACTGTGGGCATCCTCCATTGTATACATTTTTGCTGGGGATCGCCATTAGCAACGGGCCACAAGTGCAGGATCTGGTCCCCTATTTATATATGCACAACTGCATTTGGGTTTGAGCATTTCCTGCCTGTTTAACACCACGCCATTTTTTCAGTCGTTTTGTATATTGAGTTGTTTGGAGGTGTATAAACTCCTAGGTAAATGTGCCTGATGTCCATCCACAGGCTACATTTTGGTGCACCTGTGAGGCCTGGGCCATATCAGCCAGTCTTGGGTGGGGCTCACAGCCTTCTCCCTCCTCCCATTGCAGGCATGGTGACATGCTGGAGGTGACTGGGGAGTTTGCTGCGAGTCGGCCTTTACACTCCTGTAATTTAGCCCACTGGCCCCTGGTATTGCCCATACGGCACAGGTAGGTGAGTGTTAGGACCCGAGCTTCTTGAGAAACCATGGCACGGTTGAGAAACCTCGGGCTGAGACATGTCCTCCACAGGAGGATTTGTAGGCTAATTCAAAATTTTAACATCAGAATGAGGGTTAGTAAGACCGCAGAGTGCACCTGTCTGTTCTATTATTATTGTTATATATATTTGCCACGTAGTTTGTCACCAAAATGTCCATAAAAGACCTTTGGGGACAAATACTTTTTTTTGCACTGTTTCCAGTGTAACTGGAGTGTCCAAAGAAGCCCCAGTTACAGGGAAACCAGCCTGCTGGGGGGCTTTGTACAGGTCAGAACTGGTGAGATTCTGCAGTCCTCTGCCCCTGACACCCAGCGACATGATGGCCGAGTCTAAACTGCACAGCATGCCACTCATCTGTGTGAGGAGAATGCAGAAGCGCTGATACACTGCTTGTGCCTTCTCCTTGGGTCTCATGCTGTCTGACAGCCGAGGACCCGTCCTGCTCCTGCTACAGTGCAGGAGGAGGAGCTTTAACCCTGCAATTGTGTGGCTCCGGGCAGAAATACAGTTGATCAGACAATCAGCTGTGTTTCTGTCCAGCAGAATGGGGGGCAGAAAACCATGGCACTGGCCAATAATACACTATAAAAAGGGCTGTCATTTAGTCACTTCACCACACAACGGCAAATACTTTTTTTGTGCCACTAATACATGCCAAAAAAGGGCTTTAGAACATATATCTGCACCTCTGAACGGCAAATATATATATTTTTGGCCACTAATATACGCCAAAAAATGCTTTAGAACATACAACTGAACCACTGAATGGCAAATATATTTTTTTTGCCACTAATACACGTCAAAAAGGGCTGTAGTTTTCTCACTTCACCATACAATGGCAAATACTTTTTTTTTGTGCCACTAATACATGCCAAAAAGGGCTTTAGAACATATAAGTGCCCCGCTGAATGGCAAATATATATTTTTTTGCCACTAATACACGCCAAAAAGGACTGTAATTTTCTCACTTCACCACACAACGGCAAATCCTTTTTTGTGCCACTAAAGCACGCCAAAAAGGGCTTTAGAACATATAACTGCACTGCTGAATGACAAATAATATATATTTTTGCCACTAATACCTGCCAAAAAGGGCTGTAGAACATATAACTGCACCGCTGAATGGCAAATAATATATATTTTTTGCCACTAAAGCACACCAAAAAGGGCTTTAGAACATATAACTGCACCGCTGAATGGCAAATAATATATATTTTTTTGCCACTAATACATGCCAAATAGGCTTTAGAACATATAACTGCACCACTGAATGGCAAATAATATATATTTTTTTGCCACTAATGCATGCCAAAAAGGGCTTTAGAACATATAACTGCACTGCTGAATGGCAAATAAAATATCGTTTTTTGCCACTAATACATGCCAAAAAGGGCTTTAAAACATATAACTGCACCGCTGAATGGAAAATAATATATATTTTTGCCACTAATGCACGCCAAAAAGGCTTTAGAACATATAACTGCACCGCTGAATGGCAAATAATATATATTTTTTGCCACTAATACATGCCAAAATGGGCTTTAGAACATACAGTATAACCAGGGATGAGCGAACCCAAACTGGATAGTTTGGGTTCGTGACCAACTTTAGGGTGTTCGGGACACGGACCCGGACCGAACATTTTCAAAAAGTTCGGGTTCGTGTCCTTTGTTCAGCGATTTCTTCCCGCTTTCTGAAGGGCTGCACAACAGCCAATCAGATAGCGTTTACTTCTTGCCCTAAGAAGCCATAACAGCCATGCCTACTATTGGCATGGCTGTAGTGGCAAGTGCAGCATGTGACCCAGCCTCTATTTAAGCTGGAGTCACATAGCGCCGCACGTCACTCTGCCCTGATTAGTGTAGGGATAGGAAGCAGCTGCTGTGAGGGCGAGATTAGGCAGGGAAAAGTCAGCAAAAACACCTAAAGAAGTGATCGATCTACAGCTGTGAATCATTCAACTTCTGCTAGTTAATTTCTCACTGGTTTTTAGGCTACACAGAGCGTTTTTCTGTCACTTTTTCTGGGGTGATCGGCGGCCATTTTGTGTCTTATGGTGCATCGGCACAAACTGCCACCAAGTCCATCAATCCATGAATCCTAGGTTTTTTTGCTATATCCTAGATCAGGGGCTTGGCTGTGCTTATTGTCAACCCAAGAAACTCAGGATAGAAATTTCTATATTTTATTGAGGGGTTAAATTCAATTGCCAAAATAGCAATCCCTTAACTCTGGAGTTCCAGCTGTGGCTGGCAAAGTTTAATAGTGTCCGGCAAAGGATATATATTGTTCTGGGGTGAAATTCAATTGCCAAAATAGCAATACCATAAATCAGTGGTTTCAGCTGTGGCTGGCCAAGTTTAATAGTGTCAGGCAAAGGATATATTTTGTTCTGGGGTTAAATTCAATTGCCAAAATAGCAATAGTATAAATCTGGTGTTCCAGCTGTGACTGGACAAGTTTAATAGTGTCTGGCAAAGGATATATTTTTTTCTGCTGTGAAATTCAGTTGCAAAAATAGAAATACCGTAAATCTGGTGTTCCAGCTGTGACTGGACAAGTTTAATAGTGTCCGGCAAAGGATATATTTTTTCTGTGGTGAAATTCAATTGCCAAAATAGTAATACCGTAAATCTGGTGTCCCAGCAGTGGCTGGCCAAGTTTAATAGTGTCTGGCAAAGGATATATTTTTTACTGGGGTGAAATTCAATTGCCGAAATAGCAATACCGTAAATCTGGTGTCTCAGCAGTGGCTGGTCAAGTTTAATAGTGTCCGGCAAAGGATTTATTATTTTCTGGGGTGAAATTCAGTTGCCAAAATAAAAATACCGTTAATCTGGTGTTCCAGCTTTGACTGGACAAGATTCATAGTGTCCGGCAAAGGATATATATTTATTTGGGGTAAGATTCAATTGCCAAAATAGCAATGCCGTAAATCTGGTGTCCCAGAAGTGGCTGGCCAAGTTTAGTAGTGTCCGTCAAAGGATTTATTATTTTCTGGGGTGAAATTCAGTTGCCAAAATAGCAATACCAGTAAATCTGGTGTTCCAGCTGTGACTGGACAAGTTTAATAGTGTCCGGCAAAGGATATATTTTTTCCTGGGGTAAAATTCAATTGCCAAAATAGTAATACCGTAAATCTGGTGTCCCAGCAGTGGCTGGCCAAGTTTAATAGTGTCTGGCAAAGGATATATTTTTTTCTGGGGTGAAATTCAATTGCCGAAATAGCAATACCGTAAATCTGGTGTTCCATCTGTGACTGGACAAGTTTCATAGTGACTGTCATAGGATATATTATTTGCTGGGGTTAAATTCAGTTGCAAAAATAGAAATACCGTAAATCTGGTGTTCCAGCTGTGACTGGACATGTTTCATAGTGTCCGGCAAAGGATTTATTATTTTCTGGGGTGAAATTCAGTTGCCAAAATAGAAATACAGTAAATCTGGTGTTCCATCTGTGACTGGACAAGTTTCATAGTGTCCGTCATAAGATATATTTTTTCTGCTGTGAAATTCAGTTGCAAAAATAGAAATACCGTAAATCTGGTGGTCCAGCTGTGACTGGACAAGTTTAATAGTGTCCGGCAAAGGATATATTTTTTCTGTGGTGAAATTCAATTGCCAAAATAGTAATACCGTAAATCTGGTGTCCCAGCAGTGGCTGGCCAAGTTTAATAGTGTCCGGCAAAGGATTTATTATTTTCTGGGGTGAAATTCAGTTGCCAAAATAAAAATACCGTAAATCTGGTGTTCCAGCTTTGACTGGACAAGATTCATAGTGTCCGGCAAAGGATATATATTTATTTGGGGTAAAATTCAATTGCCAAAATAGCAATGCCGTAAATCTGGTGTCCCAGCAGTGGCTGGCCAAGTTTAGTAGTGTCCGGCAAAGGATTTATTATTTTCTGAGGTGAAATTCAGTTGCCAAAATAGCAATACCGTAAATCTGGTGTTCCAGCTGTGACTGGACAAGTTTAATAGTGTCCGGCAAAGGATTTATTATTTTCTGGGGTGAAATTCAGTTGCCAAAATAGAAATACAGTAAATCTGGTGTTCCAGCTGTTACTGGACAAGTTTCATAGTGTCGGTCATAAGATATATTATTTTCTGCGGGGAAATTCAGTTGCAAAAATTTAAATACCGCACATCTGGTGGTCCAGCTGTCACTGGACAAGTTTAATAGTGTCCGGCAAAGTATATATTTTTTTCTGGGGTGAAATTCAGTTGCCAAAATAGAAATACCGTTAATCTGGTTTTCCATCTTTGACTGGACAAGATTCATAGTGTCCGGCAAAGGATTTATTATTTTCTGGGGAGAAATTCAGTTGCCAAAATAGACATACAGTAAATCTGGTGTTCCAGCTGTGACTGGACAAGTTTTTATGGTGTCTGGCAAGGGATATTTTTTGTTCTGGGGTGAAATTCAATTGCCAAAATATCAATACTGTAAATCTGGTGTCCCAGCAGTGGCTGGCCAAGTTTAGTAGTGTCCAGCAAAAGGTTTATTATTTTCTGGGGTGAAATTCAGTTGCCAAAATAGAAATACAGTAAATCTGGTGTTCCAGCTGTGACTGGACAAGTTTCATAGTGTCCGTCATAGGATATATTATTTTCTGCAGTGAAATTCAGTTGCAATAATAGAAATACCACAAAACTCGTGTTCCAGCAGTGACTGGACAAGTTTCATAGTGTCTGGCAAAGGATATATTTTGTTCTGGGGTGAAATTCAATTGCCAAAATAGCAATACCATAAATCTGGTGTCTCAGCAGTGGCTGGTCATGTTTAATAGTGTCCGGCAAAGGATTTATTATTTTCTGGGGTGAAATTTAGTTGCCAAAATAGAAATACCGTAAATCTGGTGTTCCAGCTGTGACTGGACAAGTTTCATAGTATCCGGAAAATGATATATTTTTTTCTGGGGTGAAATTCAATAGCCAAAATAGCAATACTGTAAATCTGGTGTCCCAGCAGTGGCTGGCCAAGTGTATTAGTGTCCGTCAAAGGATATATTATTTTCTGGGGTAAAATTCAGTTGCCAAAATAGAAATACCGTAAATCTGGTGTTCCAACTGTGACTGTACAAGTTTCATAGTGTCCGTCATAGGATATTTAGTTTCGGCGGTGAAATTCAGTTGCAAAGAGAAATACCGTAAACATGGTGTTCCAGCTGTGACTGGACAAGTTTAATAGTGTCCGGCAAAGGATATATTTTTTCCGAGGGTGAAATTCAATTGCCTAAATAGCAATACCAGTAAATCTGGTGTCCCAGCAGTGGCTGGCCAAGTTTAATAGTACTAAAAACAGATATAAATGGTGGCTACACTTGATGTTTTTCTGATGGAATTCTCAGGTGCTCACCTAGTGTGCCTACACCCCTTAGGCACTTGAAGACCTTTGTGCAAAAGAATAAAAATAGGGGCAACACTGAGTACTACCTGGGATAAATCAGTGTAAAATAAGTGTAAAATAAATTTTATTTGGAAATATTATAATGTATATTGAAAAACATATATAAATAGATGAACCTATCTGGTTTGTTAAAATTGCGCTTCACTTAAATCATTGACTCTATTCATCGACGCACACCTTGACCAAAATACCTTAACCAAAATACAATGTGCAATAAACTAAATAAATGCTTAATAAATTCATACACTGATAACCACTGTGTTACAAAACCTTCTGTGCAAATAGTGCAACTTCTGTGCAAATCACAATAATGATCATATAAATAGTTAAAAATAAACAATCTATGGCGTAAAAGTTCAAAACGTGCTGCTTCAATTAAATGTGATGGAATGGGCAATGGGCATCAAAAAGAGTCACTTGTAATGGCGCTCCTACTGTCCTCAGTCTTTATAAGCGCACTATAGGAGCTCTGAATGGTCTGAATACTTCCATATGAATGAATAGCCCTTTTAAATTGATACACTGGCGTGTTTGCAGTGAATAGTAGCTGACCGTTCTGGCCGCTTCTTTGATACTGAATTGGAGTCGGCAACACTGCGCGCTCCTCCCTTCTTCCACACCACCGTCCCCCGACCCCGGCTGCTTACCTCCGGTCTCGTGTACCGTCACCGTTAGAGTCTCCACACGCCCGCGGCGTCCCGCTCGGCGTTCTAGGCACACGCGGCGTCCCACGTGGCTTCCTTTATAGTGTTGGCAGCCGCTGGGTCTTAGAGATCGTCGGTATCTCTTTTTTCTCTTTTTCTCTGCAGTTCTTTATAGTCGATGTAGCTGTATCTTTATTAGACGTGGGGACAGAGGGGACAAACTTCAATAGATCACCGCCAAACTCCCAGACGCGTTTCGGGTTTGCCCCTTCTTCAGTGGGTAATGGCGGTGGTTAGCGGTGTTCCTTAATATACGGTCTGCTTGCTGATTAATGGGCATGTCAGTCATCATTATCAATCAGCCAATACGGAGCGTGTATCAATGCATGCCAGTATTTCATAGGTATTTTGCACTCCCTTTTGTCCATAATTTTCAAAAATACACATAACAAAACATTCAGAGGAATGTATAAAAAAGAAGGAGGAATAAAATTACAGTAATACAGTATAGTATCCAGGTAAATGGAGAAATTGTATATATTCAATAAAATCAGAGTATCAATAGAAGTCAATATATATCTCAAATTATCAGTAGATAGCATCGATAAAAAGATAAATAAAGGATGATTAAATAATGAATAAAGAATAAAAAAAAAAATTTAAAAAAATAAAATAAAAAATAAAAATAAAAATATAAATAATAATAAAAAAATCAGTAGATAAAAATCATAGATGGAGCAGAGTTCTGATGAATTGTAATACTTGCAGTATGAGGGAAGGAGGCGGGAAGGGAGAGGAGGGATCAAGGTGTCGGTAAACGGCCAGACCTTGATTCCCCATCGCCCCCCCCGACAACCTTCCTACTTTATAGAAACCCAAAAATCTCCATCTCTGAATTTAATCCTTTCGGCATCAATGTGTCAAATTCAAAAATTCGTCTTGATTCCTGTCTTGACATTTGTGCTAAAAAGTTCCCCCCTCTCCATGATCTTTTTATTTTTTCAATAGCCACAAAAGTTAGGTGTGAAGGATCACAGTTGTGCATAATTTTAAAATGTTTAGATAAGGGATGGTCTTCATAACCCCCCTTAATTTTAGCTATATGTTCACTTATCCTTTTTTTGAAAGTCCTTTTGGTCCGGCCAATATATTGTTTCCGACACGGACATTCCAGCATGTATATTACTTCCGTGGTGTTGCATGTTAGAAACTCCTTAATCTGGAATTTACTGGAGTTACTCCTGGACTGAACTTCTTGTGTTTTCTTAGGGAATGATGTACTTTTACATCCTATACATCTCCCACATCTATAAAAACCTTTAAAGGAGAGCCAACTTTCACCGCCATTTGTTTTTTGTTTGTGGTTTTGTACTGTGGGGGCCACTTTTATAGCTAAATTTGCCGCTTTGGTATATACTATTTTTGGATTCTCCTCAATTAATGGGCCAATCCATTTATCTCTTGATAAATGGTTCCAATGTTTCTTTATTATTCGTTCGATCATCTTATACTGGGAATTAAAGGGTAAAATTATCTTGGGCATTTGATCACTCTCCACATCTTCTTTGTCTTTTTCTAAAAACCTTTCTCTTTCATATCCCTCACTTTTTTCAAAGAACTTTCTATTACTTCTATTGGATAGTGTTTCTCAATAAACCGTTCCCTCAAAAGCCCCGCCTCTTCCTCAAATTTGTCTACCAAGGTGCAATTCCGTTTCAATCTACGGAATTGGCTGGTTGGGACATTAGTTAACCACCTTGGTAGATGACAGCTATCAAACCTTATATAACTGTTTCTCGATACTGGTTTAAAGTGCGTGCTACAGGTTAGTTTAGTACCCTCTACTTTCACATCCAGGTCCAGAAATTCAATAGTCTCCTTACTAATATGAGGTGTAAAAACCAGATTAAGATCATTAGTATTAATTAATTTCAGGAATTCATCCAGTTCATCCTTATCCTTTTTCCAAATAAATATGATATCATCTATATATCTTCTCCAGAGTACCAGATCCGCCCCAAGTCTGGGTAAGATGGTATCTAACTCCCATTGAGCCAAAAATAAATTTGAGCCAAAAATGGTACACTTTTTATTTGCAGAAGACCGGAACCGCCATGGGTACCAGATTCGCCCGAGTTACGCAAATTTATTTTTGGCTCAATGGGAGTTAGATACCATCTTACCCAGACTTGGGGCGGATCTGGTACTCTGGAGAAGACCAAAAGGACTTTCAAAAAAGGATAAGTGAACATATAGCTAAAATTAAGGGGGTTATGAAGACCATCCCTTATGTAAACATTTTAAAATTATGCACAACTGTGATCCTTCACACCTAACTTTTGTGGCTATTGAAAAATAAAAAGATCATGGAGAGGGGGAACTTTTAGCACAAATGTCAAGACAGGAATCGAGACGAATTTTTGAATTTGACACATTGATGCCGAAAGGATTAAATTCAGAGATGGAGATTTTTGGGTTTCTATAAAGTAGGAAGGTTGTCGGGGCGATGGGGAATCAAGGTCTGGCCGTTTACCGACACCTTGATCCCTCCTCTCCCTTCCCGCCTCCTTCCCTTATACTGCAAGTATTACAATTCATCAGAACTCTGCTCCATCTATGATTTTTATCTACTGATTTTTTATTATTATTTATTATTTATTATTTTTATTTTTTATTATTTTTATTTTTTATTTTTATTCTTTATTCATTATTTAATCATCCTTTATTTATCTTTTTATCGATGCTATCTACTGATAATTTGGGATATATATTGACTTCTATTGATACTCTGATTTTATTGAATATATACAATTTCTCCATTTACCTGGATACTATACTGTATTACTGTAATTTTATTCCTCCTTCTTTTTTATACATTCCTCTGAATGTTTTGTTATGTGTATTTTTGAAAATTATGGACAAAAGGGAGTGCAAAATACCTATGAAATACTGGCATGCATTGATACACGCTCCGTATTGGCTGATTGATAATGATGACTGACATGCCCATTAATCAGCAAGCAGACCGTATATTAACTAACCACCGCCATTACCCACTGAAGAAGGGGCAAACCCTGAAACGCGTCTGGGAGTTTGGTGGTGATCTATTGAAGTTTGTCCCCCTCTGTCCCCCACGTCTAATAAAGATACAGCTACATCGACTATAAAGAACTGCAGAGAAAAAAGAGAAAAAAGAGATACCGACGATCTCTAAGACCCAGCGGCTGCCAACACTATAAAGGAAGCCACGTGGGACGCCGCGTGTGCCTAGAACACCGAGCGGGACGCCGCGGGCATGTGGAGACTATAACGGTGACGGTACACGAGACCGGAGGTAAGCAGCCGGGGTCGGGGGACGGTGGTGTGGAAGAAGGGAGGAGCGCGCAGTGTTGCCGACTCCAATTCAGTATCAAAGAAGCGGCCAGAACGGTCAGCTACTATTCACTGCAAACACGCCAGTGTATCAATTTAAAAGGGCTATTCATTCATATGGAAGTATTCAGACCATTCAGAGCTCCTATAGTGCGCTTATAAAGACTGAGGACAGTAGGAGCGCCATTACAAGTGACTCTTTTTGATGCCCATTGCCCATTCCATCACATTTAATTGAAGCAGCACGTTTTGAACTTTTACGCCATAGATTGTTTATTTTTAACTATTTATATGATCATTATTGTGATTTGCACAGAAGTTGCACTATTTGCACAGAAGGTTTTGTAACACAGTGGTTATCAGTGTATGAATTTATTAAGCATTTATTTAGTTTATTGCACATTGTATTTTGGTTAAGGTATTTTGGTCAAGGTGTGCGTCGATGAATAGAGTCAATGAGTTAAGTGAAGCGCAATTTTAACAAACCAGATAGGTTCATCTATTTATATATGTTTTTCAATATACATTATAATATTTCCAAGTTTAATAGTGTCCGGCAAAGTATATATTTTGTTCTGAGGTTAAATTAAATTGCCAAAATAGCAATACTGTAAATTTGGTGTCCCAGCAGTGACTGGACAAGTTTCATAGTGACTGTCATAGGAAATATTATTTTCTGCGGTGAAATTCGGTTTCAAAAATAGAAATACCGTAAATCTGGTGTTCTAGCTGTGACTGGACAAGTTTAATGGTATCCGTCAAAGGATAGATTTTGTTCTGGGGTGAAATACAGTTGCAAAAATATAAATACAGTAAACTGGTATTCCAGCTGTGACTGGCCAAGTTTAATAGTATCCGTTAAAGGATAGATTTTGTTCTGGGGTTAAATTCAATTGCCAATATAGCAATACCCTGATTTTGGTGTTCAAGCTGTTGCAGACCAAGTGTTAATCTGTCTGTAAAGGGTATATTACACTCAGCGTGCATCTCCAAGTATATTTCTTTCCGTAAAAGGGTATATTATAAAAAGTGTTATATTACAATTGCTGAAAGCATAATCCTGTAAATCTGCACGCACTATTGTGCATCTCATAGTGTATTTCTGTCCGTAAAGGGTATATTACACTCAAGGTGTATATACATGTGCTGAGAGGGTCATCCTCAATAACTTCACACGCTACCGTGCATCTCCACGTGTATTTCTGTCTGGTAAAGGGTATATTACACAAAGTGTTAAAATACAATTACTGAAGGCATAATCCTACATATTTTTCACACACTACTGTGCATCTCCAAGTGTAAATCTGTCCATAAAGGATAACTTTCATACAGGGCCTAAATACTAGGCCTACAATTGATATTCCAGCAATAACATATGACAAAACAGGTGCACACTGCGGTCTTACTAATCCCTCAAACTGATGTTAAAATTGAGAGGTTAGTCAACATGTCCTACAGTGGAGGACATGTCTTAAGCCCGAGCACCACGCCAAGGTCTCTCAAGTAGCTCGTCATGACCTAACACTCACCTACCTGTGCCATATGGGCAATACCAGGGGCCAGTGGGCAAAATTACAGAAATGTATTAGGCCGACTCGCAGCAGACTCCTCAGTTATCTCCAGCATGTAACCATGCCTGCAATGGGAGGAGGGAGAAGGCTGTGAGCCCCACCCAAGACTGGCTGATATGGCCCAGGCCTCACAGGTGCACCTAAATATAGCCTGTGGATGGAAAACAGGCTACATTTACATGGGAGTTTATACACCTCCAAACAATTATATATACACAAACCAACTGAAAGGTGGCAGGAAGCAGGATGTGCTCAACCCAAAAATGCAGTTGTGCATATATATACAGGGAGCAGATCCTGCACTTGTGGCCCGTTGCTAATGGCGATTCCCAGCAAAAATGAATACGGTGGAGGATGTCCGTAGCGGACCACAAGTACCACAATATACATCTTACACAAAATGGCAATAGTGTGGATGTGATAAATTATATAACAATATAGCAATAACAAATGACAAAACAGGTGCACACTGCGGTCTTACTAATCCCTCAAACTGATGTTAAAATTGAGAGGTTAGTTAACATGTCCTACAGTGGAGGACATGTCTTAAGCCTGAGCACCACGCCAAGGTCTCTCAAGTAGCTCTACAATTGATATTCCCTAAATCAGTGGTTATTGCTGTGCCTGGATTAGTGTAATACGGTACATAAATAAATAGGTAGATAGTGTTATGTGCCTGTAAAAAGATCTGAATTTGAAATCAATACATTGGGCCAAATATTTTTTTCTTTTGTGGTGCTTGGTGAACGGTAACAATGAGGAAAACATCTAGTAAGGGACGCGGACGTAGTCGTGGTGGTGTTAGTTTACCCTCTGGTGCTGGGAGAGGACTTGGCCATTCTGCCACAGCCACACGTCCTAGTGAACCATCTACCTCAGGTTACAGTATCCGCCAGAAATTACAGCGATATTTGGTGGGGCACAATGCCGTTCTAAGGATAGTAAGGCCTGAGCAAGTACAGGCGCTAGTCAATTGGGTGGCCGACAGTGGATCCAGCACGTTCACAACATTATCTCCCACCCAGTCTTCTGCAGAAAGCGCACAGGTGGCACCTGAAAACCAAGCACATCAGTCTGTCACATCACCCCCATGCATATCAGAGAAACTATCAGAGCTCTCAAGTTATGCAGCAGTCTCTTATGCTGTTTGAAGACTCTGCTGGCAGGGTTTCCCAAGGGAATCCACCTAGTCCTTCCCCGGTGGTAGAAGACATAGAATGCACTGATGCACAACCACTTCCTGATGATGAGGACATGGAAATACCACCTCATCGGAGTCCGCACATCTCTGATGATGACGAAACACAGGTGCCAATTTCTGCGTCTTTTTGCAGTGTGCAGACCGAACAGGAGGTCAGGGAGGAAGACTGTGTGGAAGACGATGCAGGGGACGATGAGGTCCTAGACCCCACATGGAATGAAGGTCGTGCCACTGACTTTCATAGTTCAGAGGAAAAGGCAGTGGTGAGACCGAGCCAACAGCATAGCAAAAGAGGGAGCAGGGGGCAAAAGCAGAACAGCCGCCGCCAAGAGAGTTCGCCTGCTACTGGCCACCACTACCAGGGACCGAGCACCCCAAAGGCAGCTTCAAGGAGTTCCCTGGCATGGCATTTCTTTAAACAATGTGCTGACGACTAATGTTGAGCAGCAGATGCCATATTCGATTTCGACAAAATTCGCGAATATTCGATAGAATATTCGTTTCATATTCGTCGAAATCGAATATTCATCATTATTCTAGTTATCACGATTAATATGCAATTTAAATAATCACGTATTGCGATTTTAACTTAGGCTACTTTCCTATTGGTTTCATATCTAGAATTATAGGGAAGATGACGAATATGTCGAATGAATTCGTCATATTCCTTAAAACGAAGATAATGAAGTATTCTCCATCTTCGTTTTAGCAACCTGTGCAAATGTGGCCAGCCAGGGCCTACTACTGGAGGACGAGGAGGATGAGGATGAAGCAGGTTCACAGTGGGTGGCACCCAACACAGCTCAGGCCCATCACTGGTGTGTGGCTGAGGGTATATGGAGGACGATGACGATAATCCTCCCACAGAGGACAGCTTGTCCTTACCTCTGGGCAGCCTGGCACACATGAGCGACTACATGCTGCAGTAACTGCGTAACGACAGCAGAGTTGCCCACATTTTAACGCGTGCGGACTACTGGGTTGCCACCCTGCTGGATCCCTGGTACAAAGACAATGTGCCCACCTTACTTCCTGCACTGGAGCGTGATAGGAAGATGCGCGAGTACAACCGCACGCTGGTAGACGCGCTCCTGAGAGCATTCCCAAATGTCACAGGGAACAAGTGGAAGCCCAAGGCGAAGGCAGAGGAGGAGCAAGAGGTCGCCAACGCAGCTGTGTCAAAGCCAGCTCCTCTGAGGGCATGGTTAGCATTGCAGAAATGTGGAAAAGTTTTGTCACCACACCACAGCTAACTGCACCACCACCTGATACGGAACGTGTTAGCAGGAGGCAGCATTTCACTAACATGGTTGAACAGTATGTGTGCATACCCCTTCACGTACTGACTGATGGTTCGGCCCAATTCAATTTCTGGGTCTCCGAATTGTCCACGTGGCCAGAGCTAGCCTTTTATGCCTTGGAGGTGCTGGCCTGCCTGGCGGCCAGCGTTTTGTATGAACGTGTATTCAGCACGGCAGGGGGCGTCATTACTGACAAACGCAGACGCCTGTCCACAGCCAACGTGGACAAGCTGACTTTCATAAAGATGAACCAGGCATGGATCCCACAGGACCTGTCCATCCCTTGTGCAGAATAGACATTTATAACTGCCTCCCCTCAATCATATATTCTTGTACTCCGGGGCACTTCTTTATTGAATACTCTTTTTTAATTTTACCATTATATTGCGGTGCAACCAAAAGTTGAAAGAACCTCTCCTCCATCTAGGTGCCAGGGGCCTAATTATCTAAAAGTGGCCTTCTCCATTGGTGGGTGACATGACGCCTGATTCTCTGCTATGCGACCTCTGTCTGGGTGCTGGGGCTTAAATAAATGAAAGTGGACTTCTCCATTGGTGGGTGACTTGAAGTCTGATTCTCTGCTATGGGACTTCTCTCCAATTGATATTTCTTAATTTTTATTTATTTTATTTTATTTTAATTCATTTCCCTTTCCACATTTGTTTGCAGGGGATTTACCTACATTTTGATGCCTTTTGCAGCCCTCTAGCCCTTTCCTGGACTATTTTACAGCCTTTTTAGTGCCCAAAAGTTTGGGTCCCCATTGACTTCAATGGGGTTTGAGATGAAGTTCGGGTCGAGTTCGGATCCTGAACCCGAACATTTTCGGGAAGTTCGGCCGAACTTCTCGAACCCGAACATCCAGGTGTTCGCTCAACTCTACATATAACTGCACCGCTAAATGGCAAATAATATATATATTTTTTGCCACTAATACATGCCAAAAAGGGCTTTAAAGCTTTAAAACATATAACTGCACCGCTGAATGGCAAATAATATATATTTTTTGCCACTAATACATGCCAAAAAGGGCTTTAGAGCATAAAATTGCACCGCTTAACGGCAAATAATATATATTTTTATGCCACTAATACACGTTAAAAAGGGCTGCAATTTTCTCACTTCACCAAACAACAGCTAATAAGCCCTTTTTTCCCACTAATACAAGCCAAAAAAATGCTTTAGAACATATAACTGCATGTCACAAGGGCGAATATTTCCTTGTAATAAACCCTGTTAATGGCTGTATCAAACAGCACTTGCACCCCAATAACAAGAACGGTTTGCTGGAATTACAGAGCTGTATAATGGTAATTTGGATCCCCAGCCAGTGCAGCAAGGTGTAATAGGAGTGTTCCTATTACCCAGGCTGTAAACTCCCCAACTGACCCCTGTTCTGCTTCAATACTGTGGAATGATTCTTCCCTAACCTTCCACTGAACTTCTATACAGCAAAACAAAAGTTTTAAAGTCTTCTCTACCACTGTCTCTAGCGCCTGCTGACGTCTCTCCCTGCACTAAGTACACTGGAAAATGGCAGAATCCAAGATGGCTGAGGCTATTTATAGGGCTGTGACATCCCAGGGCTGGCTAGCTGCTTATTGGCTGCATGCATGGCATTGTGGGTGATCCCTTGTTCTCAGAGTTCCTTGCTCAATGTCCTAACACGTGGAGCAGCCATTTTTGGAAACAATAAAATTTGTTACCATGAAACATGAGGAAATTCGAATTTGGTGCATCTAATTTTTCCTGAAATTCGGATCGAATTCCACTTTGTCAACTTTGATTTGCTGATCTCTAAACATCAGTAATAAAAGGTGTATAATGCCTTTAAGGCAATTATATAGTGCTGGTAGTTTGGGCAGGAGAATGGTACTACTGGAATTGTCATACTTGGCTATCCATTTTTGTTACAGGCTTAGTTTTATAGATCCTGCAAGGGAACTACTTGAGTAGATCTGTTTCATATTTTGTAGGCAGCAGTGCTTCTACCACAAAAATGGCTGGTCAGGCAGATGATTTAGGGCTTTCAGAGAACTAGATGAGTCTATTATTGACAAACCTAATGTTTCAGAATAGCCAAAAATGCAGCGGCGGCAGGAAGCGCAAGGCGTCATAGCAACCAATGACGCCGTGCACTCCTGCTCTAAGCAGGAATCCAGCCCAGGTTACCACGGACAGTTCATGTCCGTGTTAAACGGACATGTGAAGCCAGCCTTATACTTAGACTTACTGTGCATCAGACTAATTGTCAACAGGCAGTCTAATATATAGGCGTGTTTACCTAGTTCGTCTGCTATGCCATTCATACTTACATTCATCTGTTACATTATTGATTTAGTTACTGTACACTATGGCCAACAGACAGTTGCCTGGGCCTTCAAAAGGAATAGCTGTGGCAAAAATGTTGCTGTATCCGGCACAAGTAGCAGCAAAAAAGGGTGATGGTAGCAGCAGCCATGGCAACAGGCCAGAGCTGCCACTGTCATCCAGCGGTCATGTTTTGAGTAGTGATGTCGCGAACATAAAATTTTCCGTTCGCGAACAGCGAACGCGAACTTCCGCAAATGTTCGCGAAAGGGCGAACCGGGCGAACCGCCATAGAATTCAATTGGCAGGCGAATTTTAAAACCCACAGGGACTCTTTCTGGCCACAATAGTGATGGAAAAGTTGTTTCAAGGGGTCTAACACCTGGACTGTGGCATGCCGGAGGGGATCTATGGCAAAACTCCCATGGCAAATTACGTAGTGGACGCAGAGTCGGGTTTTAATCCATAAAGGGCATAAATCAACTAACAATCCTAAATTGTTTGGAATAACATGCTTTAAAACATCCAGTGTGTGTATACGATCAGGTATGATGTTGTATCGATCAGGTAGTGTAAGGGTTACGCCCACTTTACAGACATTGACAGACTAAACTCCCCTTTTAATGCACCGCAAACAACCGCAAACAGTTCATTTGCACAACCGCAAACTCCCCATTTGCACAAGGTTGGATACCAAGCTAGCCACGTCCGGTGATGTCATTGAAGGTTTCTTCCTCCACCCAACCACGTACAACACCAAGGGTCCCCGAAAGGTGAATTGAATTGATTTTTCGAACGGGGAGATGGTTAAAAACGCTGTCTCCCTCCCCTTTGTTCTTATCCACGGTCACTGCGTCTGCGCCGTGCAATTTACTGTCACACCCGATATGAGTGGTATTTTCTGTAGTACTATTCTCATCAGTTTAATCCCTTTAACGTCCCCAATCTGGGGGCCATTTATTGAATTGATTTTTCGAACGGGGAGATGGTTAAAAAAACGCTGGCTCCCTCCACTCTGTTTTAATCCACGGTCACTGCGTCTGCGCCGTGCAATTTACTGTCACACCCAATATGAGTGGTATTTTCTGTAGTACTATTCTCATCAGTTTAATCCCTGTTACGTCCCCAATCTGGGGGCCATTTATTGAATAGATCTTTCAAACGGGGAGATGGTTAAAAAAACGCTTGCTCCCTCCACTCTGTTTCAATCCACGGTGACTGCGTCTGCGCCGTGCAATTTACTGTCACACCCGATATGAGTGGTATTTTCTGTAGTACTATTCTCATCAGTTTAATCCCTGTTACATCCCATATCAGGGATTGCCTTTTGTGAAAAAAAATTTAGGCCGGGTACCTTCGACTGCCTTCACAGTGACAGACCAAACTCTCATACACCAAACTGAATTGATTTCAGGAACCGGGAGATGGAAAAAGCAGCTTGGTCGGTCCTCTTACTCCCAAATTGGGGCACTGCGCGTGCACAGAGCAATGTGCTGTGACACCCTATATGAATGGTGTCTTAACTAGTACTATTCCTATCAGTTTAATCCCTGTTACGTACCCTATCCGGTCGAATTGATTAACCATTGTCGAATTAGCGAACCATTACGACATCATGAAATAATTTAGTTCTGAGCTCTGTACTTGCTTTGTATTGGAATCGATGGGGATTTTTTTAATTGTCTGCATTATTTCTAATAAACTATTAAGAGACTTTATTATGATTTTTATTTTATGTATTAAAAACCCATACAACATAAAAAAAAGGTAAATTAATGTTTTTCTATGAAATATTATCCAGCCGTCCGATCGCTTTTGGTCTGACCATAATGAAGCAACGGCCTTATCATCTGGGGTGTGGCAACATTGCCAACACACTCATAGAGGTGATGATTGCTTCATTGTGATACGCAAGCCCTTTCACCACAACAAGGTAACGATCACGAAGGGGAATTGACACTTGTATGTGCCTTTTTTTGGTTTGTTTTTGCAGCCACAGTGCTGCACCATAGGATATAAAAGTTTGGCATGTACACATGCCTGAAAAATAATGGCATTGTTGCAGCCGCTATTGTAGCAGAAAAGTGACTAAAACATTGCGGCTTGAACCCTAGTTGGTGGTGGAGAATTCACGAAAGTCATCCGGTATGCAGACATTAAATACAGCAGCGTGGGGACCATTTTGAGGCCAAGGCATGTAATCAGGCCTTTTGTTAGTCAAACGTATCCCCACTGTCAGTCCCTTCGGGATCCATGCCTCATTCATCTTTATGAAGGTGAGGTAATCAACACTTTTTGACTGAGGCGACTTCTCTTGTCAGTGACAATGCCTCCTGCTGCACTGAAGGTCCTTTCTGACCGCAAACTGGGATAGCTCAGGCCACAGGTCAAGCCTGCACACCCAGTAATGAAGGGGTTCATTGCTCCTTAGAGTGTCGATATCTGCTGTTAAGGCGAGGTAGTCTGCTACCTGTCGGTCGATCTCTAAGGCTGGATCCCGAAGGGCTGTGGCGATGAGTAGGACTGAAAAAGCTCCGCATGTCCTCCATCAACAACACATCTGTAAATCGTCCAGTCCTTGCCGCCATGGTAGGAGGAGGATTACACTCACCTCTTCCTCTGTTAGATTCCCGTTGTGCTGTGACATCCCCCTTATAAGCTGTGTAAAGCATATTTTTAGTTTGGTTTTGAACTGCTGCATCCTTTCCGACTTTCAGTAATTTGGTAACATTTCTGCCACTTTCTGCTTATACCGGGGTCTAGTAGCGTGGCCACCCAGTACAGGTCGTTCTCCTTCATCCTTTTTATAAGTGGGTCATTCAACAGACATGACAGCAAGAAAGACCCCATTTGAACAAGGTTGGATGCAGAGCTACTCATTTCCCGTTCCTCGTCCTCACTGATGTCATTGACGGTCTGTTCTTCCCCCAGCCACGTACAACACCATGGGTACCAGATAGGTGACAACAAAGAGCACCCTGGGGTGCCTGCTGTGGTTGGTCTTCCTCCTCCTCAAAGCCGCCACATTCCTCCTCTGACTCCTCTTCCTCATACTCCTCTTCCAGCGTTGCCGCAGGTCCGGCAAGCGATGATGACAAGGCTGTTTCTGGTGGTGATGGTGACCACGACTCTTCCTCTTCCTCTTCACGCTCATCTACAGCCTGATCCAGCACTCTTCGCAGTGCACGCTCCAGGAAGAAAACAAATGGGATGAGGTCGCTGATGGTGCCTTCGGTGCGACTGACTAGGTTTGTCACCTCCTCAAAGGACGCATGAGCCTACGGGCATTGCGCTTGAGCGTCCAGTAACGTGGCAAAAAATTCCCAGCTCCGCAGAGGCTGTCCTAGCACCCCGGTCATACAAATACTCGTTGACGGCTTTTTCTTGTTGGAGCAGGCAGTCGAACATTAGGAGTGCTGAATTCCAACAGGTTGTGCTGTCGCAAATCAAGCGCCTCACTGGCATGTTGTTTCGCCGCTGAATATCGGAAAAGTGCGACATGGCCGTGTAGGAACGCCTGAAATGGCCACACACCTTCCTGGCCTGCTTGAGGACGTCCTGTAAGCCTGGGTACTTAGACACAAAGCGTTGTACGATGAGATTCAACACATGTGCCAAGCACGGCACATGTGACAACTTGCCCAAATTCAATGCCGACAACAAATTTGTTCCATTGTCACACACCACTTTGCCGATCTCCAGTTGGTGCGGGGTCAGCCACTGATCCAGGAGTGCTGGTCCTGTGTGGCTCTCTGCTTTCAGGCAAGTCAACCCCAAGACAGCGTGACACTGTCGTATCCGGGATGTGGAATAGCCCCTGGGGAGCTGGGGGATTCAGTTGATGTGCAGCCAGACACCGCAGAAGAAGAGGACTCAGCCGAGGAGGATATCGAAGAGGATGGAGTAGGAGTAGAGAAGGTGGCAGTAGGTCTGCCTGCAAGTCGTGGCGGTGTCACCAACTCCGCTGCGGAGCCACGCATTCCATGCTTGTCAGCCGTCAGCAGGTTGACCCAATGCGCAGTGTACGTAATATACCTGCCCTGACCGTGCTTTGCAGACCAGGTATCAGTGGTCAGATGGACCCTTGCCCCAACACTGTATGCCAGAGATGCCATGACTTCCTTTTCAATGACATGGTAGAGGTTTGGCATTGCCTTTTTGTCCGGGTACCTTCCACTGTGGTGTCCCAATAGCGACAAATTTTTGAAGGCCTCAGACTCCACCAGCTGGTATGGTAAAAGCTGGCGGGCTAAGAGTTCCGTCAAGCCAGCTAACAGTCGCCGGGCAAGGGGTGATTCTGTGACATTGGCTTTTTACGCTCAAACATGTCCTTGACAGACACCTGACTGTGGGCAGATGAGCAGGAACTGCTGAAGGTGAGAGGAGGAGTGGCGGTTGGTTGAGAGGGGGCAGGGAGGACAGCAGTGGTTGACGTGGCTGAAGATGATGGACCAGGAGGAGCAGGGTGGCTTTGAGTTTGTGTGCTGCTTGTACTCATGTGTTGATCCCATAGGCGTTTGTGATGTGAGATCATGTGCCTTCGCAAAGCAGTTGTACCAAGGTGGGTGTTGGACTTCCCACGACTCAGTTTCTTTTGGCACAGGTTGCAAATGGCATTGCTGTTATCAGAGGCAGACACACAAAAAAAATGCCACACTGCTGAGCTTTGCAATGACGGCATTCTGGTGGTGGCAACAGCATGCGTTGACTGGCGTGCTGTCTGGCTGACCCCAAGTGCCGATACATTCTGTCTGACTGTGCCACTAACTCCTTGCGACGACCTCCCCCTGTTTCCAACTCATCTCCTCATTCTCTCTGTCTCCCCTTCTGAACTTTCCCCCTCTTCTTCTCTTCGAGCAGGCACCCACGTGGCACCCGTGGACACATCGTCATCATCAACCGCTTCACTTGTATCTGAAACCTCAGCAAAGGAAGCAGCAGTGGGTACAACATCATCATCATCATGATCACACTGTACGTCCATGTGTGTAATCCTGCCTGACTGAGACATATCCCTGTAATCTACATCATCTGGCAATAATGGTTGCGCATCACTAATTGCATCCAACTGATGTGTAAATAACTCCTCTGACAGATCAAGTGAAGCGGCTGTGGTGGCTGTGGTGGTAGTGGTGGTGGTGGCGGCGGGCGGGTGCGTGGTAACCTGAGAGCAGGTGACCGTAGCTGAGCTGGAGGAGGATGGTGCGTCAAGGTTCTTAGCGGAAGCTGTTGAAGATTGGGTGTCCTGTCTAAGCCAGTCAACTATGTCCTCAGAATTTTTTGGGTTCAGGGTACGTGGCCTCTGAACACTAGGCATTATTCCAGGGACAGTGGAAATCACAGCACCACGACCATGACGGCCTCTGCGGGGTGGCCTGCCTCTGCCTTGCATTTTTTTTTAGATAAGTGGTACTACGCGTGCTAGGTACTGTTCCACCCGCTATGATTCGAGGGCACTGGCAGTGGGCACACTACAATCAGTGGAAGCGGGCCTGACACACACTGGCAGCAGGCAAGCAACTGAAATTAGACTAATGTGTAAAAATGAAATGCCTTATTGTGCCACCCGGTATGAGTGGTTGGCACTGGCAGTGGGCACACTACAGTCTGTGGAAGTCGGCCTGACACACAGTGGCAGCAGGCAAGCAACTGAAATTACACTAAAGTGTAAAAATTAAATGCCTTTTTTTCATGCAAGGTCCTGTGCCACACGGGGTGCCAGGGGTGGGCACTGGCAGTGGGCACACTACAGTCAGTGGAAGTCGGCCTGACTCACACTGGCAGCAGGCAAGCAACTGAAATTACACTAAAGTGTAAAAATGAAATGCCTTTTTTTGATCCAAAGTCCTGTGCCACACGGGATGACAGGGGTGGGCACCGGCAGTGGGCACACTACTGTCAGTGAAAGTCGGCCTGACACACACTGGCAGCAGGCAAGCAACTGAAATTACACTAAAGTGTAAAAATTAAATGCCTTTTTTGATGCAAAGTCCTGTGCCACACGGTATCAGTGGTTGGCACTGGCAGTGGGCACACTACAGTCTGTGGAAGTGGGCCTGACACACACTGGCAGCAGGCAAGCAACTGAATTTAGACTACTGTCTAAAAATTAAATGCCTTATTTATCAAGCAAGCCACTGTGCCACCCGGTATCAGTGGTTGGCACTGGCAGTGGGCACACTACAGTCAGTGGAAGTGGGCCTGACACACACTGGCAGCAGGCAAGCAACTGAAATTACACTAAAGTGTAAAAATTAAATGCCTTTTTTAATGCAAAGTCCTATGCCACACGGGATGACAGGGGTGGGCACTGGCAGTGGGCACACTACAGTCAGTGGAAGTCAGCCTGACACACACTGGCAGCAGGCAAGCAACTGAATTTAGACTACTGTCTAAAAATTAAATGCCTTATTTATCGGCAAGCTACTGTGCCACCCGGTATCAGTGATTGGCACTGGCAGTGGGCACACTACAGTCTGTGGAAGTGGGCCTGACACACACTGGCAGCAGGCAAGCAACTGAATTTAGACTACTGTCTAAAAATTAAATGCCTTATTTATTGGCAAGCTACTGTGCCACCCGGTATCATTGGTTGGCACTGGCAGTGGGCACACTACAGTCAGTGGAAGTGGGCCTGACGCACACTGGCAGCAGGCAAGCAACTGAATTTAGACTACTGTCTAAAAATGAAATGCCCTATTTATCGGCAAGCTACTGTGCCACCCGGTATCAGTGGTTGGCACTGGCAGTGGGCACACTACAGTCTGTGGACGTGGGCCTGACACACACTGGCAGCAGGCAAGCAACTGAATTTAGACTACTGTCTAAAAATTAAATGCCTTATTTATTGGCAAGCTACTGTGCCACCCGGTATCATTGGTTGGCACTGGCAGTGGGCACACTACAGTCAGTGGAAGTGGGCCTGACGCACACTGGCAGCAGGCAAGCAACTGAAATTACACTAAAGTGTAAAAATTAAATGCCTTTTTTTGATGCAAAGTCCTGTGCCACTCGGGGTGACAGGGGTGGGCACTGGCAGTGGGCACGCTACAGTCAGTTGAAGTCGGCCTGACACACACTGGCAGCAGGCAAGCAACTGAAATTACACTAAAGTGTAAAAATGAAATGCCTTTTTTTGATGCAAAGTCCTGTGCCACACGGGGTGACAGGGGTGGGCACTGGCAGTGGGCACACTACAGTCAGTTGAAGTCGGCCTGACACACACTGGCAGCAGGCAAGCAACTGAAATTACACTAAAGTGTAAAAATTAAATGCCTTTTTTGATGCAAAGTCCTGTGCACACGGGGTGACAGGGGTGGGCACTGGCAGTGGGCACGCTACAGTCAGTTGAAGTCGGCCTGACACACACTGGCAGCAGGCAAGCAACTGAAATTACACTAAAGTGTAAAAATTAAATGCCTTTTTTTGATGCAAAGTCCTGTGCCACACGGGTGACAGGGTGGGCACTGGCAGTGGGCACGCTACAGTCAGTTGAAGTCGGCCTGACACACACTGGCAGCAGGCAAGCAACTGAAATTACACTAAAGTGTAAAAATTAAATGCCATTTTTTGATGCAAAGTCCTGTGTCACACGGGATGACAGCGGTGGGCACTGGCAGTGGGCACACTACTGTCAGTGGAAGTCGGCCTGACACACACTGGCAGCAGGCAAGCAACTGAAATTACGCTAAAGCGTAAAAATTTAATGCCTTTTTTTTATGCAAAGTCCTGTGCCACACGGGATGACAGGGGTGGGCACTGGCAGTGGGCACACTACAGTCAGTGAAAGTCGGTCTGACACACACTGGCAGCAGGCAAGCAACTGAAATTACACTAAAGTGTAAAAATTAAATGCCGTTTTTGATGAAAAGTCCTGTGCCACACGGTATCAGTGGTTGGCACTGGCAGTGGGCACACTACAGTCTGTGGAAGTAGGCCTGACACACACTGGCAGCAGGCAAGCAACTGAATTTAGACTACTGTATAAAAATTAAATGCCTTATTTATCGGCAAGCTACTGTGCCACCCGGTATCAGTGGTTGGCACTGGCAGTGGGCACACTACAGTCAGTGGAAGTGGGCCTGACACACACTGGCAGCAGGCAAGCAACTGAAATTACACTAAAGTGTAAAAATGAAATGCCTTTTTTGATGCAAAGTCCTGTGCCACACGGGGTGACAGGGGTGGGCACTGGCAGTGGGCACACTACAGTCAGTGGATGTCGACCTGACACACACTGGCAGCAGGCAAGCAACTGAAATTACACTAAAGTGTAAAAATTAAATGCCTTTTTTGATGCAAAGTCCTGTGCCACACGGGATGACAGGGGTGGGCACTGGCAGTGGGCACACTACAGTCAGTGGAAGTCGGCCTGACACACACTGGCAGCAGGCAAGCAACTGAAATTACACTAAAGTGTAAAAATGAAATGCCTTTTTGATGCAGTCCTGTGCCACACGGGATGACAGGGGTGGGCACTGGCAGTGGGCACACTACAGTCAGTGGAAGTCGGCCTGACACACACTGGCAGCAGGCAAGCAACTGAAATTGCACTAAAGTGTAAAAATGAAATGCCTTTTTTGATGCAAAGTCCTGTGCCACACGGTATGAGTGGTGGGCACTGGCAGTGGGCACACTACAGTCAGTGGAAATCAGCCTGACACACACTGGCAGGCAACTAACCTTAGATTAAAGTGTAAAAATTAAATGCCTTTTTTGATGCAAAGTCCTGTGCCACATGGGATGACAGGGGTGGGCACTGGCAGTGGGTACACTACAGTCTGTGGGCCTGCAGCTCCTCCCACACAGGCAGGCCAGGCAACTGCAATATGTATATGGAGAAAAAAAAGCAGACTAATGTTGCAGCCCTAAAAAGAGCTTTTGGGGTGCTGTCAGGACGCTGTCCTTACAGCAGAGATCAGATGAGTCTTTCAGGACTGGAGTGGACACTGAATTCACTAGCCTAGATATCAATTTCCCTATTAAATCAGCAGCAACTACACTCTCCCTCCTCTCACTAAGACTGCAAATTCGAATGAATCTAAAATGGATGCTGTTCAGGAGATGGGAGGGTCTGCGAGGGAGGGTATGCTGCTGATTGGCTGGAATGTGTCTGCTGACTGTGAGGTACAGGGTCAAAGTTTTCTCAATGATGATGTATAGGGGCGGACCGAACATCGCATGTGTTTGCCCGCTGCGGCGTAACGCGAACAAGCTATGTTCGCTGGGAACTGTTCGCCGGCGGATAGTTAGGGCCATCTCTAGTTTTGAGCAACAGCAGCTACAGGCAAGCACAGACTTGGAGGAAAGGTCCACTGTGTCCCCCTTAGGGTGCAACTAACGATGATGATAGTCAGGTGGGAGCGCGTGTTGCGTGGTCAGGGACATGGCCATGAGACTTGAAAGGGTGACATAAGTGACAACCAGACAGTAGTGAATGATAATATAGCTGATCGCCCATGGGAGCCGGGTTGGAGAGGGATTCATCGTCATCATCAGGGGTGAGGGTGGCAGAAGGCCTGTGAGACAGCACCAGCAGGGTTGCAGAATGCCAATGAACCAGCAGGATGGAAGCAGTGGGTGATCTGAAGTCAAATGGACTGCACCGTCTGCTACTAAGGAGCCTACCTGTCGAAACAACTACTGGTGTACAGGTTCATAAAGGCAGTGGCAGGCAGTCAGCACGGAGTGTTGGAGGTAAATTTCCACACTGCTATACTCAGCAGTGTGGAAATTTTTCAAAATGTCACTGGCAGACTAGTGTCCCTGTTTGGCCATGTTATTTTTCCGTTCTGCTGATCCATCAAAAGAACAGAGAAAAATCTAAAAAAGCGGGTCCTGTCATTTGAGCGTCCATACAGCCTCTAGCACACGGTCAGAATTTTGCATCAGGATTCGGTCATGATTTGGAAGCCAAAAGCAGCAGTGGGTTTAACACACAGAAGATATGCAAAAATTTCCATCACGTTATGTTTGTTTTGGACCCACTCCTGATTTTTCCTTACCAATACCGATCAAATACTGATTTTAAAAACTGACCAAATACTAATTGTGTGATAAAGGCTATAAAAGTCCTGCATGCATGACTTCTTTACCATATAAATAAAACCGATTTCAGAGGCAAATGGCCAAAATGAATGCAAATTGAGCATGAGGCCTCCCTCACATGGTCAGAATTTTGCATCAGGATTTGATCATGATTTGGAAGCCAAAAGCAGAGTGGGTCCAAAACACAGAAGGCATGCAAATATTTCCATTACGTTATCTCAGTTTTGGACCCACTCCTGATTTTGCCTTACCAATACTGATCAAATACTGATTTAAAAAACTGACCAAATACTGATTGTGTGATAAAGGCTATAAATGTCCTGCATGCATGACTTCTTTACCATATAAATAAAACCGATTTCAGAGGCAAATAGCCAAAATTAATGCAAATTGAGCATGAGGCCTCTGTCACACGGTCAGAATTTTGCATCAGGATTTGATCATGATTTGGAAGCCAAAGCAAGAGTGGGTCCAAAACACAGAAGACATGCAAATATTTCCATCATGTTATCTCTGTTTTGGACCCACTCCTGTTTTTGATTTACCAATACTTATCAAATTCTGACCTAATACTGACAGTTTGAAGGTGGATGCTCAAACAACAGGAGCTGCTATTTCTGGGCTGTTCTTCTGATGTATCAGAAGAACTGAAAAATAAACAGTGATCTGAACACAGCCTTAGTGCTGACACCATCCCCACTGTCATTGGGCCACTACTTGAATCTTGGGCCACTGCATGGTTAAGCCCATGCTAATAAATTAGAGCAGACACTAACATTGACCTGTAAAGGCTGAGTTCATACTTCTGTTATTTGGTCAGTTATTTCCATCACTTATTATGAGGCAAACTCAGAAGCCAAGCCTACTCTCGGATTAGGTATCATGAATAGATCTGCACCTGTTCTATGGTTTTGGCCCACACTTTGGGCTGACAATAACTGATCAGAGTAACTGGCCAAATAAATGAAGTGTGAACTAAGCCTAATAAAGAAGGTATTCAAATGCATGTGTTTGCACTGCCACTACTTTATTGACGCTGCCACCATGTCCTTATTTTGTTCCACTAAAGAATCAATCATTCAAATTCATTTGTAACTAAGCATTTTTTTGTCATGTACTTCATTCATCTATATTACTCCATACTATATACACTACTGGAAAATAAACACATGTAAAATTTCTTGCGACTGAGCTGAGATTGTCAAAGTATAATTTGCTAGTGGTGTATCAAAGCAAGGTGAAAGGCCACTCAGTAATGACGTGACCCTGCATCATATATCCTGGTGCAGAAACCAAAATTAAGAACCAAATTATCCAGGTGTTTTTGTTTTTTTCCTAGTAGTGTATTATTAAAAATGCCAGAACTTACCTCGGAGTTCAGTAAGCCAAAAGATGTGCTCTCATCCAATGGTCTTGTGCTTTTTTATGATTGCAAAACTCCTTGGAACGTCTAACATTCTTATCATTTACAGTATAGTACTTCATTTTGTATGTAATGACTAGAGTTGAGCAAACACCTGGATGTTCGGGTTCGAGCAGTTTGGCAGAACTTCCTGAAAATGTTCGGGTTCGGGATCCGAACTCGACCTGAACTTCACCCCGAACCCGAACCCCATTGAAGTCAATGGGGACCAGAACTTTTGGGCACTTAAAAGGCTGTAAAATAGCCCAGGAAAAGGCTAGAGGGCTGCAAAAGGCATCAAAATGTAGGGAAATTCCCTGCAAACAAATGTGGATAGGGAAATGACTTAAAATAAAATAAAATAAATAAAAATTAACCAGTATTAAAGGCTGAAAAGTTCAGCCTGTATTTGTGGGAGGGGCCTTGGGCCGCTACTTATACCCCCCCCTCTCAAGCCATCAGTCTCGGCACGAACAGCGGCCGTGCTATGCTTCAGCCCGCCAGTAATAGCGGTACTTCCTTCTGCAGCACGCACGTCACATCAGCGATCGCAGAATACCTGTAACACAGGGCTCCCCGCCCCTCGCTGACGTCAGAAGCGGGAGTTCGCCGACGTACTTCGCCAGCCTGTACTGTCTCCCTGGAATCGGGGGCCGGCTGAACCACGCACCGGGCAGCACGGCGTCTGAGCGATCCCCACGCTGGGTAAGGGCTGCGCATGTCAGCCGGCCTCGTCTCCTGCGTTAGGGAGCCCCTCGGATGGTCTCAGGAGTACGCAGTGGTAGGTCTGCCACATTCCTGCTCCATAGCGGTCCACAGCCACCGCCGCTCATGCGAGAGGGCGGATTCAGGTAATGGGTAAAGGGGGTCTCCTCTGTGAGCGGTATACTGCCAGCAGCAGTGACATATCGGAAACTGTGTTTGCTTCTGACACGTGCATTGCTCACCTTGGAGCTCATTCTCTCCTACCTCAATTGGTTGCATCGTTTGCAAATCTCAGCCTTTTTTGATATCAGCACCTGTTAGCGAGTTGTCGTGTTTACTCATTTCCACAGATTTTAACGCAGAGGGCCGCTCGGATATTCTGCACAGGGAATACTGGTTTCAACCTCACTTTTCTATGCTATGCCATACAACATTACCTAGCTGCTTCAAAAAAAAAAAAAAAAAGAATCATTTAATTTTCCCGCCACCTTCATTTCTTCCGTCCAGCAGGTGGCGCTTGTTTAGTAGTAACACACATCTAATTTACAGGGTTTAAGCATTGAATCCGATCTGCAGCCCTTCACCAACCTGGGGTTGTAGCAGTGAAGCAGTACAGTACCTAAGTCTGATTCACTCAGTACGGTTACCCTGTTAAAATGAAAAAAAAAAAAGAAAAAGCTCGCTAGCAGCTTGCATTGTTTCAGCGCACGCGGTCAGTTATTTGTCGAGGTAGCTGACATACCACTGGTCGTCAGATAGGTATTAACCACAGTGGCACACAGACGGGGTCGGTAGTGTCATTCAGGACATGCACGCTCACGTTTAGTTCCCTGATTCGCTTAAGTTCTCCTTAATTTACTATAATATTGGTCCCTGTACTGTTCAGGTCATGTATCTTGCATATCTTGTTGACTGAATCGTCAGGTCAGGCTGCATCCATATTCTGTGGCCTGAATCGCTCAGGTCAGGTATTATACTTATGTCATGGCCAGAATCACTCAGGTCACCTGCCATTCTGTATAGTAGCCTGAATCGATCAGGTCATGTTTCTTACATGCATAGCTGACTGTTTCAGTCGGGTCACGTTCTTTCGGCATAGTTGCCTGAATCGCTCAGGTTGGTATCACACATGTTTGGTTACCTGATTCATTCGGGTTATATTTCTTTCTGCACGGTTGCCTGAATCGCTCAGGCCCCTTAAAAAAAAAAAAAAAAAAAAGTGCGAGGTCATGCTTCATCTATGTCCATATGTGTTTGCTTGTTTTGCGCAGGGTATGATCCTTCCAGTATTGCTTCGGTTTCAGTATCATTCTGGGTATGTTTCTTTATGTTTTATTTTTTCTGTCTCGCTCAAGTTACGCTTCATTCGTTATAATGCTGGTTCCTGGATCGCTCAGGTATTGTATCATTCATGTATATCTGCCTGAATCGCTTGGGTACTATATCATTCATGCGTTTCGCCTAAGTCGCTCAGGTCAGGGTTCACTTATTTTTAGTTGCCTGAGTCTCTGAGGTCTGGTATCATTCATTCATGCATAATTGCCTGAATTGCTCAGGTCACATTTCATTCTGCATGGCTGCCCGAGGCGCTCGGGTCGTGTGTCATGCATGTATACTTGCCTGAATCGTTTGGGTCACGTGTTTCTTGCAGTTGCCCGAGTGGCTCAGGTCATGTATCATACACGTAAAGTTGCCCGTATCCCTCGAGTCATGTATCCCATATATTGTTGCCTGAATCGCTCAGGTCATGTATCATTAATATTCAGTGGCCTGAATCGCTCAGGTCATTTTCCACTCTTGCATAAGTTGCCTGAATCGCTCAGGTCATGTATCTACTTGTATAGTTGCCTGAATCGCTCAGGTCATGTATCATACATGTATAGTTGCCTGAATCGCTCAGGTCATGTATCATACTTGTATAGTTGCCTGAATCGCTCAGGTCATGTTTCATACACGTATAGTTGCCTGAATCGCTCAGGTCTTGTATCATTCAAATATTGTGGCCTGAATCGCTCAGGTCATATTTCATACATGTATAGTTGCCTGAATCGCTCAGGTCATGTACCATACATGCATAGTTGCATGAATCGCTCAGGTCATGTATCATACATGTATAGTTGCCTGAATCGCTCAGGTCTTGTATCATACTTGTATAGTTGCCTGAATCGCTCAGGTCACGTTTGATACACGTATAGTTGCCTGAATTGCTCAGGTCTCGTATCATTCATATATTGTTGCCTGAATCGCTCAGGTCATGTATCATATATGTATAGTTGCCTGAATCGCTCAGGTCATGTATCATACATGTATAGTTGCCTGAATCGCTCAGGTCATGTATCATACATGTTTAGTCACCTGAATCGCTCAGGTCATGTATCATACATGTGCATTCCATAATTGCCTGAATCGCTCGGGTCATGTCTCATACATATTCAGTTGCCTGAATCGCTCAGGTCATTTATCATAGATATAGCTGCCTGAATCGCTCAGGTCATGAGTCATACATGCATAGTTGCCTGAATCCCTCGGGCTATCTTTAACTCTGCATAGTTGCCTGGATCGTTCAGGTTTTGTATCTACATACTCAGTTGCCTGAATCATTCAGGTAATGTACCATTCTTGTATAGTTGCCTGAATCGCTCAGGTCATGTGTCTACATGCATAGTTGCCTGAATCACTCAGGTCATGCATTATACATATTCAGTTGCCGGAATCGCTCAGGTCATGCACCATTCTTGTATAGTTTCCGGACTTGCTCGGGTTATGTATCATACATGCACAGTTGCATGAGCCGCTCAGGTCATGTCATACAGGTATAGTTGCCTCAAATCTGGTCACCTTTCATTCTGCATAGTTACCTGAGCCGCCCAGGTTATGTATCATACACGTGTTCCATTCTTGTACAGTTGCCTGAATTTTCTCGGACATGCATCATGTATAGTTAGTTGTCTGTATCGCTTAGGTCATGTATCATACATGTATTATTGCCAGAACCGTGCAGGTCTTGTCTTATTCTGTATAGTTGCCTGAATCTCTCAGGTTCATGTATTTTTCATATATAGTTGCCTGAGTTCCTCAGGTCATGTATCATATAAATATAGTTGCCTGAATCACGCTGGTCATGTTTCATTTATGTACAGTAGCCTGATTCGCCCAGGTCAGGTACCATTCACGTACAGTTACCTAAGTTCGCTCAGGTCATGTTTCCGGCAGCATGGTGTTGGTTCTCGAACCGCTCAGCATTCTCTTTCTCACCTGTTCCAACTAAGCCATTCACCTTTCAGCCCATTCGGTATCATTCTGAAATCACTGAGACGTTCTGTCGTGTTCTCTCGGTCGCTCCCGGTCCTGGGGCACTCCTCTTCAAGTCACCGGTCACTCGTCGGCAATTTCATTTCTCACGTTTCAGTTTAATCATTTGGGCGCTCTCGCATTTTAACGCATTTGATTCCCATGGCTTAGGCTGGTTTATCTCTCTTCCGCTTCCAGTCCGGGTCCAATATCAGTGGGCATTTTCATCCTGGTTCAGGTTCACACAACCTTTTGTATCCAGTCCAGATGGTCAGCACGGTCCCACGGCTGTATCATCTAGGACCGGCTCGCCGGAAGGTCGGGTACTTTTGTCAGGCTTCTAGTTCAGGTGTTTGGTGTCAAGTCCTATATTAGCCGTCAGTTTGTTGCACGTACAAGTTCAATTGTTTGTCTAGGTTCATACGGATCACCCCTCCACATCATTTCCGTTCATTCTGCAGTTCCGGGTGTTAAAAAGAAAAAAAAAAAAAGAAGCTAGTGGGGGGTATTTTTGGGCCCTTCTTCAAGGCAGGACGGTTCCTTCGCAATGTTTTCGGTTCAGGCCGCACAACAGGTCCCAGCACAGCGGCCAGCTTGGCCAGTCTCACGGTTCGAGCTGGTCCATCGCTCCCTTCATTCCGCTCCTTGGTAGTCGTAATTCCACTATACCCTCCTACAGGTGGACTTCACTTTTGCCCCCTTCTTGGCCTACCCCGTCCTGGCTCCGGGCACACATCAGCCAGTAATAGGTATAGTCAGGCCGTCCGCACCTTAGGATGGTCATCGTCATCTCCTCCTCCCTGATGGAGGCACCGACCATAAGTATTAAAGGCTGAAAAGTTCAGCCTGTATTTGTGGGAGGGGCCTTGGGCCGCTACTTATACCCCCCCCTCTCAAGCCATCAGTCTCGGCACGAACAGCGGCCGTGCCCCACCCTCCCTCCCTCCCCTTCTTTTATCATTTCATTTAGGGTGGGCCCCCTTCTTGGCCTACCCCGTCCTGGCTCCGGGCACACATCAGCCAGTAATAGGTATAGTCAGGCCGTCCGCACCTTAGGATGGTCATCGTCATCTCCTCCTCCCTGATGGAGGCACCGACCATAAATATCAATTGGCAATTTGGAGGAGGTGGAATAGGAGGTTGGGGTGGTATCAGGTGGGAATGCTATGGGAGTTCTCATCACAGCGAAAAAGGATTCATGTCTGCCTGCAATGCCACAGGCCTCATTCACAGACTCAGGGCCATGACACCCAGGATCAGGGCCATGACGGAGGAGAGGTTCATTCAACTTTGGGTTGCCCCGCAAAATAATGGTAAAATGAAAAAAAGAGGATTCAATAAAGAATTGTCCTGGAGTACAAGAATATATGGTTAACGGGAGGTAGTTATAAATGTCTATTCTGCACAAGGGATGGACAGGTCCTGTGGGATCAATGCCTGGTCTCATTTTTATGAATGTCAGCTTGTCCACGTTGGCTTTGGACAGGCGGCTGCGCACGTCAGTAATGAAGCCACCTGCCGTGCTGAATACACGTTCAGACAAAACGAACCATCAGTCAGTACGTGGAGGGGTGTGCACACGTACTGTTCCACCATGTTAGTGAAATACTGCCTCCTGCTAACACGTTCTGTATCAGGTGGTGGTGCAGTTAGCTGTGGCGTGGTCACAAAACTTTTCCACATCTCTGCCATGCTAACCCTGCCCTCAGAGGAGCTGGCCGTGACACAGCTGCGTTGGCGACCTCTTGCTCCTCCTCTGCCTTCACCTTGGGCTTCCACTTGTTCCCCTGTGACATTTGGGAATGCTCTCAGTAGCGCGTCTACCAACGTGCGCTTGTACTCGCGCATCTTCCTATCACGCTCCAGTGCAGGAAGTAAGGTGGGCACATTGTCTTTGTACCGGGAATCCAGCAGGGTGGCAACCCAGTAGTCCGCACACGTTAAAATGTGAGCAACTCTGCTGTCGCTACGCAGGCACTGCAGCATGTAGTCGCTCATGTGTGCCAGGCTGCCCAGAGGTAAGGACAAGCTGTCCTCTGTGGGAGGCGTATCGTCATTGTCCTCCGTTTCCCCCAGCCACGCACCAGTGATGGGCCCGAGCTGCGTTGGGTGCCACCCCGCTGTGAACATGCTTCATCCTCCTCCTCCACCTCCTCATCCTCGTCCTCCAGTAGTGGGCCCTGGCTAGCCATATTTGTACCTGGCCTCTGCTTTTGCAAAAAACTCCCTCTGAGACACTTCTAAGAGACTGGCCTGAAAGTGCTAAAAATACCCCTGTTCCTCCTCCTGGGCTACCTCCTCTTCCATCATCGCCCTAAGTGTTTTCTCAAGGAGACATAGAAGTGGTATTGTAATGCTGATAATGGTGTCATCGCCACTGGCCATGTTGGGGGAGTACTCGAAACAGTGCAACAGAGCACACAGCTGAAACTCCACTATGGCCTGCTGCTGCTCGCACAGTCTCTCCAGCATGTGCAAGGTGGAGTTCCACCTGGTGGGCACGTCGCATATGAGGCAGTAAGCGGGAAGGCCGAAGTTACGCTGTAGCGCGGACAGGCGAGCAGCAGCAGGATGTGAACGCCAGAAGCGCGCACAGACGGCCCGCACTTTATGCAGCAGCTCTGACTTGTCGGGGTAGTTGTGAAGCAACTTCTGGGGGCAGAAGGACGTGCGCCAAAGAACTCTCCGCCTGGGGCCCAGCTGCCACTACATTTACCCAGTGTGCAATTAGGGAGATATAGCGCCGCTGGCCGTGCTTACTGGTCCACATATCTGTGATTAGGTGGACCTTGCCACAGATGGCGTTGCTCAGTGCACACTTGATTTTATCGCATACTTGGTTGTGCAGGGAAGGCACGGCTGTCTTGGAGAAGTAGTGGCGGCTGGGAACAACATACTGTGGGACAGCCATCGCCATCAGCTGTTTGAAGCTGTCTGTGTCCACCAGGCTGAATGACAGCATTTCAAAGGCCAGTAGTTTAGAAATGCTGGCATTCAGGCCCAGGGCTCGAGGGTGGGTAGGTGGGAATTTACGCTTTCTCTCCAAGGTTTGTGAGATGGAGAGCTGAACGCTGCCGTGTTACATGGTGGAGATGCTTGGTTACGGAGGTGATGGTCTTGGTGGCACATCCTCTGTTTGGTGGGCGGCAGGTGACAACATTCCTCCCGAGGCGGAGGAAGAAGCCGAGGCAGCAGCATAAGAGGGAGCCGGGGAGCCTGAGTGAGTTCCTTGTTTTTAAGGTGTTTACTCCACTGCAGTTCATGCTTTGCATGTAGATGCCTGGTCATGCAGGTTGTGCTAAGGTTCAGAACGTTATTGCTTCGCTTCAGGCTCTGATGGCACAGCGTGCAAACCACTCGGGTCTTGTCGTCAGCACATTGTTTAAAGAAGTGCCATGCCAGGGAACTCCTTGAAGCTGCCTTTGGGGTGCTCGGTCCCTGGTGGCGGTGGCCAGTAGCAGGCGAACTCTCTTGGCGGCGGCTGGTCTGCTTTTGCCCCTGCTCCCTCCTTTGCTACGCTGTTGGCTCGGTCTCACCACTGCCTCTTCCTATGAAAGTCAGTGGCACGACCTTCATTCCATGTGGGGTCTAGGACCTCATCGTCCCCTGCATCGTCTTCCACACAGTCTTCCTCCCTAACCTCCTGTTCGGTCTGCACACTGCAGAAAGACGCAGCAGTTGGCACCTGTGTTTCGTCATCATCAGAGACGTGCGGACTCCGATGAGGTGGTATTCCCATGTCCTCATCATCAGGAAACATAAGTGGTTGTGCATCAGTGCATTCTATGTCTTCCACCACTGGGGAAGGGCTAGGTGGATTCCTTGGGAAACCCTGCCAGCAGAGTCTTCAAACAGCATAAGAGACTGCTGAATAACTTGAGGCTCAGGCAGTTTCCCTGATATGCATGGGGGTGATGTGACAGACTGATGGGCTTGGTTTTCAGGCGCCACCTGTGCGCTTTCTGCAGAAGACTGGGTGGGAAATAATGTTGTGAACGTGCTGGATCCACTGTCGGCCATCCAATTGACTAGCGCCTGCACCTGCTCAGGCCTTACCATCCTTAGAACGGCATTGGGCCCCACCAAATATCGCTGTAAATTCTGGCGGGTACTGGAACCTGAGGTAGTTGGTTCACTAAGACATGTGGCTGTGGCAGAACAGCCACGTCCTCTCCCAGCACCAGAGGGTCCACTAACAACACCACGACAATGTCTTCGTCCGTGTCCCTTACTAGATGTTTTCCTTATTGTTACCGTTCACCACAATAAGAAAAAAATATTTGGCCCAATGTATTGAATTTAAATTTAGGCCATTTTTAACAGGCTCCTAACACTATCTGGCTATCTATTAGTATTACACTAATCTAGGTACAGCAGTAACCACAGATTTAGGGGAATATCAATTGTAGGCCTAGTATTTAGGCCCTGGATGAAAGGTATCCTTTTACGGACAGATTTACACTTTGACATACACGGTAGTGTGTGAAAAAATATATAGGATTATGCTCTCAGCACTTGTATTTTAACACTTTGTGTAATATACCCTTTAACGGAAGGAAATACACTTAGAGATGCAATGCAGTGTGTGCAAATGTAGAGGATTATGCTGTATTTTAACACTTACTGTAATATACCCTTTAACGGAAAGAAATACACTTGGAGATGCACGCTGAGAGTAATATACCCTTTACGGACAGATTTACACTTGGCCTGCAACATCTGGAACACCAGATTTTGGGTATTGCAATTTTGGCAATTGAATTTCCCCAGAAAATAATATATCCTTTGACGGACACTATTAAACTTGGCCAGTCACTGCTGGGACACCAGATTTACGGTATTGCTATTTTGGCAATTGAATTTCACCCCAGAAAAAACATATCCTTTGCCAGACAATATTAAACTTATCCAGTCACAGCTGGAACACCAGATTTAAGGTATTTCTATTTTTGCAATTGAATTTCACCGCAGAAAATAATATGTCCTATTACGGACACTATGAAACTTGTCCAGTCACAGCTGAAACACCAGATTTACGGTATTGCTATTTTGGCAATTGAATTTAACCCCAGAAAATAATAAATCCTTTGCCGGACACTATTAAACTTGGCCAGCCACTGCTGGGACACCAGATTTACAGTATTGCTATTTTGGCAATTGAATTTCACCCAAGAAAAAAATATATCCTTTGCCGGACACTATTAAACTTGGCCAGCCACAGCTGAAACCACAGATTTATGGTATTGCTATTTTGGCAATTGAATTTCACCCCAGAAAAAAATATCCTTTGCCGGACACTATTAAACTTGTCCAGTCACAGCTGGAACACCAGATTTACGGTATTTCTATTTTTGCAACTGAATTTCACTGCAGAAAATAATATATCCTATGACGGACACTATGAAACTTGTCCAGTCACAGCTGAAACACCAGATTTACGGTATTGCTATTTTGGCAATTGAATTTAACCCCAGAAAATAATAAATCCTTTGCCGGACACTATTAAACTTGGCCAGCCACTGCTGGGACACCAGATTTACAGTATTGCTATTTTGGCAATTGAATTTCACCCAAGAAAAAAATATATCCTTTGCCGGACACTATTAAACTTGGCCAGCCACAGCTGAAACCACAGATTTATGGTATTGCTATTTTGGCAATTGAATTTCACCCCAGAAAAAAATATCCTTTGCCGGACACTATTAAACTTGTCCAGTCACAGCTGGAACACCAGATTTACGGTATTTCTATTTTTGCAACTGAATTTCACCGCAGAAAATAATATATCCTATGACGGACACTATTAAACTTGTCCAGTCACAGCTGGAACACCAGATTTACGGTATTTCTATTTTTGCAACTGAATTTCACTGCAGAAAATAATATATCCTATGACGAACACTATGAAACTTGTCCAGTCACAGCTGGAACACCAGATTTACGGTATTGCTATTTTGGCAATTGAATTTAACCCCAAAACAAAATATATCCTTTGCCGGACACTATTGAACTTGGCCAGCCACAGCTGAAACCACCGATTTATGGTATTGCTATTTTGGCAATTGAATTTCATCCAGAACAAAATATATCCTTTGCCGGACACTATTAAACTTTGCCAGCCACTGCTGGGACACCAGATTTAGGGGATTGCTATTTTGGCAATTGAATTTACCCCTCAATAAAATATAGAAATTTCTATCCTGAGTTTCTTGGGGGACAATAAGCACAACCAAGCCCCTGATATAGAATATAGCAAAAAAACCCTAGTATTGATGGATTGATGGACTTGGTGGCAGCTTGTGCTGGTGCACCACAAGCCGCAAAATGGCCGCTGATCACCTGAGAAAAAGTTACAGAAAAACGCTCTGTGCAGCCTAAAACCAGTGAGCAATTAACTAGCAGAAGTTGAATGATTCACAGCTGTAGATCAATCATTTCATTAGGTGTTTTTGCTGACTTTCCCCTGCCTAATCTCGCCCTCACAGCAGCTGTGTCCTATCCCTACACTAATCAGAGCAGAGTGACGTGCGGCGCTACGTGACTCCAGCTTAAATAGAGGCTGGGTCACATGCTGCACTTGGCCAATCACAGCCATGCTATTAGTAGGCATGGCTATGATGGCTTCTTAGGGCAAGAATTAAAACGCTAGCTGATTGGCTGCTGTGCAGCCCTTCAGAAAGCAGGAAGAAATCGCCGAACAACGAACCTGAACTTTTTTGAAATTGTTCGGGTCCGGGTCCGTATCCTGAACACCCCAAAATTTGGTACGAACCCTGAACTATACAGTTCGGGTTTGCTCATCCCTAGTAATGACCAACAGTCAGTTCTAGTAAGAAGGGTCAAATTTTTTGGTCAAGTAGAATTCATCATCAAGAGAACAGAGTCAATACTGATGAGTTTATGTAATAGTTACATAGTTGTTAAGGTTGGAAAAAGACATAAGTCTATTAAGTCTAACCTGTAATCCTGCAATATCGATCCACAGAACAAATCTCTGGATCAATGTCCATCTTCCTTTTAAAAAGGGGTTGAGCTAAAGGGAAAGGGTGTGTAGAACAATATATCTATATAATTACATAGTTGTTAAGGTTGGAAAAAGACAAAAAATAAATCTACCTGTCTGCACTCTTGTGATGTGTGTCTCTGCCTGTAGCCATCACTTCAGACGTTGTGTTGACACTGGCAGGATGGTTGGGCATCGAATGCTCAGAGGTCCTGGCTGCTCGGTCAATCACGGTGTTCAACCATCCAGCCAATCTACAGGTCTGGGTCGTTGGCCAGTCAGGAGGTTGAATCAGAAGGGAAGGTTAATCTGACAGTGTGAATCTCCATTTGAATCTGCTCTGTTCTTCAGCCAATGACAGTTATGTGCAGAAAGCCCTGGAGGAGCCGGTGCAGAGGATGGGAGTGTTGGTGGACTTGATGAAGTGTTGTGTCATGATGTACTCCCTCAGGCCATTGCTCCCTGGGGATCAGTGCAGTGGAAATGTAGTACTGAAGAATGAGGCCAGAATTAAATGTATAACAAAGTCTTTTTTACTAAGTGCAACATGGAACTTCATATACATTCAATAGTAGCAGATTTTAGGTGCAAATCATCTCTGGCACCAGTAAGGAATATTGAGGCAGTTTGTATGGTGGCAATTTAGCACCTAGGTGGTAATGACATAGTATTATTATGGGTTATAGGTGTCTTTGCTGTAATCCCTCACCTTGCACCAGTGTCTTTAATGGTGGTTGTAGCAGTTCACTCTGCTGTTTAGGGTCTCAAGACTTCGCTTGAGCCAGAAGAATAAGTGATCTCTCTCTGACTCAGTAACAGAAGCAGGAGCGCTGACTTGTGCTTCCTCTCCTCCTCAGCAGAACTCCCTCTCCAGGCAGTAAGCAGGACTAGCCCACTTCTACCAAGAGGGAGGCACAGGGGGATTAACCCTGTCCTTGCCAACCATTTCCCAACTATTCCTTGCTGGAACAAATGACCAGAAGCATACAACAAAATACATAACATTTTCATATAAAACTATTTACAACTCTAGTAACCCCAGCTCTGAGGTACTACATATGGCATTTTCATTATGGTGTTCATTGTTAATTTTACCTCTGATTAACCCCTGTCTGACCCTTGCCGTACATGTAAGCACACCGAGAAGTGACTGCCCAACCTGCGCCATACGTGTATGACAAGCTGATCAAGCAGGCACAGGAGCTCTGCTTGCCTAATTAGTGGCAGGGATCTGGCCTTTACTAACAGCAGGGCCCCTGCTTTATCCCCCAGAATTGCTGAAAACTCCAATGCTAGTGGATTAACTCCTCATCTGCCATGGTTAATGCTAATCTCTGCATCTAAGGAGTTTATAGAGGGAGGGTCCCACTCTGAACCCATCGACTCCACATGATCTGATAATTGGTTGCTGATGGCTGCTAAGGCAGCCGAGGCCTTACAGCTACAGAGGCCTATGAGACCCAGCCCACAAGCTGGGTCTCATAGGCATCTGTCAGTGTAACACTGACAATCACCATGCATTACAATACACTATGTGAAAAAAGTTTTATTAAAATAAAAAGTTTCAAGAAAAAAAGCACCCCTTTTCCATCATCAACGCTTTTACATTTGGAAAAAAAAAGATATGGCTGCATCTGTATTGACCTGCTCTATAAAAACATCACATGATCTACCCCATCAGGTGAGTGTTATAAAAATAAATAAAACAGAGCCAGGACAGCCATTTTTGGTCACCTTGCCTCACAAAAAGCATTTATGAACAAAATTTAAAAATGACATATTTGGCATTGCCATGTCCATAACAACCTGTTCTATTATTATTTTGTGATCTACTCCAACAGGTGAACACTGAAGAAAAATAAAAATAAAAACTGGACTTCCGGTTCAGGCGCTGCCATGTGAAGAAGCAACGCTCGGAGCTCCCTCTTACAGCCGATTCTGCTGATCATTTTATGACGCAGGGAGGCGACCGTAACCCCGAGGGATGTGAGGCTGACATTACTTACCTACTCCTGGACGCCGATGGAACGCTATCTTCTACGGAGTGATCAGAAACTCACTGGTGCGCAGCAGGCAGCTTCACAGGACGGGGCAAAGATGGCGGACAGCCAGCCACTGCTGTTCCAAGATGAGAGCTCCCAGAATTTCCAGGGTGATATGACTCTCCTGGGACGCCCTGACCCTTTGGATTATAAAATGCAGGCCATAGAAGTGGCGCTGCGCATTAGGCCAGACATCCAAAGACATTGGAGACCATCATAATGGCCTCCTTAAACTCTTCAAGCCTTCAAGTAGGGAATCTGGAAAAGGAGCTGCGCTCTCTTCAGCAGCAAGTTCGGGACTCTGACTCTGTCATTCAATCACAACAGAATGCCTTAGAATACTTGCGCTCCAAGGTGGATGACCTAGAGAATAGGTCCCGCTGTAATAACCTGATACCCTCAGGTTATTGGGACTACCTGAATCTATCAAACAACCAGAGCTCCTGAACTTATGTGAACGAGAACTGCCAGATGCCCTCGGTCTAAATTTTTTCTGCAGGGTGGAACGCGCCCACAGGGTAGGCCCGGACAAAGTCCTGACCAGAGACTCTACTGCAGCGTCTCCCGCAACGGGGATGGATGACCGCGTGAAGTCATTTTTAAGCTCCTGGACTTTAATGACAAGGTGGCCTTGCTTCGCAGCTTTGCAGGAGACAGCACCCGATCACTATCAGAGGCCACAGAATTTTACTCTTCAAGGACTTTTCGGCAGTTGTGGCGAAAAAATGTAAGGCTTTCAGCCCTATTTGCACCAAGCTTTGTCATAAGAACATTTGCTTCCAGCTTCTTTTTCCGGCGGTGCTGAGGATTCACTGTGCCCAGGGAGACACAGTCACTTTTCGATCCCCTCTGAGGCGGAAGAGGCCATCAGCGGGATTCTAGATTTGGAGTTGCGCAACGTCGCCCACTCTCCTCAGCGGTCTTCACAGAGGTCGTTAGCGGAGCCAACGGTCCATTGGCAGAGAGGCTGCTCACGGAACGGCTCAGGAAGGCATTCCAGGAGTAGAAGATGAAGTGCCCTGAGTCAACCTCAGGGACTACTGCGTTAACCTCTAAGCTGTGGGTGCAGCACTCAGACGTAAGTGGGCCTTGTCTCTCCTGGTTTATACATGGGTCACATTCTTGTTTGTAGCCAGGGGTTTTTTTAGTCTACAGGGGTTAGATAATCTAGCTTCACTAGTTATTTTTTAGGAAGTGTGTTAGAAAGTTCCGCCATGGCAGAAAAAAGAGAAGTCAGCACCCAGATTTAGGGTAAGCAATCATCATCTAGCCTTGGTGCCTGGCAGGTATTGCCTGCAGTATCTACAGGCAGTGTTGCTGTTACTTGCTCTGTTTACTGTGTTCTTCCCCCCTTTTCTCCCTTCCTTTTCCCTACCCACCCACTGCTCTCTCTGCTCGGGGATCTGTGTTCACCAGAGTTGAAATGAGGATCATTTCCTGGAATGTCAAGGGGCTACGCTCACTGCAGAAACGTTCCAAAAATTTTCAACATTTAAAACGTTTGCAGCCTGACATAGTTCTCCTACAGGAGACCCATCTGAAGGAAAAGGATTTTTCGATTGAAAAAGTTTTGTGTGGGCTCTGTTTATGGATCCTCAGCCAGAGAGCGCAGGGCAGGAGTACTCACACTGCTCCACAAGCACTTTTCGGGAACAGTGCTATTGGAATCTCATGATAGTGAGGGTAGATGGCATAGGTTGCTGATTGAATTTGAAAGGCGTCATATAGTATCTACAATGTCTATGCCCCAAATGATACCAACACACCTTTTACGTTCTTCTTGAGAACAGGCTACACGCGGACGGAACTCCTAATAGGATTGTAGGTGGCGACTTTAATTCAGTTGCTTCTGTTCTGGAAGACCGGAAAAGAACTAAGGGGGCTAAGGGGCGCTGAGACTCTCTGACAAGGTCTTACAACCTTTTTGGCCTCCACGAGCCTATATGATACCCGGCGTTCCCTACACCCTGAGGACAGGGAATACACGCACTTTTCCCACTCACACAATGCCTGGTCTCGAATAGACTATCTCTTTGTATCCTCACGTACTGTATGTCTTCTAAGGTAGTCTCCTCTGAGATTCATTATTTACTTATCTCTGATCACTCACCTATTTCCATTTATTTGCAGAATACATACCCTAGAGGGACTGATTTCTTGTGGCGTTTTCCTTCGTTCCTGGCCAAAGATGACAACTTCAAGGATACTCTGAGAGGTTGGTGGCTGGAGTTCCAGGGGCACAATCCTCGGGGTGCATCAGATGTTTCAATCCTCTGGGAAACTGCTAAAGCGGTGCTGAGTAGTCGGATACTTAGCTATGTGTGTAACTTGCGCAAAGTGGTTGCTAAACAATATCAGGAAGTTAGCATGGCCCTCCGACTAGCATACACTAAATTTCTTCAGGCGGCCACGGTTCAGCATAAAGATGCCTGGATGGCAGCTAGAAGTAATTTTGAACTGTGGTTTGACAGGCGGGAAGCTATGTATAGTATATAGTATAAGACTGATCTTTTCCGATTTGGGAACAAGTCGGGCAAAATGTTAGCGAATTTAGCTAGGGGCCGAAGGGTTCCCACGGTTATTACGTCATTGAAAAATGAGGGTGGCGTTTCGCATACGAACCCTAAACTCATCAACAAACTGCCAGGAAAGTATTATGAGCGGCTATATAGGGACACCCGAGGGGTTGAGGAGGGCAAACGTTTTTTATCCACAATTAAGCTACCGTCCTTGACAGAGGAACAGCAGGGGACCCTGAATGCTGAAATATCTGCTGAGGAGATTCTGTATACTATACGCTCTTTGCATAATGGGAAAGCGCCAGGCCCTGACGGGTTTTCAGGAGAATTTTATAAGGTGTTACAAGATCATCTCGCCCTCACCTTAGTTGAATACTTTAATCACCTTCTCCATACGGGCGATTTTCCTGCCCATGTCAATGTGGCCTACATTAAATTGATACTGAAGCCTAATAAGGACCCGCAGGATACGGGCTCATATTGCCCGATCTCACTCATCAATCAGTATTATGAGCGGCTATATAGGGACACCCCGGGGGGGGGGGGGGTGAGGAGGGCAAACGTTTTTTATCCACAATTAAGCTACCGTCCTTGACGGAGGAACAGCAGGGGACCCTGAATGCTGAAATATCTGCTGAAGAGATTCTGCATACTATAGGCTCTTTGCATAATGGGAAAGCGCCAGGCCCTGACGGGTTTTCAGGAGAATTTTATAAGGTGTTACAAGATCATCTCGCCCCCACCTTAGTTGAATACTTTAATCACCTTCTCCATACGGGCGGTTTTCCAGCCCATGTCAATGTGGCCTACATTAAATTGATACTGAAGCCTAATAAGGACCCACAGGATACGGGCTCATATTGCCCGATCTCACTCATCAATCAGGATCAGTACCCAATGTATTTTGACTAAGATCTTGGCTGATAGACTGAGCCTCCTATCCCACCCTGATAGGTCCCTCGCAAGTGGGTTTCATAAAGGGTCGTTCAGGGGTGGCAAATATTAAAAAGTGCTAGGCCCGCCCCAGCCAGACACAGCCCCAGTTTTGTTGGCTTTGGATATGGAAAAAGCTTTTGATTCGCTTCAATGGGACTGGCTGGGGTGGTGCTCAGTAGCATTGCAAGGGGGTGCGGACCACTGACAGGGTGACACCAGTGCCGGGTTGATCGCTGTACAGGGAATCCCGGTCTGATATCTAACTCCATATATGGTTGTGTCCATATATGGAGTCAGTGCTATGAACATGAAGGGGTATCCCCAAGCATTGTCAGTATGCTTGGGGACACCCAATGTATTTTAATCTAATTTAGCTTCTATTTCTGAAAGGTTGCCACCAGGATTTGAACTCACAACCTTTCGTATCAAAAGCAAGAACACTAACCACTGAGCTATGGAGCTCAATGGTAAACTGTGGTAGAAAAACCTCATAGTAGTTTACCAAGTATTAGGTATTCCTATACAGCAGAAGTATAATTTACATATTTTTTCAGTAATTGTAAAAAAATGTATGACACAAAATAAATGTGTAATTACTCTTTCTCTCTCTCTCTCTCTCTCTCTCTATATATATATATATATATATATATATATATATATATATATATATATATATAGTAATTACATATTTATTTTTTTATTTAATTATACTTCTGCTACATAGGAATACCTAATACATGATAAACTACTATGAGGTTTTTCCAGCTCAATTTAGAATTAAGCTTCATAGCTCAGTGGTTAGGGTTTTGCCTCTGATGTGATAGGTTGTGAGTTTGAGTCCTGGTGGAAACTTTTTAGAAATAGAGGCTAAATTATGCATTCATGTATATCAGAAGTAGGATAATATATATTTATACTTCTGATTATATATATATATAAGAAATAGCAGCACACTGCTGAATGCACTAAGAATGGGTGAACAGGTGAATGTGTGAACAGGGTCAAATACATGACTGCCATACTTACCATAACATGGGCTAGAAGCTCTTAGCGCATATAGTTGATCAAACATATGTCGGGCCCGTCTACCAAGCGCCAAGGTGGCTTCTAATCAGACGCGGACCTACGCTAACACGGAGTGTATATATAGATGAGGAATAGGCATCCTCTATAGAACTTAGCACTCCTACTTACCCGCCCACCTGCATGGTGCTTTTAATCAGTACTATCACAACATCATAGTGGAGTTGGACACTCCGTGTTAGCGTGAGGTCCCCGTCTGATTAGAAGCCACCTTGCCGCTTAGTAGACTATATCAACTATATGCGCTAAGAGCTTCTACCCCATGTTATGGTAAGTATGGCAGTCATGTATTTGACCCTGTTCACACATTCACCTGTTCATCCATTCTCAGTGCATTCAGCAGTGTGCTGCTATTTCTCTAGTTTGCTGTATAGTTGCCATGTAGCTTGCACCTGCATTTAAATTACCTCTAGGAGGTGCTGTTTCATTTTCTGGTATATATATATATATATATATATATATATATACATAAATGTATTATATATGGGAAACTATTACTGAGGTTTTTAGCCATAATATTAGTATAGCAGGTTAATATGAAGTTCTGATATGGGGATGTGTGGAGGACACTGATGGGGGGATGTGTGGACGACACTGATGGGGGATGTGTGGAGGACACTGATGGGGGATGTGTGGAGGACACTGATGGGGGATGTGTGGAGGACACTGATGGGGTGGATGTGTGGAGGACACTGATGGGGTGGATGTGTGGAGGACACTGATGGGGTGGATGTGTGGAGGACACTGATGAGGGGGATTTGTGGAGGACACTAATGAGGGGGATGTGTGGAGGACACTGGAGGGGTGTGTTTGGAGGACACTGATGGGTGTGTGTGTGGAGGACACTGATGGGGGTGTGTGGAGGACACTGATGGGGGTGTGTGTGGAGGACACTGATGGGGGGATGTGTGGAGGACACTGATGGGGGGGGGATGTGTGGATGACACTGATGGGGGGGATGTGTGGAGGACACTGATGGGGGAATCTCGGAAGGGGTGTGGGGATGTTGGATTGGGAAGTCCTGGAGGGGTGTTTGGGTGGAAGCTCTGGAAGGGGTGGGAGGTCCGATAGGTATGTGGGGGTGGAAGATCCGGGAGGGGGGGGGGCCATACATTTTTTTGCTGTGGGGCCCAGTCATTTCTAGCTACGCCCCTGGGTGACACCACCAGGAGATGAGAGCTTGCATTATGGAAGCACTCATCTCCCTACATTCATCTGTATCGCGATATGGATGAACACTGCAGCAGGGCAAGTGAGAGGCATCTCCCTTCCCTGTTCCTCTGATAGGCTGCTGGCCTTGTGCCGGCAGCCTATCAGAGGCCGGTGCAGGCAGCGCGATGATGTCATCGCTCCGCCTAAGTTGTACTGCTCAGGACACAGGCCAGAAGAGGCCTGCATCGCATCGCTGCCATGGAGGTAAGTATGTGTTTTGTTTTTTGTTTTGTTTTTCTGTGAGGCGCTGGGGGGTCATTGCTGGCATAAAGCGGACACTTTGGGGCATTATTGCTGGCACATGGGGGACACTATGGGGCAATTGCTGGCACATGGGAGACAATATAGGGGCATTGCTGGCATATTGGGGACAATATAGGGGCATTGCCAGCACATGGGGGACAATATAGGGGCATTGCCGGCACATGTGGACACTATGGGGGAATTGCTGGCACATGGGGGACACTATGGGGGCATTGCTGGCACCTGAGGGACACTATGGGGGCATCTACTGGCACATGGGGGCATCTACTGGGGGCATTGCTGGCACATTATGGGGACACTATTGTGTTGGAGGGGAGAAGAATACTATGGGGGTACATTATATAGGCACATTATGGGGGCACTAAGAAGGGGCATTTAATACTGGCACATTCTGGGGGATACTATGGGGGAATCTTATACTGGCACATTATGGGGGCACTATGGGGAAGAGGAGAGGAGCACTATGTGGACATTTACTAAGGGCATTATATAGGGGTATTTTATACTTGCACACATTATGGGGACATTAGCTCAACTGGCGACACTGAGGGAGTTTTTTGCACTGGCACACAGAACGGGAGCACTTTTGAATTAGTGCACATTATTATTATTATTGAAGGTGGCAGGTGAGTTCTTAAGAAGGTAGGAGGATGATGGAAAAGTAGGAACCTAAGATGTCTTTTGTCAAACTACAGAGACGAAAGATGGGTGAAAAATCATCATGGCGGTCTGGTCTGAAAGGAGAAGATGAGGAAAGAGAAGGTCTGCATCCGAGAAAATACTGGATGTAAGTTGTAAAGGGGGAATATTAATTATTAATATTCATGCAAATATCAATAATTAATATTCATAAGTAGGCGGAACCATCTACAGATAACTCCACCTATTTATACCTTAACAACACACTTCTATTACCTAGCACGTCACCAAGTCGCTTACACTTACTATCTGCATGCGCCTAACTCACTACGCTAAACGCTAATAAATACACGCTACACAATTCTACCAGTAAAACGGTATTTATTAAAGCTTGACGCACACAGATATATACTAAATAACACAACACTACAAATACAGTACTAACTACACTACACAATCCCAAATTCCACCCACAACACTAGCTAATATAAATTACACTCACATTTACACTTTTGATTATATCAGTAACCCACCCACCTAGTTACTCGCACTGTCCCTACGGGGTACAAGGGGAACCGCCGTACAGCAGAAGAACAGCAATGGCGCGGGGGCGCAGACTTAGCGGAATTGCGCCTTGCCTTGTGGGGAAGACTGGAGGCAATGTAGGGGTTAATGGCAGTTTAGGTGGAGTGCTAGGGGTGGAGTTAGGGTCAGTTTGGCTGGCTGTATAATAGGGAACGGGGGTGGAGCTTGGCCAGTGCAGGAGAACAGCGCGGAAGTTGGCGGCGTGAATTTGGTTACCTCCAGGATGGCGGATTTTGAGGCGCTTGTGGAGGCTATGAGGGAGGCTGCTCAAGTGTGGGGCGCTGCATGGCTGCAGGAGCAGCTGTCTGCGGCCCTTAGTCCGGCGGTTCCTGCACCACCCCAGGTTGTGAGGGAAGAGGGGACAAGATTGCGCCGTTCGGCTCCGCCGGAGCGGCTTAGCCCTGAAGCTACCCCGCGGGTTCGGCGGCGGGTGAGGAGCCCGTCCAGAGCGGGGGGTCGTTGGTGCGGTGGAGGAGCCGGCGCCCCCGGGACTTCTGGTAAGCGGCGGCATGCAGGGGGAATAGGTGCGGCGGGGGGCGCGCGGTCCTCTGGCGCCCGCCCCTGGAGCGGAGGAAGATGGCTGCGGTGGAGCGGTGCCCCCGGCCGGCGGGGGCGACGCACGGAGGCTGACCTACTGTTAGCCGATCCTGTCCGGCCGGCTGTGCCTGGGAGCGGCGCGGGGCGGCAGTCTCGGCTGTCCCGTTCAAGTCATCGGGAGGCCCGGCGTGTGGAGGAGAGAGGAAGCTTGAGAGACGTCGGGGAGGAGAGAGTTCAGGCTGCAGGGGGCAGCAGCTCACTTGCAGCGCGCCCCCTGGTGGCTGGGAGGAGATCAGACAGGAGAACGCCGGCAGCCGGGGAAACCTCCTCCAGAGATGCTGTGCGGCAGGTGTGCAGGACAGGGGAACGGCTCAGAGCGGGTGGGCGGAGCCTGGCGGTGCCCAACGCTAGCAGCCTGTTGGGGTCACCTGTGGAGTTGTCTGCTGCTGCGGTGGATCCGGGAGCCCGCGCTGGGAGCCCCAGCGGCGGATCGACATCGGGACGGAGCCAGGAGGAGGGCGAGTTGGCGGAAGAAGATGTGACGCTGCCGGCTGATGCCCAGGATGGAGAAGAAGTGCGGAGTGCTGCGCCCTCTGTGTCTGCTGTGTCGCCATCGGGGACTGCTGGAGGTTCGGCGGCCGCTGGGTCAGGTCCCCAGGGACGGCCAGGTGAGGAGACGTCGGTGGGGTCTGTGCGGGGTTTGGGGGGGGGGGTTCGTTGCCTGTTCAGCAGTTGGTTGGGGATCGGGGGCTTAGCGCAGGAGGTGTTGGCTGGGATGTTGTCCTTGTTGTCGCGATTGGGTCAAGGGGCGGCTTCTTCGCCGGCGGCAGTGTGGGCTCCGGTTGCGGGTAGTGGTGTTGTGGCGGGGGCCTCCGGGTCGGCGGGGGGTCTGGTGGTTCCGGTGGCTGCGGTGGCGGGGTCCTCTACATAGGGCGGTGTTGCGGGGGATGGGGTGCGGTTGGCGGACGCCGCTAAAGGGGAAGTGTACGTGTGTTTCGAGGGCCCCTTGGGGGCTCATTTGAAAGCGGAGGTTAGGGAGAAGATCTGGCGGGACGAGTATGTTGAGATATTCTCGTTGCTGCCGTTGGAAAAATTTAATTTAGATCGGGTGAAGCCAGATGAGAGCAGAAAGGAGGAGGAGGAGAAGCGCAGGTATAGGTTGATTCCGCGCACGTTTCAGAATTGGCTGCAAGCGTTTGCCATTCTGGCGAGTGTGATTGGGGAGAAGGCGCCCGAACATTGTTCGGCGCTGTTCTGTTACATGGACGCGATCGGGGAGGCGCATCGGACGTACGGGGGTTTGGCGTGGCTCAGGTACGATGAGCAGTTCCGCCAGAGGAAGGCGGTGCGGCCGTCTATTAGGTGGGATCACAAAGACATTAGTCTTTGGATGCGTTTGATGTCGGCGCCAAAGGGGGTGCGGTGCCCTTTCGTGGGGGCGGGGTTCCTCGGCCGGAGATGGACAGGGGGCGGCGAGAAAGGGTTGCTGCTGGCAGTTTAACGAGGGTCACTGTCGGTTCGGGTCTGAGTGCAGGTTCAAGCACGAATGCTCCGGGTGCGGAGGTTCACATAGCTTGTCCAAGTGCTTTAGGAGGGGGAAGGGAAAAGGATCCGAGGCTTTTGCGAAAAGGGGTGACGCCGGTGAGGGTGGAAGAGATGGCGCCGTATTTAAGGAGGTACCCAAATAGGGAGGGGGCCGCGTTGTTGTTGGATGGGTTTACTTGGGGATTTCGGATCCCGTGCAGCTTAGAGGGTGGAGGGGAAGTGCCACGGAACTTGGCGTCGGCATTGCGATTTCCGGGGGTGGTTAGGGAGAAGATAGAGAAAGAGGTGGCTGCGGGGCGCGTGGTTGGGCCGTTTACGTTCCGGCCGTTGCCGGACTTATGGGTTTCGCCGTTGGGGCTAGTGCCCAAACGGGAACCTAATAAATTTCGCTTAATTCATCATCTGTCCTTTCCGCCGGGGGGAGCGGTTAATGACGGGATAGCGGAGGAGCTGTGCTCGGTTTCCTATACCTCTTTTGACGCTGCGGTTCGGTGGGTTCGCCGTTTTGGGAGGGGGGCCCTGTTGGCTAAAACGGATATTGAGGCGGTGTTTCGGCTGCTGCCGATACATCCGGAGAGTTTTCGTTTGTTGGGCTTTCATTGGGGGAGTTTTTATGTAGATTGCTGTTTGCCTATGGGGTGCGCAATCTCGTGCTCGTTGTTTGAGCAGTTTAGCACTTTTTTGGAGTGGGTGGTTAAGCAGGAGTCGGGTTGGAACTCTGTTTTGCACTACTTGGACGACTTCCTGTTTATTGGCCCGGCGGGTTCCAGAGTTTGTTCGGTTTTGTTGCGGACGATGGAGCGGGTGGCGTCGCGTTTTGGGGTTCCGTTGGCGCCCGATAAGACCGAGGGCCCGACAACTGTTTTGCGTTTTTGGGGATTGAGATCGATAGTTTGGCGATGGAATGTAGGTTGCCGGAGGACAAGGTGCGGGATTTGTTGGGCGAGTTGATTTGTTTGGTTCGCGCCAAGCGGGTTCAGTTGAGGCGGGTTCAGTCAGTGCTGGGTAAGTTGAACTTTGCGTGCCGGATTCTCCCAATGGGGAGAGTTTTTTGTCGGCGGTTGGCTCAGGCCACTGCTGGGGTGCAGGTTCCGTCTCATTATCTGAAATTGTCCCAGGAGGTTAAGGAGGACCTGCGGGTTTGGCAGGTATTCTTGTCGGAGTTTAATGAAAGGGCCATGTGGTTGGAGGCGCCAGTGTCTAACTTTGATTTGGATCTGTATTCGGATGCGTCGGGTTCTTTGGGCTTTGGGGTGTATTTTGGGGGACAGTGGTGTGCGGGTCCCTGGCCTGAGGAGTGGCGTGGGGCGGGGTTGCTGGGCAACTTGGTTCTCTTGGAACTTTTTCCCATAGTTCTGGCTACGGTTCTGTGGGGGGAACGTTTGCAGAATAAGAAAGTTAGATTTTATTGTGATAACATGGGGGTGGTTCATGCGGTGAACGGTTTGACTGCTTCATCGCCGCCGGTTATTCGGTTGTTGCGGTTGTTGGTTCTTAACGGATTACGGTTGAATGCTTGTTTTGTTGCTGTTCACTTGCCGGGGGTGGAGAACTCTATTGCTGACTCGCTTTCTCGTTTTCAGTGGGGGCGTTTTCGCGGCCTGGTCCCGGAGGCGGAGTTGCAGGGTTTGGAGTGTCCTCAGTGGCTCTGGAGCGTGGCCTTGGGGTCGCAGCTGACCTGATTCGGCGGTCCGTAAGTGCGGGTACTTGGTCTTCTTATGCTGCGGTGTGGGCTCTTTGGGAGGGCCTTTTGGGACAGGTGGGTGGTTGTGATTCGGAGGAGGGGTATAGGACGTTGCTGGTTTATTGGTTGGGTCGGTCTTTTGGTGAGGGTTTGTCTTTTTCGGTGGCGTCCAAACGGGTTGCGGCTGTAGCCTTTTGGTTGCGTTCTAGGGGTTTGGTGGATGTGACCAAGAGCTTTTTGGTGCGTCAGGCTTTGAAGGGGTACCGACGGAGTAAGGTCAGGCGGGATGCCCGCCGGCCGGTGTCTTTTGAGGTTTTGTCACGGTTGTGGAATGTGATTGGGGAGGTGTGTGTTTCGTCTTATGAACAGTGTTTGTTTCGGGCAGCCTATTCTTTGGCTTTTTCTTGGTGCGTTCAGGGTATCAGAGTTGGTCTCGGGTTCTCGGTCTCAGGCGGGCGGCCTGCTGTTTGGTGACGTGGAGATGCGTGACGGCGGTTTACGCTGTCGGTTGCGTAGGTCAAAGACGGATCAGGTGGGAAAAGGGGCGGTTGTGTGGTTGGAGCCGTTGATGGGGTCCCCTCTCTGTCCCGTTCAGAATGTGGCACGTTTTTTGGGAGTGCGTCCGAACGGTCCTGAGTCGTTGCTGGTGCACCGGGACTGTTCGTGTTTGTCGGTTTTTCAGTTTGTGGCGGTCTTCAAGAAGTGCTTGGCTGTGGCGGGTTTGCCTGTGCACGAATATGGGTCCCATTCCTTTAGGATTGGAGCGGCCACGGAGGCGGCTCGGTGGGGCCTGGGGGAGGGCGCTATTAAGAGGATCGGTAGGTGGGAGTCGTCCTGTTATCGTTCATACGTTCGGCCGCATTTGTTGTAGAAGGGGGTGGTTTTTGTTTTTCCGATGATTGGGGTTGCTGATCGTTTTGTTGTTGTTTTTTCTTACAGGATCCACGGTGTGTCTTGCTTGGATCCTTGGCCATTCCTACGTCCATTGGGGAGCGCTGCGGGCGGATGTGCGGAGGAATGGTCGCCAGTTGGGGTTTTCTCAGCAAGATATGCAGATCAGGTGGATCGGGGTTCGTGGCCTGCTGTGGGGGAGGGTTTTGCCTGTTTTCCACGAATACGTGGTTTTGGATCGTGCTCCCGACATTGTTGTTTTGCATGTCGGGGCAATGATTTGGGCGTCACGGCGATCTCGTGATGTCATCCGGGACATCAAGCTTGATTTGCTACGTCTGCTGTCGGAGTTTCCGGATATGATCGTGGTCTGGTCCGAGGTTGTGGCCAGGCGGCGGTGGCGTTTGGCTCGTTCGGTGGACCGCATTAATAAAGCGCGTGGAAAGTTGAACAAGGAGGTGGGGCGCTTTGTGCGGCGACAGGGTAGTGTGGTGGTGCGGCACCAGGAGTTGGAAGCGGCGTCGCCGCAATTTCTGAGGCAGGACGGTGTGCACCTTAATGACATCGGCTGTGACATGTGGGCGCTTGGCATTCAGGAGGGGTTAGAAACGGCTTTCAAGGCTTGGCAGGACGCCCACAGGTGAGGTGTCACCAGTGGTCGTTTATGGCGGTTTTAGAGGGGAGGATCCTGGGGGGCAATTCAGGGCTAAGAGAGGTTTTTATGTGGCGGAAGGCGCGTCTATTTGATATAGGACGCTGGTGTTGGGACTCCCTAGGGGCCAAGTAGGCCTATTGGGAAAGGAGAGGAAATGGATATGGTGCCTTTGGGTCGGTGTCTGCGGCCAAGGGCAAAAGAAATGGGTTATGCAGATGGTGGACGGAGAACACCGGGATCTCTCTGGGGATAACATTGGTTGTGTTTTAAGATGTTGGAAGGTTTATTGGGTGAATATTGTTACTATTGGAATTATTTAATTGTTGAGTTGTTTAATAAAGGTGGCCTATACGGCCATATTTTTCCAACATGGTGGTCAGTGTGTTTTATTGTGATTATGTGTGGGAATAGGTTATAGAGGCCGGAAGAATATTCTTCCATCCCATTAAGTCAGAAGGGTTACGGCTGCAGGGTGCAGCGAGGAGGTTACAGCTACAGGGGTAAGCTGTTAACCCAGGGAATGCTCCCGACATCCAAGGAGACAAGAGGTTACTGCTGCAGGGGTTCAGGGCAGCAGGGGTCAGGAGTTTGCTCTGCTTAGTAGTGGCAGAGCAGGGGTTAAATACAGCAGGGCTACTGGGCACTGCAAGGGTTCTGGGCTGGGGTACTACTGGGAGCAGTTAAGGGGTTAATAAGGGCTTAAGGGGTACACAGCAGCAGGAGTTGATGCTGCTGGGCAGGGAAGGGGTACATGGGAATGTAGGGATCTGGGAAATCAGGGCAGGGGTTGGGGGTACTCAGCCATCTTCGGGTCCCATCTGTGTCCTTCTCCATCAGCCGCCGAGTTCAGAAGGACGACCTACTTTGTAGAGCCATGCCCTAATATCAGTGAAGTCCACTGTACCTTGTGAGCCCTCCCCCCAAGTAGTTTGGAGACAGGGGGGGAGGAAACAGGTTTAGCATGTAAGCCATGTGCTGATCAAAAGGTGCCATAAAGTCTGCAATCTCCTGTCCTGGACCCACATCCTATTTAGCATCTCTATGCTTACTACCCCCCAGGGACAGTTGGGCGATTTAACAGATAACAATGCAAGCCATGGCCTACAGGCTAAACACTGGCCTGTATCAAGTTGATATTCTATAAGGGGAAGGGGATACATATATATGTATATATATATATTTCAACCCTTCCTCAACAATCCCCTGTTGTCGGAAATTACGACAATATTCTAGGGGGAAGGGTTGAGACATATTTGCCCCTCAACCCCATTCTTAGTGATAGTTCAGGAAGAACTGGAGTATACACTGATCCTTAGGTACCTAGACATCACCCATTCCGACCTTTCACCGACCTGCTTTTCATCGTAACCCAGACTCCTCTATCCACAGGATTGGCTGTCGTCAACTTAACTGGCCTTTCTTTCTGCTAACCGTCTTCCGGTGTCGGCCACTCCGATGAGTTTGGAGTGACCACACCCTTACCGTCTCTCGGTACTACTGCCGATCTTCAGGTATCCACCCCAAGGTCTGGACATCTTCTGCTTTGAACGTATCGGTGTCAGCCGCTCCTACTGTCTTACTTGGCCTGCGTGCTGCATGGAGGAGGTCCAATAAACCGGAACGCCTTCTCTCCCAACCAGCGTGACCTATTGACTTCCGGAGCGGCTTGACCCCTGCAGTCTTTCCCAACTGCACCAACTTTCTTGAAACAAGAATATCGTGACCAGGAGCAGGTTCACGCTCACAATCAATTTTCCAGTGGCGACAACCTCCCCATGGACAGATAAGTAGGTCTTTAAAAGGCAGGTCAGATTTTCCATTAAGTGAGGTGATGTCAAGCTACCTAAATACTAACCGCGGTAAATACCTCCGCCACACTAACCATCCAGCCCCACCCTTACGAACTTCACTGTTACAGGGTTTGAGGTGGCAAATGGCGAACAAAAGGGACCTGTCCCTAACATGCCCTACTCTAATCCCCATTCACACATATAACACATTTCACCTTCCCCTCCCGTCAAATAAATTTAGTGGGTACCCATAGAGACTCCTGCAACCTGGCAGATCTCTCTACACCTCCAAAGACAGGTAGGTCACAGACCCACGTGTCGATGGGAAACGACTATAGGATGCAAATGTGTGTACAGCCTCATTGTAACTCACCGCGGTACGTTGGGCGAGTTTCCCTGAGTATAGGCTGTCACACATTTGCACCTAGAGTGTCCATGGGTACACAGTTGGCAAACATATAAATCACAAAGTTAACACATTTGGGGGTCACAGAACCAAATCGGAGTCGAGTCCTTGACCCCTGACTTCATCACTATAGGACTTAGACTGGCCTGATTGTAGTTACTTGGCCAGTCCTTTCGTCCGTTTGTCGACGCCAGTTCATTGTCAGTTCAAGGTAGGACCACCCGGGTGACAGGGTGGATGGGCAGGTTGAAAAGCAAAGTCCCTTTTGGAAGGTGTCCAACACAGTCAGGACACAGCGGAGACTTTTCCATGGATTTGGAGACTCTGCTTCTCTCTGCTCACAGTGGTATCTGGTCGGATATCCACCTTCTTAGCTGGGAGTAGTTTGGGCTCTTTTCTCCTGCTCCATTGTATCCATACCTAGTATGAAAGAAAATACCAAAATGCTCCTGGGGGATATCTCCCTCACGGTGCAATTAGTTGTCAAATCCCAACACCAATACCTTTGACCCATGAGTAGAGAAAGGTATTGGGCTGCCCTTCATCTCACAGGACCCCTCGTTATCCTAACCCTGGTGTATGAACACCCTACCTTCAGAGGATCGCGTCCTCTGCTTCACATCCCTCTGCACCAACAGATAAGGATGGCTACCTTAATAGGTTAGGATATCTGAGGGGAGCTGTGGATGAAGCACCATCTTGCAATTGATGGCACTGTATCCTTGTCCACCCATGTGTACCAAAGCTGATTTCCCCTGTCATCCTGTCTTGTGGAGGCCAGCAGAAACCATGGCATAAGTCCTGCCCTGGCTCTTCAGGACTCCACAACACAAACACACAGGCCACACTCTGCTGTCAATCACTCTGCGTCCAATCCCAATCAGAGCTGCGTTACCTGATCGGACTAGAATTTAGTGCGCAGCGCAACATCACATCAATGTTGCCTGTCCGCCCTAGTCCCCAGTATAACACAGAACTGCTGAGAAACCTTGAGCACAACTGCGTCACCTGTATCGATCAGAGACCCTGGCTTGCACATCGTGACATCCCACTAAACCGTGTTCCAATGTCACCTGTTCCTGCCAGCCAACACTTTCTCGATCCACAGTATAACACAGTTCTACTCAAAGGGGACACAAGAATAAATCAAAGACAGCAGCGACTGGACTTACAGCAGGGAATGTAAACCACAAAAATCAGCAGGGTGAGACACATGCGCATACAAGGACCACTGCCATCGACATGAAAGAAAACATATACACAGACAACAAAAACACACAACACGAACATACACGGGGAACAAACGATGTGACGAATAGTACAGGGGTGTCAAATGTTGCCTAGCCTAGCTTGGCCATTCTGTCCTCTCAGCACTTGGTGAGGCATGTGTCGCTGAGAGGCGACTCCTTTATGGCCAAACTGACTCGACCCCACTGCACGATTTGTTACCTGGATCCCATCACTGGACACATTGCAATTACTTGCACAAGGGCAATTCCTTGCAATGTGTCCTTTGTTCCCACACCTGAAGCACCTGATTGGGCTTTCTGTCCTGTGTGCTTTGTTCTTACTTGTTTTGCAGTGCTTCGCTATATGACCTAAGCCACCACATGCAAAACATTTGATGTTTGCCCTGCATGGCCTAGGTCCATCCACACTGCAACCGTGGTCCCTTTTCCTGTACTGTTCCATTCTCAGGGACGCACTCTTCACAACAGTTCTTTTTCCCAAAGTCAAGGAAAAATCTCTGTTAGTCTGTAAAGGCTCGGATTTTGGGAGATTTGGCCTGACCAATCTCCCCCCTTTTTGTCTGCCACAGACTAATCTCCCCCCTTTTTGCCCTGCACAGGGCAAAATTTTGTTAGAATCTGGCCCTGACTTTAAGGAAAAAGAAAGGGCTGGCACCATTTTGGCAAAATTGGTGATGACTTGTTGCATGCCAGACATTAGCTGGGAGCTTACAGCAACCTGAGCCTTTAATTTGGCTAGCGTCATGTCAGTAGAGGCAGTCCGCTCCTTGAAGGCCTTGATCTCAGCATAAGACTGAGTCAACTGAGCCTCTATTTCCTCCTTCTGCCTCTGCAGCTCTACTAACTGTGACTGTATCTTAGCGATCTGCGCATCTCTGTCAACAGCAGACTGTACGCTCTCCGCCAACCGTGCCTGCAATGCGGAAAGCTGATCCAAATTACTGGCACAGCATTGGCAGTGAGCGTCCGGAGAAATTGTCTCTGTTGAACGAGATACCACCACTACCTCCTTTGGCTTGCAGATGCTAGCCTCAAATATGTGAACAAGTTTGGCTAGCATCTGAAGCCGTTTAGTGGCCTTGTTAAGCACCGTCCGTTTGCTGACACGCAGCTTGTCATAGATACAAGCCTGTGCCAACAAATCGGACCACAGCATTTCTGCTGACCGGTTTGTGGTGGGGATGATGGGATCAAATGAGCTATGTGCTGCAAGGTGTTGCAGTGCGGGAAGTTCAAACTTACGCTTTGAAGAGACGCCATGTTACTTGGAGTTGTCCTTTGTGCTGCCTGGGGGAGGTCCATTAAACCGAAACGCCTACTCTCCCGACCAGCTCCTGTTCAGCTCCAACGGTGATGGTTCTCTCTTCAGTGATGCAAGCGACGACCTCTCCCCGGTGTTCGGTGGGTGTGCAAAGGAATCAGACAAATGTTAGTACACACAAAATCCGAAAGATTTTAGGTTCTCTGCTGTAGAAATTGCCTTGTGCCTAGTTCTGATTGAAGAAAATGCTTTACCTGTCGGAACTATCAGGCCTTGGACGCTCAGACTCCACTGACCGCGTCCCACCCGCCTGACTAGTTTACAGCGTAAGCAATTTTCCTCACTAGAACCGAACACAGATACAAATTCCTAGCAGTGGGCCTGGCTCGCCAATGTAAAGGGAAGATATTAATTATTAATATTTATGCAAATATCAATAATTAATATTCATAAACAGGCGGGACATCTTTATATGACTCCGCCTATTTATACCTTAATTAATGACTAAAATGGAAAGGGGGAGTATTAATTATTAATATTCATGCAAATATCAATAATTAATATTCATAAACCATCTACAGATAACTCCACCTATTTATACCTTAACAACACAATTCTATTACCTAGCACGTCACCAAGTCGCTTACACTTACTATCTGCATGCGCCTAACTCACTACGCTAAACGCTAATAAATACACGCTACACAATTCTATCAGTAAAACGGCATTTAATAACACTTGACGCACACAGATATATACTAAATAACACAGCACTTCAAATACGATACTAACTACACTACACAATCCCAATTTCCTCCCACAACACTAGCTAATACAAGTTACACATACACACTTAATACATTATATCAGTAACCCACCCGCCTAGTTACTCGCACTGTCCCTACGGGGTACAAGGGGAACCGCCGTACAGCAGAAGAGGGGTTACGGCTGCAGGGTGCAGCGAGGAGGTTACAGCTACAGGGGTAAGCTGTTAACCCAGGGAATGCTCCCGACATCCAAGGAGACAAGAGGTTACTGCTGCAGGGGTTCAGGGCAGCAGGGGTCAGGAGTTTGCTCTGCTTAGTAGTGGCAGAGCAGGGGTTAAATACAGCAGGGCTACTGGGCACTGCAAGGGTTCTGGGCTGGGGTACTACTGGGAGCAGTTAAGGGGTTAATAAGGGCTTAAGGGGTACACAGCAGCAGGAGTTGATGCTGCTGGGCAGGGAAGGGGTACATGGGAATGTAGGGATCTGGGAAATCAGGGCAGGGGTTGGGGGTACTCAGCCATCTTCGGGTCCCATCTGTGTCCTTCTCCGTCAGCCGCCGAGTTCAGAAGGACGACTCTACTTTGTAGAGCCATGCCCTAATATCAGTGAAGTCCACTGTACCTTAGAGCCCTCCCCAAGTAGTTTGGAGACAGGGGGAGGAAACAGGTTTAGCATGTAAGCCATGTGCTGATCAAAAGGTGCCATAAAGTCTGCAATCTCCTGTCCTGGACCCACATCCTATTTAGCATCTCTATGCTTACTACCCCCAGGGACAGTTGGGCGATTTAACAGATAACAATGCAAGCCATGGCCTACAGGCTAAACACTGGCCTGTTTCAAGTTGATATTCTATAGGGGAAGGGGATACATATATATGTATATTGTGGTAAGGTGCAAGGTGTCATATGTGATGGCAGGTACGTGTCACCGAGGTTGCTGGCCTCGGTGAGGTGAGAGCCGGTTTTTGTCTGCAGCAGCTAGTGCTGTTTGGCTTTGTTAAATAGCATGGCTGCAAAGCCGATCCGGGCCGGCTCTTACTGGGAGCAGCTAAAGAGTAGGGTGGGTGGCTGCTCCCACGGTCCAGTCCATGTTTTGGGCTGGATATAAAACGCAGCCAGCAGCTGTGTCTGGGGAGTGTGATTATCCTGGAGCTGCTAACAGGGCTGGGAGTTCTCTGTCCAGGAGGAAAGAGCTCAGCAAGGAGGTATTTTGTTCCTGGCTACCTGAAGCTGGATTCTCCTGCGGCTGGGCCGACAGCGTGGTGCGAACCTGCACCTACACCTCCCAGGTGACTGAACCTGTGTTGGACTGTTTTTGTTTGGCTACGTTATTTCCGTTGTGTGTGAACTGTCACCAAGAGACTGTTTTTCATTTTGTGTGCAAGTGTGAATAAAACACTGTTTGTTGCACAATCTGGACTCCTTGTTTTGCCTCTAAACTGCACCCGCACCGCTGTCTACCAGAGCGACTCCCCACATTTGGTGTCGGATGCGGGCATGCGCAGTGAGGCTGGCGTGAACGCCGAAGTTTTGTTTTTCTAAAGTGTATGGAATATATTAAGCCAGCAAAGCTGCAAGCAGGAGTTTCTGGCAACATGGAGGCTGCTGTGAAGGCTCTCATAGAGGCTAACGTGCAGCAGCGGGAGACCAACCAACTACTGCTACAACATGTGATGGCATTACAGGCGGCAGGAGCGTCCCACCACGTCCAAGATGCCCGGAAAGCGGTCCGTGCGGCGATCCCAAAATGACCCCGCAGACGACGTTGAGACGTACCTGGCGGTTTTTGAGAAGGTCGCCGTGAGGGAAAAGTTACCCCGTGACCAGTGGGCTGAGGTGGTCGCTCCGTTCCTGGCTTCCGGACCCCAGCAGGTGTTTTTCGACTTGTCGGATGACCAAGCGGCAGATTATGACACTGTGAAAGGAGAGGTCCTAGCCAGACTGGGCGTGAACGTGCTGGTCCGCGCCCAAAGAGTCCACCAGTGGGACTTTAAAACGACTGAACCCGCTAGGCCGCAGTTCCTACGATCTGCTGCACAGGCTGCAAAAGTGGCTGCAGCCCGATCTACTAAGTCCCACTGCCATGCTGGATCGACTGTTGGCGGACATCTTTGGAGGGCCCTGCCTTATCCCCTCCAGCACTGGATCGGCCAGGTATCGCCCACCAATGCCCTGGAGATGGTCGACCTGGTGGAGCGCTACGAGGCCACCAGAAACCTGCAGGGGACTCTTGCGGGAAGGGGTCAGTCAAACCCCGGAGGCCTCTGCCCCAGTTCCGACGTCCGCGACAGAGCGGCCTGCCCGGAATATACCCCCTGCGAGTCCGCCTCCCGTGGTATGCTGGAGGTGTCAGGAGCCAGGCCACATCAGGGCCGACTGTCCGCATCGGGATGAGCCGATGGATATGAACTACGGGGGTCGTCACTCCTGTATGCACGGAAGCTGTGCGCAACTGGCACCCGTGAGGTGCAGGACCATAACCACCTGTGTCAGGTAGAGGTGGGAGACTCTCTGGCGGTGGCTCTGCTGGACTCCGGGAGTTTAGTCTCCCTGGTAAGGGCTGCACTTGTACGGCCTGCGGAGTATACTGGCCGTAAAGTCGGGGTCCTGTGCATCCACGGAGACCTGAAAGACTATCCCACTGCACTAGTGACTTTGTCCACAGCGGCTGGTAGGTGGACCCACGAGGTGGCTGTCGCTACTAAACTCCCACACGAACTAATACTTGGGAGGGACTTCCTCGGTTTTCCGGCGCTGTGGCCGGCAATAAAGGTATCTGAGGGACCCGAGACAGGGGTGACCCTAGTAGAGTGGCCTGATACCGCTGGAAGGCCAGAACCCTGGGAGCCCGAGTCTGAAGGGCCGGCGGTAGGGGTGACCACTGCTCCAGCGGTAGAGGGGGAGACAACCCCACTGAGTGTAATGGTGGGAGACACGGAGGACTTGCCACCGGGACCTGAGTTGGCAGACCTCAATGTCTCCGGGGAAAATTTTGGGACCGCACAACACCGGGACCAAACCCTAACCAGGGCCTGGGAGAATGTGCTGGAAATTGATGGGAAACCCCAGAAACCAGGGGCTGAATTAATGTTCCCACGGTTTATTGTTCTGCAGGATATGTTGTATCGGGTGAACCAAATCCGAGGCGAACCTGTTGAACAGTTGGTGGTGCCCACAGCGCATCGCAAGCTTGTCATGGAGCTTGCCCACCAACATGTTCTTGGGGGACACCTGGGGTGGCAGAAAACCCAGGACCGCATACTGCAGCGATTTTATTGGCCCAGTGTGTTCAAGGAGGTAGAGAATTATTGTAAGTCCTGTCCGACCTGTCAGATAACTAGCCCCCAGCCACATTTCCGTAGTCCCCTGGTACCTCTGCCAATTATTGAAGTACCGTTTGAGCGAATCGCGATGGATTTAATTGGGCCTGTACCAAAGTCTGCCAGGGGCCACCAACACATTCTGGTAGTTCTCGACTATGCCACTCGGTATCCGGAGGCGGTGCCTCTGCGACATACCTCAGCTAAGCTCATTGCCAAAGAGTTAATAGAGATGTTTTCCCGTGTGGGCCTGCCAAAAGAGGTTCTGACAGACCAAGGGACCCCTTTTATGTCCAAAGTAATGAGGGAACTGTGTAAATTGTTGCGTATAAAGCAGTTACGGACGTCCGCTTACCATCCGCAAACAGACGGTCTTGTGGGAGAGGTTTAACCAAACTCTAAAAAATATGTTAAAGAGGGTGGTGTCTAGAGATGGGAAGGACTGGGATCTGCTTCTGCCCTATCTCATGTTCGCAGTGCGAGAGGTGCCCCAGGCCTCTACTGGGTTCTCGCCCTTCGAACTGCTTTATGGCAGACACCCTCGGGGCCTGTTGGATATCGCCAAGGAAGCGTGGGAACAACAGCCTGTCCCCCACAAAAGTGTCATTGAGTATGTCGCCCAAATGCAGGACCGGATGGAAAGGGTGTTGCCCTTGGTCCGGGAGCATATGGAGGCAGCGCAACAAGCCCAGAGTAGGGTGTACAATCGTCAGGCTCGGGTACGGGACTTCAATCCGGGAGATCGGGTTTTGGTTCTGGTACCCACCCTTGACAGCAAATTCCTAGCTAGGTGGCAGGGCCCCTATGAGGTGATCGAGAAGGTAGGGGAAGTAAATTACAAAGTACACCAGCCAGGCGGCGCAAGCCGGGAGCAGGTGTACCACGTGAATTTACTTAAGCCGTGGAAAGATAGGGACACAGCCGACGACCACAGCCCCCGGCCAGGGCTTCTAGGTGAAAAGGGTCCAGCCCCACAGTTCGAGGCCTGTGAAGCAGTAACCACGGTAAAATTGCAGACAGCCTGTCTTCCAAACAAGTTCAGAAAGTCAGGAGTTCATCAGTCGGAACACGGATGTGTTCTCGGACCTCCCTGGCCGCACGCCTCTCATCCAACATGACATCGCTCACTGAGCCTCAGGCCAAGATCCGGTTAAAACCATACCGGGTACCCGAGGCTCGGCGACGGGCCATCGCTGGAGGAAGTACAGTTAATGTTGAAGCTCGAGGTCATTGAGGAGTCGAAAAGTGAGTGGGCCAGTCCCATAGTCCTAATACCCAAGCCGGATGGGACGTTGCGGTTCTGCAACGACTTTCGCAAGTTAAATGAAGTATCCAAGTTTGACGCGTATCCCATGCCCCGAGTAGACGAGCTGGTTGAAAGTTTAGGACAAGCCCGTTATTTTTCTGTGCTGGACCTCACTAAAGGGTACTGGCAGGTACCCTTAACGGAGTCGGCTAAGGAAAAAACCGCATTTGTTACCCCGCAGGGCCTGTATCACTACAAGGTGTTACCCTTTGGCCTGCATGGCGCCCCCGCCACTTTCCAAAGGTTAATGGACATAGTGCTGCGACCACATCGTCGGTACGCCTCGGCCTACTTAGATGATGTAGTCATCCACAGCACCGACTGGGAAAGCCATTTACCCAAGGTGCAGGCGGTAGTGGATGCCCTGAGGAAAGCCGGACTGACCGCTAACCCAAAGAAGTGCTCCATAGGGTTAGAGGAGACAAAATATCTGGGATATGTAATTGGGCGGGGAGTCATCAAACCTCAGGTAACTAAGGTAGAGGCCATTCGTAACTGGCCCCGACCGGTCACCACCAGGCAGGTAAAGTCGTTCCTGGGGATTGTAGGTTACTACATGAGGTTTGTGCCCCACTTTGCCACAATAGCAGCGCCATTGACAGACCTGTTGAAGGGGCGAAAGTCTGGGAGGGTTAGCTGGAGTGAGAAGGCGGAGGAGGCTTTCTCCGCGTTGAAGTCGGCCCTGTGTGGGTCCCCGGTTTTGGTGACACCCGACTTCAACAAGGAGTTTGTCGTACAGACCAACGCCTCGGAGGTAGGCCTCGGTGCGGTACTGTCGCAGGAGGTCAACGGGGAAGAACATCCCGTTGTCTTCCTGAGCCGTAAGCTCAGTCCCGCCGAGTCCAGGTATAGTATAGTGGAGAGGGAGTGCCTGGCTATCAAGTGGGCACTCGAATCTCTCCGCTACTACCTGTTAGGAGGAGGTTCCTGTTTGGTGACCGACCATTCCCTCAAATGGATGAGTCAGGCCAAGGAGAGGAATGCTCGGGTCACCAGGTGGTTCCTATCTCTTCAAAATTTCAAGTTTTCCGTGGAACACAGGGCAGGCCGCTTGCAGGGCAACGCAGATGCCCTGTCCCGCGTCCACTGCCTCACGTGTGTTCACCCCCTCAGGGTTGGAACAAAGGGGGGTATGTGGTAAGGTGCAAGGTGTCATATGTGATGGCAGGTACGTGTCACCGAGGTTGCTGGCCTCGGTGAGGTGAGAGCCGGGTTTTTGTCTGCAGCAGCTAGTGCTGTTTGGCTTTGTTAAATAGCATGGCTGCAAAGCCGATCCGGGCCGGCTCTTACTGGGAGCAGCTAAAGAGTAGGGTGGGTGGCTGCTCCCCACGGTCCAGTCCATGTTTTGGGCTGGATATAAACGCAGCCAGCAGCTGTGTCTGGGGAGTGTGATTATCCTGGAGCTGCTAACAGGGCTGGGAGTTCTCTGTCCAGGAGGAAAGAGCTCAGCAAGGAGGTATTTTGTTCCTGGCTACCTGAAGCTGGATTCTCCTGCGGCTGGGCCGACAGCGTGGTGCGAACCTGCACCTACACCTCCCAGGTGACTGAACCTGTGTTGGACTGTTTTTGTTTGGCTACGTTATTTCCGTTGTGTGTGAACTGTCACCAAGAGACTGTTTTTCATTTTGTGTGCAAGTGTGAATAAAACACTGTTTGTTGCACAATCTGGACTCCTTGTTTTGCCTCTAAACTGCACCCGCACCGCTGTCTACCAGAGCGACTCCCACAATATATATATATATGTCAACCCTTCCTCAACAATCCCCTCAACATAAGTTATGTGGTGCTGTATTCTGATAGCACAGAATATAATATGTATGCAAATATGTGTGTGTGAGGGGGTGCTAAGCAGACAGAAGACGGATCGCCGGGTTGAGGTGGGGGCAAGTGATAACATGGATGGGGGTTTGGATAGTAAACAGACAGTTGACGTGGGTAATTGGGGCTAAGCAGACAGATCGTCGACGGGAGGGGGCGCCGGTGCCGCACCGGGTGACACCAGCCCTAGCAACGCCACTGGTGGTGCTGGACAAATTCAAGATTTTTGGGGATATCTGCACCTTTACAGGGAATCTATGCAAGCCCAGTGGCACAAATTCATACGGGAGGTTTTCTATCCCCCATTTTTTCCCTTCAGAGAGGGACCAGACAGGGGTGCCCGCTCTCCCCCCTCCTTTTCGACTTGGTTATTGAGCCCCTGGCCAGATTCCTAGAGGACTCTGAGCTGTACTCGGGAATAGTGTTGATCACAAATTTTCGAATTGCGAATTTTAATTGCGAATATCGGCAATTCACGAATATTTAGAATATCGCAAAATAGTTTCTCTAAATTACTCTACCCCCTCCAAACACTCCCGATTCTACTGAAGCATGCTGATGTTACTGCTTTAAATAGGGCATTTACCACCTTCTTGTGGTCTGGCTGACGACCTTGCATCTCTCTCTCAAAGCTCATGCTTTGGAAACCAGAGGGAGGGGTGAAATTGCCGAACATAATAGGGTACAATCTCTCTTGCCTTTTGAGACACATTTCGGATTGGGTACACCATACCGACCACCTCTCCAATAGGGAGCTGGAGCAAAACCTAGTGGCCCTGTGGAATCTAGTGGCATGCCTCCATTCAAATCTGGCTTCGCTTCCCAGAGACATTAAAACCTCACTTCTGCTAAAAGACATGGTGGCAGCCTGAAGGCGATAAGGAAAACATTTGGCCTGTCCCATTCGATCTCTAAGTTGATGCCACTGTGGGAACATCCGGTATTCCTCCAGCGGAACCAAACAGGACTTTCTGCACTATGGGTATCTAGAGGAGTAGTTAGGACGGAACATCTGATGCACCGGGAGGAGAAGCGATGGCTGACTCCTAAGGAATTGAAGGAAAAGTACGCCTTGCCTGATACTCATTTCCTACTGATTGTGCAGATTCTGGCTTTTGTACGCACAGATTACGAGATTTATCAAGGGAGGCGATTACGAACTCCTTTGATGATATTCTCAGTTATTCTCCTCAAAACTGCCTCTCAAGGCTATATTGGGCACTCTCTGGAAATTTCACCAAAGCTAAGCCATCCACTCTGTTTAAGAAATGGGAACGCATTACTATGGATGATGAGATCGGGAAAAAAATCTTGGAGGGCTGGGGTAAGGTCCGCCAGTGTGTGATAAGCTGAAACATGGCGAGAAACATACTTTAAAATGATGCACCACGCAATCTATGGTTTTAATTTTCCAGCCTCTCCTCGATTCCCAGATCGCATCACTCATTGCCATAACTGTAACGAGTTGGCAACTGACTTCTGGCATGGCATATGGACGTGTGCCAAGGTTTCTCACTTCTGAGTCAGTGTGGTGTCTTATATTAAGGAACATTGGCTCTTCGACTTGCCTATGGAGCCTCAGGTCTTGGTGTTTCACTACATACTTCTTGAAAAGGATCAGTCTGGCCGTCCGGCCGGCCAAGATCCCGATTAACTTGCATTCCATATTGTTGATAGTCAAACGGGTTCTGCTGCAACGTTGGCTCATAGATACCATGCCAGACATTAGTGTTGTGATCTCTGGAATTAAAGGTACTGATGGGGTTTTAAAGAGTGGAGGCAGATAGACACAAGGAGTGCTCTGCTTCAAAAATTTTCAGCAAATGGCAGACCTTCATCATTGCCCACTTTAACCCCACGGATATTACTGAGCTAGTCAAACCCTTTTAGTACACCTCTTGGTAACTTAAATCCTCTCTATGTGGTCCTTTGGGTCCTCTAGCAGTGTAGCCCTGCCCACCCTTCCTTACTACTCCTTTTTCCTGCTTCCTTCCCTTCCTTTTGATAATTGTTCTATCAAAAATGCAGCCAGATACGATTTTTGAGACTCATGGTCAACTGAATACTGAACCGACTCATTTGTACTTGATGTATGAACATAGGAGACTCATTTCTAAATGTCTTATTTTATATGGTCATTGTATTTGCTACTTCATTGATCTGCTTTCAATAAAAAGAATAAAAAAAAAAAAAACTGTGCAAGGGTAGTCATTTTTTTGTCACCTTGCCTCCCAAAAATCATAATATCAAGAGGTAAAAAAGTGGTACAGTATGTACCCCAAAATTGTATCAATGAAAAAAAAATCACATGATATTTAAAAAAAGACCCCTTACACCAGACCACCACCAGAAGAATAAAACAATATGGCTTTCAGAAAATGATGACATAACAACATGATTTTTTTTGTCAAAAATGTCTTGTGTAAAAGAAGTAAAATTTATAAACACTATATATACAGTAATTGGGATCTCTGTAATTGTGCTGACCAGCAGAATAAAAATGATGACATTTTTCCTGCTCGGTCTATGCCTTAATAACAAAACCCAAAAAGGAATGGCAGAGTTGCTGCCTTTTCTTTTTCCTGCATCCTGAAAGCTAAATAAAAAGTTGTATGTACCGCAAAATACAGTAAACCAATGGTAATGGCAGCTCATCACACAAAATAATAAGCCCTTACACAGCTGCTTCAAAATTAAAATAAAAAACATATGGTTCTCAGAAAATGGCTGTATTACTACCCCTAAGGCTACATGCACACGACCGTTGCCTGCCTCCGCGTCCGCTCCTCCTGGAAATTTTGCGTCCGTCAAAAAAAACGGATGACGGACCGTTTTTTTTGACGGATCCGTTTTTTATGGCAGATCCATTGTAAAAATGCCTATCCTTGTCCGCAAACGTGAAAAAAATAGGACATGCACTATTTTTTTGACGGAATGAAAACACGGATCACGGATGCGGAACAAAAACGGTTGACCATCCGCATTTTTTGACGGACCCATTGAAATGAATGGAGAAACATCCTATCCGTGAAAAAAAACGGAACGGACGCGGAAACAAACAACGGTCGTGTGCATGGGGCCTAAGACTGTGCTGCAAAAGCCAAAGGGGGTCTTTCCCTTCTGAACTCTGCAGAGTCCCCAAACTACAGTTTACATACACATTTATGGAATTTCAGTACCCAAGAGAACCCTCCTAACAACTTAAATGGCAGGGTGTGTCTTAGTTGGCACAAGCAGGGCACAACATATTGGGCACTAAAATATGTAGAAGATTTGCAGTTTTCATTATGCACAGTCTCCTGATCATTAATTTCTGCAAAACACCTGTGGTGTCAAAGTTCTCACTCCAAGCCTTGAGAAATAACTGATGGGTTGTAGGTAATTATTGAGGGTTTCCACTGTATAAATACCCGAGTCTCTGCAAATGTGATTAAGCTTCCAAAACTATTCCATCAAAATCTGTACTCCAATGCCAAACCGCTCCTTCCCTTCTAAGCCCTGATGTGTGCCTGTACAGCAGCTTATGTAAACATTTATAGCATTCACGTACCAGTAGACACCAACTATCAATTTAACAAGTGTGGTATGATCCTCAGATGGCATCAGCTGGGCACAACATGTTGGACACTGAAATGTCATATCTGTGTAAAATTGCACTTTTCACTGTGCACAGTTCGCTTAACATTAATATCTGTAAAATACCTGTGGAATCAAAGTGCTCTCTTTACCCCTTAATGCCTTGATTCCTTGAATAGTGTAGTTTCCAAAAGATGTAGCCTCTCTGTGGTTCCATTTATTATTTCACCCCAGAGCTACAGTTGACTTGACAGCACATGGTCCGTAAATCACCATATTGGGCCTCAAATGCTCATCATACTCTTTTAATCCTGAATCCTGTGGTACGTCCAGCATTTAATTTATGCAAAACACCTGGGGTGGTCAAAAACTCACTATACTTCTGAGGGGTGTAGTTTCCAAAATGGGGTTTTTAGGTGGGTTACACTATAGGAAACCTCAGGATCTGTTCAAACATGATATAATGCCAGAAAACCATTCCACAAAATCAGCCCTCCAAAAGCCGTGATGGCACTTCTTTCCTTCTGAGTCCTGCAGTGTGCCCATATAAAAGTTTATGACCGTATATGGGTAATTTCTGCAAACTGCAGAATCAAGGTAATGAGTACTGAGGTTTGTTTAATTGTTAATCCTTTTTTTTTTTTTTACATATTCTTTATTTAGAATGACAAGCATCAAAATACCATATATACTGACAGTATACAAATGATCAGTATGGTAATCACAACAAGTAATGTAATACAACATATCAAAGAAAGGTTACATTAGCAGTGTTCAATAGATTACAGTAATCTAAAGGCTCCCTATTATGCAGTCCTAGATATGGAGCCGCAGGGTACAAGCTTTAACAAATATAAAGTGAATTAGCAATATATATTTAGAAAGAGAAGTGAAAACGTTCACTTTAAAGATGTCAGTTGGAACGTCCGGGAGGGCCAACAACTAAGGCATCTAAGGTCTATCTTCTCCACTTTGAACGGTTTGGTGCATTTCCAAGCTGTTAAAATAGTCCAACCAGGGGCGCCAAATTCTATTAAATCTAACTTGAGATTTGATAGAGTGTATACACATACTCTCCATAGTAGCAAGCTGTGACGTTTTAGCTAACCAATGGGAGAGCGGAGGGGGTTGGTCTGCTTCCAGTATAATGGTATCATACTCTTTGATACTCAGGAACAATGTTCAGAAAAAGCATTAACGGAGTGAGCTGTGGGGACCCCGGGCACACCCTGAGTAGTATCTCTGCGACTCTCGACCAAAAGTCTGTGAGCAAGGGGCACTCCCACCATATATGCAAGTAGGAGCCCTCAGAACCAGAGCATCTCCAGCATGTAGCAGGGACCCCAGGAAAAATACTATGAAGGAACTGCGGCGTCTTATACCATCGGCTCACCAATTTGTATGACGTCTCTTGCAATGTGACACATCTAGATGGCCCACAAGCCTGTTTGAGAATCTCGGTTGTTTGATCTGCAGAGAATATCATGTTAAGTTCCTTCTCCCATGCATGTATGTAGGTTGGGGCTGACTCCGTACCTGATGTACCAATCAGTCTGCATAGCTTAGAGACAATTTTAGGCTGAGATGCGGACACGGCCGCCAGCTTTTCAAAGCCTAGAAGCTCCCTGTCCATGTTTTGCGGGCATGCAATGCTTTTGTAGCCCCGTAAAAGTTTATGGTATGTCATCAAATCTAGGCGGTACTCCGTAATACGAGACCGAAGAGACTCAAAATCAGGGAATGCACCCTCTACTGTGACATCACCAACTTTGTACTTCTTCAATGCTCTTTGCTTGTCTAGCCATGCAGAACTAAAAGGGTCAGACAGGCTAAGCAGGTCGCCTAAGGTGAGCAAGGGGAGGGATGGCGCCAGATATCCTTCATATCATGAACAGTGGACCAAACCTGAAGAGGCGCTTTAGTCAAAATTGGGGTAGCGGCAGGAAGGTGAAAATTAGTCCCAATCCCAACCAGGGCCTGAGTCAAAGAAAAACCTGCTGATTCTTCCTCAATTCGAACATATCTCTTGGAGGGAGGGGACCCGCACCAGTCTACAATCCTGGGCATCTGGATTGCCTTGTACAAATGTTCTATATCGGGCAAACCGATCCCACCTTTGTCCTTGGGTCTGGTCATAACAGTATGTGCAACTCTACACATTTTCCCGCCCCATATATACCCCAAAAACATGGAGCGCAGCGAACAGAAGAAAACTCGCGGCAGGTAAATGGGAAGGGTCTGAAGAAGGTATAATATTTTGGGCACTATCATCATTTTTAGGAGGTTAACCCTCCCTATCCAAGAGATATATGGAATCTTCCAAGAAGCAATCTCGGTGCGGAGTTGAGAGAGAAGCGGGATATAATTCAGCGAGTACCAGTTGTTATGAGAGGGAGAGATTAGAACACCCAGGTATTTTATGTGTTTGTCCGACCATGAAAAGGCAGAGCCTTCCTTGGCTCTTTTTATCATAGTGTTGGGACAGGAGATGTTTATGGCCACCGACTTCTTAGGATTAATCTTGAAATTAGAAAGGGTCATAAATTCATCGAACAGTGTAGAAAGGATTGGGAAGGATATGTCAGGGTTAGACGTGATAACAAGTAAATCATCGGCATAAGCTGCCGTGGAATTACAAGTGCCACCCACCCAGATCCCCTGTATCTGTGGGTGTTGCCTAATGCGCTGTATGAGCGTCTTCATTGTTAGTACAAATAGCAAGGGGAGAGCGGGCACCCTGCCTCGTGCCATTATAGATACTGAAAGAAGAGGAGAGGGTGCCGTTCAAGCGTATGGAAGCAGAGGGGTTTGTGTATAAGGCAAGCACAGCCGATATAATTTGGTCTGGAAATCCGAACTTGACCAGGACACTTCTCATAAATAACCAGTCTATCCTGTCGAATGCTTTTTCAGCATCAGTAGACAGGAGAGCCATGGGGACCCGTCTCCCCTCGCGTATTGCATCAGATGTAGGAGGCGAAGAGTGTTATCTTTTCCTTCTCGTCCTTTAACAAAGCCAACTTGCTCATTGTTGACCAGAGAAGGAAGAAAAGTCTGGATTCGATTCGCTATCATTTTGGCATAAAGTTTACTATCAGCATTAAGCAGAGAGATGGGCCTGTAACTGCTACAAAGCTTAGGGTCCTTCCCATCTTTCGGAAGCACCGTGATGTGGGCTTCTAAAGTTTGCATCGGGAAGTTTTTATGAGCTGCAGCGGAGTTAAAGGACAAGAGAAGTTGGGGAAGGAGAATTTCTGAGAAGCACCTATAGTACGAAATTGGAAGTCCATCAGGGCCAGGGCTTTTATGAGGAGGGGAGGATTTCAACGCCAATTGGAGTTCCTGGATCGTGAAAGGGGCTGCCAATACCGTGCGTTGGGTAGAGGGGATCAATGGGAGTTGAATTGAGTCTAGAAATTGGTCAATCAGTGTTTGCCTGTCTAGTCTAATCTGGGAATTTTCATGGGGACGTAGGTTGTAAAGGGAGGAATAAAAGCTTACAAATCGAGTAGCTATGTCTTTGATATTTGATGAAACACTTCCATCGGGCATCTCTATTTCTTTAATAAACAGGTGTTCCCTCCTACGTTTAGCCATAGTGGCCATTAATCTAGAACCTCTATTGCCGTGCATATAAACCTTATGTTTAGCATGGAGGTAAGCCTTCGAGGCTTTGAAGTTCAACAACTGATTAAGCTTCTCCTCTGTTTAGTAAGGTCTGCCAGCATCTCTATGGAGAAAGAAGATTTATGTCTCAACTCTAAGTCAGTAATAGATTGTAGGAGATCATCAATCTGTTTTTGCCGTTGTTTTTAATATAAGAGCCCAGAGCTATCAGTTCCCCCGGATTACAGATTTATGCGCCTCCCATACCGTCGGCGGAGGGGTGTCTAGAGGGGAATTTTCCTTGAAGTAGTGCGTTAAAATCTCTTTTATTTTGGACATATGGTGGGGTGATTTCAGTAACGATTCATTGAATTTCCATGTGTAAGATCTTTTGGGTAAAGATTCAATCACCAATGAAAGGGCAACAGGAGCGTGATCAGAAATTCCAATATTCCCTATATAAGAACGTCTCAGCAAGGGAAGCCTATGTGTCTGTAGGAATAGATAATCAATTCTCTGATAGGACCTGTGGGCCTCTGAGTAATAAGTATAGTCTTTATCTTGAGGATGGGAGACCCTCCAAGTATCTGTCAAGTTTAAGCTAACTAGCTTTTTCTTAAGTGCCCTAAGTTGTGTGCGAGAAATAGGGGAGTCTTGGATGTAGAGTCCAGTAGAGGTTCTAGAGCAACATTCATATCGCTACCTAAAATGAGAAGGCCTTCTCCAAAGGACTGTAGCTTCTCTAGTATACTGATACGCCACGGGACTTGTCCAGAATTTGGAGCATATATGCCAGCTATTGTAACAGGGGAGTTAGCTATCAGTCCTTTCAGAAAGAGGAACCTACCATCAGGATCCACCATGCTATTCAAAAGAGTGAATGGAACATTCTTATGAATGGCGATGCTGACTCCCTTGGATCTAGAGGACGCATGGCTAGAATGATACCAGTGGGAGAAGTGTGAGTGCGGTAAATTAGGAATCTTACCGCTTTTAAAATGCGTTTCTTGTAAGATTGAGACATCAGAGTGAAGAGACCCAAGATGTTGGAATATTCTCGACCTTTTCTGTGGAGAGTTCATGCCCCGGACGTTCCATGTGACTACTGTAATTTCAGCCATACTAGATAAAATAGGCAAACAATCAGAACAACAAAACTATCAAATAAAACAGAGGTTAGAGCACAGTAATTCAATTTGAGTAAATCAAAACCGATAGGAGTCTGAGGAGAACCCCTATAAAGCAATAAAGGTTAAGCAAACCCGAAATATCTAACTGAACCATTAACTGTGCTGTGTCGACGGGCCTCACTCCAATCTCATATAAGGCTATACAAGCCTAGTACACAGCGATTATCAATCAGAACTGAGATGGACCGGGGGACCGAACCACACAGAACATGGAGGGCTAACAGGCCCATACAGCAGATCCCACCCCCTATATAAAAATGAATTGAGTGTAGGTCTACTAATAAGAATAAACAAAAATGTTACAATCAATCTTCTGGAGTGTGAAGTCTTCTTCTTGACTGGCGTCCTCTGACGGGTTTCCACGACACAACCTCAGGCAGAGCGGGCAAGTCTGTCATGTCTGTAATCTGCAACCAGGAAGGAATCGCCGAGGGCAGCAGACCAATGGCGTCACATAGAGGAGTGAGGTCGTCCGGCCTCCTTACAATTTTAGTGGATCCCTGGAGATTAAAGGAAAGTCCGAAGGGAAAAAGCCACCTATATCTGATCCCTTTGGATTTCAAGGCTTCCGTGACTGGCTTAAGTTGTCTCCGCTTGTTCAAAGTAACCGGAGAGAGGTCTTGGAAGAAAGATATCCGGGCACCATCATACATTATTTCCCTTTCTCTCTTGCTGCTTTGAGAATTGCATCCCTGTGAGTAGAGAGTAGGGTTTACATATTATGTCCCTGGGGGCTCTCCATCTTTCGGCCTATTCCGCAAAGCTCTATGAGCCCTTTCAAGTGTTAGTGTGGACGCCAAGTCAGGATCGAGTAAAGGACGTAGAATGGAATATGTGACGTCCATGACTGAAGCGTCCGTCTGAGACTCAGGAACTCCTTTAATGCGTAAGTTGTTTCTACGTCCTCTATTATCCTGGTCTTCAATATATGCCAAGAGGTTATTCATTCTGGCTTGGACGGTGTGAAAAGTTTCAGTCGTTGCCTCTCCATAGGCTATCAATGCAGCTTAGCGATCTTCCAGCGTATCAACTCTGCCCCCAATGTCTCTCAGTTCACTTTTAATAACCGATAATTCTGATAAAACAGGTTGTAGGGCAGTTTCAATTATTCTTTGAAAAGATTTCTGCGAGGTAATTAGTTGGACATCCTTAGCTTGGGACCGGTCCAAGCTTTCACTTTCCGCGTCAGATTGCTCAGAGGGAGCTTGTGAGTGAGAAGTCGCTGAGGGGGCGGAAAATCATGTTTGGCATGAGGCGACTTTTTCCGCAGGAATTTCTCCATGTCGCGTTGGGTCTTTTTCAGTTTGGGAGTAGTGGAGCCGTCAGGTTTCCCAATTTTAACCATAGTGTTGAGGGAAGAGGTGTTGCTTGTAGACATAGATTCAGGGTAGGGGGTTCTCCTTTTCTCCAAAGATATATTGTTACATGGATAGAAGAGCTGTCGTCACTGAACAGGAACTGAAAAGGCTGCTATATGAGGTACTTGTCGCACACACTATATTTTACACGTGCTGGGTGACGTACAACTTATGGAAAACATGCATGCAGGCCAGCAGACAGGCCAGTCCCAAAAAATTGGAGTCTAACTGCTCCCGATAAGATGGCGGACCAGACCGTGTGCTAGTCCAGAAAGATTGGAGATCCCAGGCTCCCAATAGAAAGTCCACCAATAAAGTGTGGGTGGTGGGGGTTAATGACCTGAGTAGGCCTCGGACTTGGCACTGTGGTTTGCAGCTGCTGTAGTAATCTGCCCTGCAGAGAGGGAGTAGGAGACACTGTCCTCACCTCAATGCGGCACCCAGGGAGCGCGTCTGTATGAAACGATATGGCGGGATGATCGAGACCCCTTCAGCCTAAAGGGTACTGACCACGGTCTTTCCGCAAGAAGAGGGAGTCCCCAGAGACTGCTGTGTAGCAAAGGTGAGTCGAGGTTAGAGCTTGAGATCCCGTCCGGTCAGAGCTGGGGCCACACCAACCTGCAGATGTGCGCTCGGCGGCACGGCCGGAACTACAGTCCGCGGTCTTCACCAAGCTCCAGAAGCAGTAGGCCGCAACAAGAAAAAACTGGCGGTGGGCCACAAAACAGCACCAGAGGCACCTCTAGATGTGTAGAAGGGGTTGTCAGGCGAAATCAGCGCTGTCGAGTCGAGGTTTGAGCGATATTAGGAGGTAAAGAGGCTGTAAAGGCAAGAGCAGAGCCGGCAAGCGTCCGTCCTTCACTAGCGTCAGGCCACGCCCCCATTGTTAATCCTTTTTGTGTTACAGGAAAAATGGATTAAAATGGAAAATCTGGAAAAAAATGAATTTTGCATTTATTTTCCTTTACTTCTTGTGGTACACCTAAATGTTTAACAAAATGTGTAAAATCAGTTTTAAATTTGAGGAATGCAGTTTCTAAAATAGAGTTATTCATGGGTGGTTTCTATTATGTAAGCCCCTCAAAGTGACTTCATAAATGAATTGGTCTTTAAAAAGGTTGCTTTGGTAATTTTCTTGAAACATTTTCTTGAAAAATTAAATGACCTTTACAAAATGGTGCCAACATAAAGTAGACATATGGTGAATGTTAATTAATAGCTTTTTCATGAGATATCACCATTGGTCTTAAAAGCAGAGAAAATAAAATTTGGAGATTTTTTTAAGTAGATAAAGTTAACACATATAGACTCAAATTTTCTATTAACATAAAGTACAATGTTTCACAAGAAAACAGTCTCAGAATCGCTTAATAAGTAAAAGCATTCCATAGTTATTACCACAACAAGTTTGCAGAGAAGATCAAATTAATTTGGGCATGGATGTCTGTAGGAATACAAGTCCCTTGTTGACCAGTGATGACAACACCGACACTCAGATCCTACCTAAACCTTACACCTGATGATTATTCGCAGATGATCGTTAACAAGCTTTTGCAGTAGCGCTCTTTAGCAACCATGAATGAGAGAATCTGAATCTTTTGAAAAGGTTAAAAACTCATTGTTTGCAGGCGGCAGATTGTGTTGTCTAATCACGATCTGCTGCGGGCAAACAACGATTCAGTATGGGGACGAGCGATGGCATAACGATCGCTACTCCCTATAGTGTGGAGGAGATCGCTGCATGTAATAGCATCGGTCTCCTCTGCTAATGAGTAGGCAATTGGCAGAAAGGAACTGATTAACATCTCGCACATGCTCTGTTACTGCAAATATCAGCAAATGCACAATGATATCAAAATAAATCTTCATCAACAAATTTGGTTACATCACTAACTGGATTTTAGCGTCATGTACACAACTGCTGAATTTGGTTTTCCAGGCAGAACATTTGCACTTGCGTCAATGTTCGCAGTAATTTTGTATATGTGAGATTATCACGGCTGCACATTGGAGGTTAATCTGCTGGCACATTAGAGAATGGTCTGTAGAAGGTCTCTCCCTCACAAACGTAAAATTAATGCAAGTATCAGCACATGCGCAATGATACCAAAATGAATCTGCATCAACAAATTTGCATGCGTCACTAAATGATTTTTATATTGAAAGCATTGAAATAATCAATTAAACATTTTTTGCCATTGTTTATGAGGATTGCCACATCAGTAAATGGCTACACTTTTAAAAAAATATAATTAGTTTTTTTAGACATTTACGCTAGCACATATTTTGTCAATAGTTGAAAGATATCCTTGCAACGGTGTATTATAGAAGCTGCAGCGATACAATCTTCAAATTGTGTTTTCTTTCAACACATATGTGGTTTATGTAGGAAATGAAATAGATGACACAAGCAGATGTTATGGAAGAGGATATGCGAAGGTGTGAAAAGAATTCATTTTACTGTGTAAATTTTTTTTATATACCTGCCCTGCACATTATAGCATATATACTTGTTTCAAATTTCACAAAAATGTGTCTCCCAAATGAAGCTGAAGTTTGGGTGATTTAATATGGGTGTCTGCAGTTGCATAACTAGACTTGTTGCCTCTCCATGGACCGCCATGTTCTAGTAACAAGTGCCTCTCCATGCCCCCATCTATGTGACAGTAACAAGTGCCTCTCCATGCCCCTCCTGTGCCAGTAACAAGTGCCTCTCCATGCCCTCCTCATGTGCCAGTAAGAGGTGCCTCTCCAGGTCCCCATGTGCCAGTAACAAGTGCCTCTCCATGCCCCCCATGTACCAGTAACAAGTGCTTCTCCATGGACCCCCATGTTCTAGTAACAAGTGCCTCTCCATGGACCCATCCATGTCACAGTAACAAGTGCCTCTCCATGCCCCCCGTGCCAGTAACAAGTGCCTCTCCATGCCCCCCATTTTGCCAGTAACAAGTGCCTCTCCATGCCCCCATGTGCCAGTAAGAAATGCCTCTCCATTTCCCCCATCTGCCAGTAACAAGTGCCTCTCCGTGTCCCCCATTTGCCAGTAACAAGTGCCTTTCCATGCCCCCATGTGCCCGGTAAGAGGTGCATCTCCATGCTCCCCATGTTCCAGTAACAAGTGCCTCTCCATGCCCCACCATGTGCCAGTAACAAGTGCCTCTCAATGCCCACAATGTGCCAGTAACAAGTTTCTCTCAATGCCCCCCATCATGAGCCAGTAAGAAGTGCATCTCCCTCCCCACAATGTCCCAGTAACCAGTGGAGTAACTAGAGTAGTATGGGCCCCAGGGCAAACTTTTTATTCCCTTCCATGCCCCCATGTGCCAGTAACAAGTTACTCTCCATGGACCCCCATAATGTGCCAGTAACAAGTGCCTCTCCATGCCACCCCATGTGCCAGTAACAAGTACCTCTCCATGCCCCCATGTGCCAGTAACAAGTGCCTCTCCATGGCCCCACATCATGTGCCAGTAACAAGTGCCTCTCCATGCCACTCTATGTGCCAGTAACAAGTGCCTTTTCATGCCCCCATGTGCCAGTAACAAGTGCCTCTCCATGGACCCCCATCATGTGCCAGTAAGAAAGTGTTCTCCATGCCACCCCATGTGCCAGTAACAAGTACCTCTCCATGCCCCCATGTTCTAGTCATAAGTGCCTCTCCTTGCCCCCCATGTGCCAGTAACAAGTGCCTCTCCATGGCCCCCACATCATGTGCCAGTAACAAGTGCCTCTCCATGCCCCCTATGTGCCAGTAACAAGTGTCTCTCCATAGCCCCCATCATGTGCCAGTAACAAGTGCCTCCCCTCAATCATGTGCCAGTATGAAGTTTCCCAATCGTGCCCCCAATAATGGGCCAGTAAAGGTGCCTCTCCATGCCCCCATGTGCAAGTAACAAGTGCCTCTACATGCCCCGATGTGCCAGTAACAAGTGCCCTTCCATGGGCCCCATGTGCCAGTAACAAGTGCCTCCCCAATCATGTGCCAGTAAGAATTGCCCCATATTGCCCCCAATAATGTGCGAGTAAGAAGTGTATCTCCATACCTTCACATGTGCCAATAACAAGTGCCTCTCCTTGCCCTCCCATTTGCCAGTAATAAGTGTCTCTCCAAGTGCCCCATGTGCCAGTTAAAAGTGCCTCTCCATGGCCCCCCCATCATGTGCCAGTAACAAATGCCTCTCCATGTCCTCCCCATGTGCCAGTGACAAGTGCCTCTTCATGCCCCCCCATTTGCCAGTAACAAGTGCCTCTCCATGCCCCCATGTGCCAGTTACAAGTGCCTCTCAATGCCCAAGATGTGCCAGTAACAAGTTCCTCTCCAGGCACATCATGTGCCAGTAACAATTTCCTCCCCCCAAATCATGTGCCAGTAAGAATTGTCTCCATAGTGACCCCCAATCAAAGAGTTGTATCTTCATGCCCCCGATATGCCAGTAACAAGTGCCTCTCCATGCCCCCCATGTGCCAGTAACAAGTGCCTCTCCATGCCCACTATGTGCCAGTAACAAGTGCCTCCCCCCAATCATGTGCCAGTAAGATTTGTCCCCATTGTGCCCCCCAATAATGTGCCAGTAAGAGTTGTATCTCCATGCCCCCAATATGCCAGTAACAAGTGCCTCTCCATGCCCCCATGTGCTAGTAACAAGTGCCTCTCCATGACCCCTTGTGCCAGTAACAAGTGCCTCTCCATGCGCCCCCATGTACCAGTAACAAGTATCTCTCCATGCCCCCCATGTACCAGTAACAAGTGCCTCTCCATGGCCCCCAACTCATGTGCCAGTAAGAAGTGCATCTCCCTCCCCCCAATATCCCAGTAAACAGTGGCGTAACTAGAGTTGTTTGGGCCCCAGGGCAAACTTTGTATTCCCCTCCATGCCCCCATTTGCCAGTAACAAGTGCCTCTCCATACCACCATGTGCCAGTAATAAGTGCCTCTCCAAGGAACCCCCCATCATGTGCCAGTAACAAGTGCCTCTCCATGCCGCCCATGTGCAGTAACAAGTGCCTTTCCTTGCCCCCCATTTGCCAGAAACACTTGCATATCCATGCCTCTGCATGTGCCAGTAACAAGTGCGTCTCCATGCCCTCCCATGTGCCAGTAACAAGTGCCTCTCCTTGTCCCCCATGTGCCGGTAACAAGTGCCTCTCCATGCCCCCTCATGTGCCAGTAACAAGTGCCTCTCCATGGCCCGCACATCATGTGCCAGTAACAAGTGCCTCTCCATGCCCCCATGTGCCATTAACAAATGTCTCTCCATAGCCCCCATCATGTGCCAGTAACAAGTGCCTTACCCCCATCATGTGCCAGTAACAAGTGCTTCTCCATGCCCCCATTGTGCCAGTAACAAGTGCCTCTCCATGGCCCCCACATCATGTGTGAGTAACAAGTTCCTCCCCCAAATCATGTGCCAGTAAGAATTGTCCCCATAGTGGCCCCTAATCATGTGCCAGAAAGAGTTGTATCTCCATGCCCCGATATGCCAGTAACAAGTGCCTCTCCATGCCCCCATGTGCCAGTAACAAGTGCCTCTCCATGCCCACTATGTGCTAGTAACAAGTGCCTCCCCCAATCATGTGCCAGTAAGATTTGTCCCCATAGTGCCCCCAATAATGTGCCAGTAAGAGTTGTATCTCCATGCCCCCAATGTGCCAGTAACAAGTGCCTCTCCATGCCCCCATGTGCCAGTAACAAGTGCCTCTCCATGCCCCTATGTGCCAGTAACAAGTGCCTTTCCAAAGAACCTCCCATCATGTGCCAGTAAAAGTACCTCTCCATGCCGCCCATGTGCAGTAACAAGTGCCTATCCATGCCCCCATGTGCTAGTAACAAGTGCCTCTCCTTGCCCCCATTTGCCAGAAACACTTGCATCTCCATTCCTCTGCATGTGCCAGTAACAAGTGCGTACCCATGCCCTCCCATGTGCCAGTAACAAGTGCCTATCCTTGTCCCCCATGTGTCAGTAACAAGTGCCTCTCCATGCCCCTCATGTGCCAGTAACATGTGCCTCTCCATGGCCCCTACATCATGTGCCAGTAACAAGTGCCTCTCCATGCGCCTCCATGTGCCAGTAACAAGTATCTCTCCATGCCCCCATGTACCAGTAACAAGTGCCTCTCCATGGCCCCCAACTCATGTGCCAGTAAGAAGTGCATCTCCCTCCCCCAATATCCCAGTAAACAGTGGTGTAACTAGAGTTGTTTGGACCCCAGGGCAAACTTTGTATTCCCCTCCATGCCCCCCCATTTGCCAGTAACAAGTGCCTCTCCTTGTCCCCCATGTGCCGGTAACAAGTGCCTCTCCATGCCCCTCATGTGCCAGTAACAAGTGCCTCTCCATGGCCCCCACATCATGTGCCAGTAACAAGTGCCTCTCCATGCCCCCCATGTGCCATTAACAAATGTCTCTCTATAGCCCCCCATCATGTGCCAGTAACAAGTGCCTCACCCCAATCATGTGCCAGTAACAAGTGCCTCTCCTTACCCCCATTCTGACAGTAACAAGTGCCTCTCCATGCACACTATGTGCCAGTAACAAGTGCCTCCCCCAATCATGTGCCAGTAAGAATTGCCCCCATATTGCTCCCCAATAATGTGCCAGTAAGAAGTGTAACTCCATGCCCCCAATGAGCCAGTAACAAGTGCCTCTCCATGCCCACCCATGTGTCAGTAATAAGTGCTTCTCAATGCCCCTCATGTGCTAGTAACAAGGGCCTCTCCATGCGCCCCATGTGCCAGTTACTAGTGCCTCTCTATGAACCCCATCATATTCCAGTAACAAATGCCTATCCATCTCCCCCCATGTTCCAGTAACAAGTGCCTCTCCATGACCCCCCCCATGTGCCTGAGTTAGTCTCCATGTCCCCCATGTACCAATAAGAGGCTCCTCTCCATGCTCCCCCATGTGCCAGTTACAAGTGCCTCTCCATGGCCCCCCATCATGCGCCAGTACCAAATACCTCTCCATGTCCCCCCCATGTGCCAATAAAAAGTGCCTCTCCATGACCCCCCCATGTGCCAGTAACAAGTTCCTCTCCATGCCCCCCATGTGCCAGTAAGAGCTGCATCTCCATGCTCCCCCATGTGCCAGTAACAAATGCCTCCCCCCAATCATGTGCCAGTAAGAATTGACCGCACATTGCCCCCCAATAATGTGCCAGTAAGAAGTTTATCTCCATGCCCCCAATGAGCCAGTAACAACTGCCTCTCCATGCCCTCCCATGTGCTAGTAACTAGTGCCTCTCCATGCCCCCCATGTGCCAGTAACAAGTGACTCTCCATGCCTTCGCATGTGCCAGTAACAAGTGTCTCTCCACGCCCCCCCCCATTTGCCAGTAACAAGTGCCTCTTCTTGCCCCCCATTTGCCAGAAACACTTGCATCTCCATGACTCTGCATGTGCCAGTAACAAGTGCCTCTCCATGCCACCCCATGTGCCAGTAACAAGTGCCTTTCCATGCCGCCCCATGTGGCGGTAACAAGTGCCTCTCCTTGTCCCCCATGTGCCAGTAACAAGTGCCGCTCCATGCCCCCCCATCATATGCCAGTAACAAGTGCCTCTCCATGCCCCCCATGAGCCACTAAAAAGTGCCTCTCCATGCCCCCCCATGTGCCAGTTAAAAGTGTATCTCCATAGCCCCCCCATCATGTCCCAGTAAGAGGTGCCTCCCCCCTAATCATGTGCCAGTAAGAATTGTCCCCATAGTGCCCCCCAATAATCTGCCAGTTAGAGTTGTATCTCCATCCCCCGAAGTGCCAGTAACAAGTGCCTCTCCATGCCCCGCCCATGTACCAGTAACAAGTGCCTCTCCATGCCCCCTATGTGCCAGTAACAAGTGCCTCCCCCCAGTCATGTGTCAGAAAGAATTGCCCCCATATTGCCCCCAATAATGTGCCTGTAAGAAGTGTATCTCCATGCCCCCAATGAGCCAGTAAAAGTGCCTCTCCATGCCCACCCATGTGTCAGTAATAAGTGCCTCTCCATGCCCCCATGTGCCAGTAACTAGTGTTGAGCGAACAGTTCGAGCATAGTTCGGGTTCGTACCGAATTTTGGGTGTTCGGGACACGAACCCGAACATTTTAAAAAAGTTCGGGTTCGGGTCCGTTGTTCGGCAATTTCTTCCCGCTTTCTGAAGGGCTGCCTGCAGCCAATCAGCTAGTGTTTTACTTCTTGCCCTAAGAAGCCATCACAGCCATGCCTACTAATGGCATGGCTGTGATTAACCAAGTGCAGCATGTGACCCAGCCTCTATTTAAGCTGGAGTCACATAGCCCCGCATGTCACTCTGCTCTGATTAGTGTAGGAATAGCAACAGCACCTAATGAACTGATCGATCTACAGCTGTTAATAATTCAACTTCTGCTAGCTAATTGCTCATTGGTTTTTAGGCTGCACAGAGCGTTTTTCTGTCACTTTTTCTGGGGTGATCGGTGGCAATTTTGTGACTTGTGGTGAACCAGAACAAGCTGCCACTAAGTCCATCAATCCATCAATACTAGTTTTTTTTTTGCTATACATCAGGGGCTTGGCTGTGCTTATTGTCACCCCTAGAAACTCAGGATAGCAATTTCTATATTTTATTAAGGGTTAAATACAATTGCCAAAACACCAATCCCCTAAATCTGGTGTTCCAGCTTTGGCCTAGCCAAGAGTGATACTGTCTGCTGTCTGGCAAAGGAAAGATCATTTTCTGTGGTGAAATTCAATAGCCAAAATACCAATACCCTGAATCTGGTGTCCCAGCACTGGCTGGCAAATTATAATAGTGTCTGCCAAAACATATATTTTGTTCTGGGGTGAAATTTAATTGCCAAATAGCAATACCCTGAATCTCGTGTCCTGGCTGTTGCAGGCCAAGTGTTAATCTGTCTGTAAAAGGGTATATTTTTTTCTGGGGTGAAATTCAATTGCCAAAATAGCAATACTCTGAATTTGGTGTCCCAGCAGTTGCAGGCCTAGTTTAAATCTGTCCGAAACAGGGTATATTTTGTTCTCGGGTGAAATTCAATTGCCAAAATAGCAATACCCTGAATCTGGTGTTCCAGTAGTGGCTGGCATAGTATAATAGTGTCCGCCAAATCATATATTTTGTTCTGGGGTGAAATTCAATTGCCAAAATAGCAATACCATAAATCTGGTGTCACAGCTGTGGCTGGCAAAGTATAATAGTGTCCGCCAAAACAAATATTTTGTTCTGGGGTGAAATTAAATTGCCAAAATAGCAATACCCTGAATCTGGTGTCCCAGCTGTTGCAGGCCAAGTGTTAATCTATCCGTAAAAGGGTATATTTTGTTCTGGGGTGAAATTCAATTGCCAAAATAGCAATACCCCGAATCTGGTGTTCCAGTAGTGGCTGGCAAAGTATAATAGGGTCCGCAAAAACATATATTTTGTTCTGGGGTGAAATTCAATTGCCAAAGTAGCAATACCCTGAATCTGGTGTCCCAACAGTGGCTGGCAAAGTATAATCGTGTCCGCCAAAACATATATTTTGTTCTGGGGTGAAATTCATTTGCCAAAATAGCAATACCATAAATCTTGGTGTCACAGCTGTGGCTGGCAAAGTATAATAGTGTCCGCCAAAACATATATTTTGTTCTGGGGTGAAATTCAATTGCCAAAATAGCAATACCCTGAATCTGGTGTCCCAGCTGTTGCAGGCCAAGTGTTAATCTATCCGTAAAGGGTATATTTTGTTCTGGGGTGAAATTCAATTGCCAAAATAGCAATACCCCGAATCTGGTGTTCCAGTAGTGGCTGGCAAAGTATAATAGTGTCCGCCAAAACATATATTTTGTTCTGGGGTGAAATTCAATTGCCAAAATAGCAATACCATAAATCTGGTGTCACAGCTGTGGCTGGCAAAGTATAATAGTGTCCGCCAAAACATATATTTTGTTCTGGGGTGAAATTCAATTGCCAAAATAGCAATAACCTGAATCTGGAGTCCCAGCTGTTGCAGGCCAAGTGTTAATCTGTCTGTAAAAGGGTATATTACACTCAAGGTGAATATATAACTGCTGAGAGGGTCATACTCATTAACTTCACACGCTACCGTGCATCTCCCATTGTATTTCTGGCCGTTAAAGGTTATATTACACAAAGTGTTAAAATACAATTGCTGAGGGCATAATCCACCATATTTTTTCTCACGCTACTGTGCATCTCAAGGTGTAAATCTGTCCAGGGCCTAAATACTAGAGATATTCCCCTAAATCAGTGGTTACTGCTGTGCCTGGATTAGTGTAATACGCTACATAAATAAATAGGCAGATAGTGTTAGGTGCCTGTAAAAAAAGGCCTGGATTTGAAATCAATACATTGGGCCAAATATTTTTATTCTTATTGTGGTGCTTGGTGAACGGTAACAATGAGGAAAACATCTAGTAAGAGACGCGGACGCGGTCGTGGTGCTGTTAGTGTACCCTCTGGTGCTGGGAGAGGACATGGCCATTCTGCCACAGCCACACTTCCTAGTGAACCAACTACCTCAGGATCTAGTACACGCCAGAATTTACAGCGATATTTGGTGTGGCCCAATGCCGTTCTAAGGATGGTAAGGCCTGAGCAGGTACAGGCGCTAGTCAATTGGGTGGCTGACAGTGGATCCAGTCTTCTGCAGAAAGCGCACAGGTGGCGCCTGAAAACCAAGCACATCAGTCTGTCACATCACCCCCATGCATATCAGGGAAACTGTCTGAGCATCAAGTTATGCAGCAGTCTCATATGCTGTTTGAAGACTCTGCTGGCAGGGTTTCCCAAGGAATCCACCTAGCCCTTCCCCAGTGGTGGAAGACATAGAATGCACTGATGCACAACCACTGATGTTTCCTGATGATGAGGACACCTCATCGGAGTCTGCACGTCTCTGATGATGACGAAACACAGGTGCCAACTGCTGCGTCTTTCTGCAGTGTGCAGACCGAACAGGAGGTTAGGGAGGAAGACTGTGTGGAAGACGATGCAGGGGACGATGAGGTCCTAGACCGCACATGGAAGGAAGGTCGTGCCACTGACTTTCATAGTTCAGAGGAAGAGGCAGTGGTGAGACCGAGCCAACAGCGTAGCAAAAGAGGGAGCAGGGGGCAAAAGCAGAACAGCCGCCAAGAGAGTTCGCCTGCTACTGGCCACCGCCACCAGGGACCGAGCACCCCAAAGGCAGCTTCAAGGAGTTCCCTGGCATGGCACTTCTTTAAACAATGTGCTGACGACAAGACCCGAGTGGTTTGCATGCTGTGCCATCAGAGAGTGAAGCGAGGCATTAACGTTCTGAACCTTAGCACAACCTGCATGACCAGGCATCTACATGCAAAGCATGAACTGCAGTGAAGTAAACACCTTAAAAGCAAGGAACTCACTCTGGCTCCCCTGCTCCATCTTCTGCTGCTGCCTCGGCCTCTTCCTCCGCCTCGGGAGGAACGTTGGCACCTGCCGCCCACCAAACAGAGGATGTGCCACCGACACCACCACCTGCATCACCAAGCATCTCCACCATGTCACACGGCAGCGTTCAGCTCTCCATCTCACAAACCTTGGAGAAAAAGCGTAAATTCCCTCCTAGCCACCCTCGAGCCCTAGGACTGAATGCCAGCATTTCTAAAATACTGGCCTTTGAAATGCTGTCATTCAGGCTGGTGGACACAGCCAGCTTCAAACAGCTAATGTCCATGGCTGTCCCACAGTATGTTGTTCCCAGCTGCCAATACTTCTCCAAGACAGCCGTGCCTTCCCTGCACAACCAAGTATCCGATAAAATCAAGTGTGCACTGCGCAACGTCATCTGTGACAAGGTCCACCTAACCACAGATACGTGGACCAGTAAGCACGGCCAGGGACGCTATATCTCCCTGACTGCACACTGGGTAAATTTAGTGGCGGCTGGGCCCCAGGCGGAGAGTTCCTTTGCGCACGTCCTTCCGCCGCCAAGGATCGCAGGGCATAATTCTTTGCCTCCTGTAGCCTCCTCCTTCTACTCGGCTTCCTCCTCCTCTGCTTCTACCAGCTCATCCAGTCAGCCTCACATCCTGAAGAGGAGGAGGAAGAGGTCGTATACACGCCTCACCAGGAGGGTAAATATGTGCACACACCAATATAAATCGGTACACAAAACATATTCAAAAATATCACACGATCCCTGAACAATAGCAGACCTTAGTTAACATGGCTGCCCGTTTAGCTAAGCAGGTTTTGCACCTCGTTTCCAAAGCGATTATGCCTGGGGGACGGTTTTTGTTGGTCTGCAATAGTACGTTCCTGTTAAGGGGAGCACCCAGGAATTTTGTATAGTGGGGTCGGAATAAAAAAGCTACGGCAATTGTTATCAGCCCTCCTACATATAATAGGCCACTCCCAACAAACAATGTACAGCTGAAATTATATTGTTGAGGATGAAGGTAAGAGTCTTACCCTCATCCTACATAGACGCACTTTACTCAGTATTCAGGGCCCCGACATAAAGCTCCTGTACTTACTGTGAGGCAGTGACAGGCCTCATGGCTGATAGGAGAGAGCGATGGCAGGTACGTGTCACCGAGGTTGCTGGCCTCGGTGGGGTGAGAGCAGATTTTGTTGTCTGCAGCAGCTAGTGCTGTCAGACTCTGTTAGTTAGTTTGGCTGCAAAGCCAATCCGGGCCGGCTCTTACTGGGAGTAGGCAAGAGCTGGGTGGGTGCCTACTCCCCACGGTCCAGTCCGGACTTTATCCGGCCCTTTAAAAGGCAGCCTCCTTAGCAGCTGGGGGTGATTTTCCTGGAGCTGCTAATAGTGCTGGGAGCTGAGGGCTGTTGTTTGGGACCCACGGCTGGAGCCAAGCTGGAGGGCTCAGACCCCTGTGAAACCGAACAGGCTGCCTGGAAAAGCCGCACGGGTGCGGTGTGTGTGAACAGTGTTGTAGGTGAGTCAGGGACACACTGTGTTAAGTTAGAGCCCAGCCGGGCAGGTGTTTGTTTTGCATTTCATTTATTTATGTTGATGCTGAGACAATAAAGCGATGTTTGGCCCCTAAAGCTGCAGTGGACAACAGTCTGTATGTGAGCGATCCTCGAGACCAGAGCTAAACCCCACATTTGGTGTCGGATGCGGGCAAGTCGTCCCTGCTGGAAAAGGCAAAGTGTTGCTAGGGGCAACGACCTGACTGAGAAGAGCAGGTGCTGTGAAAGTTGCCAAGGAATTGCTGTTTTGCTATGCAGTGATTTAAAGGGCCGGAAGCCTGTTTGTCTAGTGAAGCAAGTGCCGCTCATGCGATTGTGGACTGTTTTTCCTGACACAATGGAGGCGGTTGTAAAAGCCCTTGTGGAGGCTAACTTGCAGCACCAGGAGACCAACCAGCTACTACTTCAGCACGTGTGGCGGAAGCTGCTTGTACCAATGGTGATACCGTATGTGAGAAGTGGCCCGGTTTGGCGGAAAACCAAGGCCACTGAGGGTGTAATGGAGCAGCTGGTGCTGGAGACTGATCGGTTGGTGAGAAAGCCGAGTGCGGCACTTGGAGTGGCGGCTCTGAGTGCAGTGTTGGAGGAGAATATGCATGCCGTTGCCAAGGGCAACCGTCGGGAAGACAAAGAGCTGGAGAGTGGTGCGTTTCTCAGGAGTGCCTATTTTCCCTGCGACTGTGCACAGAATCTTAAAGGGTGCGGCTGGAATGTCCGTCCGGGAAAAGACAGGAGACAAGTCCAAGGCGTCTCCCATGGCTACTACTGCATTGAGGAGACGGGTGATGACCGTGCCGAGTCAGTGACGACAATCGGTAAGACTGTTCCGGTTGATTATTTTGTGGCAGACCCAGTGACAGTGAGCCGGCGGCAGTTGCTACCTGCCGGGCCGGTGAGTGATAAGCGCTGCAGCGTAAAAATGTCTCAAAAAGAGTGACTATAGGAAAAATGCTGTGTCTGAACAGGCGGGAAGGCCTGTTGCGGTTGCTCCATCGCAGGAACCTGCAGAGGAGAAGCTCAGGGTGTTGTCTAAAGTGCCTGTGACCAAGGCTAGATTTGGGATGGCGAAAATCAGAGATCCCATGCTAGCCTGGGTGCGAGGTAGAATGATAACTGTCCGGGACAATTATGTGAATACTGTGGACTATCCGGTGGTCCTCACGGAGGGTGAGACCACGGTGGGAACAGGGACTGATGGAGTTGATGTTGCAAATGTGCTCATGCATGATGTAATGTGGGGCAATGGAGACACTTCTGTGGGAAGTAATGAAGCTCCTACAGAACCTGTACCTGTCCCTTTAAATGAAGGTGTAAGGCAAATGCAAATAGAAAGCAATGGTTTAAGTGAAATGACCATTAGAAATAATGGTGCAGACACGGTGCCAAGGGAAGGTGCAAAGTTTGTTGAAATGTGTAATGATATGTGTGACGATGATATACCTGCTCCTTTAAAGGGTGTGATCAGGGAAGAAGCTCCCCCTGTTGGTAAAAATGTGGATGGTATAAAAATGCTAATTGATGTTGAGAGCTCACAACTGAGGAAACCACTGTGAAAAATGTGCAAGTACATGGGGCAGGCCTAGAGGGTGTACCACACGTACTAGAAGTGGATATGCAGTCTCCACAGATCTCCATGGTTAATAAAATGTCCCAGGTGGGGATTAGCTCATCGGTGCCCCTAGAGGACAGGATTGAGAATGACACGAGCGGTATATATAACGCACGTTCTGTGACCGATAGCAACTCAGAGAGAGAACTGCCATGTCGAGGTCTCGCCAAACTAAAGTGGTTACTAGTAGCGACCAGGTGACAGTTATATCTGACGAGACGAGAGTTCAGTCGGGTGACGTCAGCCTAGTGTCTGAAGCTCGTATCCAGACAGTCTTAGATGACCTGACAGGACAGTACAGCTGCAAACAGGAGGCTGACCTCCCTCTCGCCCCATGGTCCCTAGATACGATAGAGAAGGGACTAGCTGTCGTCACAGAGTCACCGAAGAAGGCTGCAGAAGGGTCAAAGAGGAGACCCGGAAAAGGCGAGTGAACTGAAGGGTCTACCTCCTGGTGTCCTGGGGAGGGGAAAAGACTCCAGAAAGACACAAAAGTCTATAGTAGACCTCAACAATGGGTTTGAAGAGTCCCTGGGTGAAAATCCCACAGAGTGTCTAAAGAAGAATGGTGGTACTCCTACAACTGCTGTTACCCCAGAACAGAGTGAAGAGCAGCTGGACCAGAAGGCCCAAGAGCGGGCGCTGCTAACAAGCTGGTGGGGAAAACTGAGAAGACGACCAAGGCCCTCTCCTTGGCTAGAGCCCTTGAAAAAGCGCCTAAGGAGCGAGATGAATTGGAGTGGCTGAACAAGCAACTCAGAGCAGAGATGGAAGATCTCAGGAGCTCAAAAGATGACGTCTATGAGTTGGAGAGGCCTAAGCGTTCTCCTGCGCAGCAGGTGGAAGAAAATGAGATACCTGAAGAGGAAGCTCCTCTAAAAGATGCCAAGAAGTCAGAGCCTGTTAGGAATGGGTCTGGAGATGGTGGCGCCGTGGTGCCGGCCGAGGCAGAGAAGGTGAAAGATGTATCTGCTGAACCAGATGATGGTGCTGAGGTGGATGCAGAAGCCCAGAGACTCGTGGCAGTGTGTGGCCAGGACCTGGTCGTGAAAGACATTCCCTCTGCTGTCAATGCCTTCCAGAAAGCCAGCAGTCTGCTGGGGAAGAAATACGGGGGACCGACGACCAGTATGAGGGTGCTGTCTACTCCGATGGGCTGACTCTCCTGAATCCTGCCCGAAAGGAGAACCATATCCTGGATAAACCTTGGCAGGGATTGCCAGAAGATGATGAGTCTGATACGGACTCTGATGTCCCAAGTACCTCCGTCCTTAAAGAGAAAGAGGAGGAGGCGGAGCTAAGAATGCAAGTATGTGATGCTGTGTCCGAGAAGGATGAAAAGCCTATCAAAGTGACTGAAGACTCCAAAAGAGACTCAAAGGCTGAAGAAGCTGATGCTGATGAGGTGGAGTGGGAGAAGTCCTCAGATGTTCCCAAGACCAAAGATAAGGCTAAAGAAGAGTCGGCCGAAGTGAGGGAACAGTTCAGTCGAGAGATGCAGCAGTCCAAGAAAGGATGTGAGGAACATGTGCTGATGCGAAATGTGGAGAGAAAAAGAAAAAGCGAAAGAGAGAGGCCACGGGTGCGAGCGCATCATCCTCATTCGTGAAAGAGAGCACCGGGTCATGAGATGGGCAAGAAAATCCCGTAGGTCTTATCTGCCCCGTACTAAACTCATGCGGGTGAGAAACCAAGCGCTGTTAGCCTGGGTCTGGCGGAATAAGGGGAAGACTGTAGGCCAGGTCAATGCCCTCTCACGAGCGTCTTGGTTGGGTGCTAGTGTTCACCCCTACGGGGTTGAACAAAGGGGGATATGTGAGGCAGTGACAGGCCTCATGGCTGATAGGAGAGAGCGATGGCAGGTACGTGTCACCGAGGTTGCTGGCCTCGGTGGGGTGAGAGCCGGATTTTGTTGTCTGCAGCAGCTAGTGCTGTCAGACTCTGTTAGTTAGTTTGGCTGCAAAGCCAATCCGGGCCGGCTCTTACTGGGAGTAGGCAAAGAGCTGGGTGGGTGCCTACTCCCCACGGTCCAGTCCGGACTTTATCCGGCCCTTTAAAAGGCAGCCTCCTTAGCAGCTGGGGGTGATTTTCCTGGAGCTGCTAATAGTGCTGGGAGCTGAGGGCTGTTGTTTGGGACCCACGGCTGGAGCCAAGCTGGAGGGCTCAGACCCCTGTGAAACCGAACAGGCTGCCTGGAAAAGCCGCACGGGTGCGGTGTGTGTGAACAGTGTTGTAGGTGAGTCAGGGACACACTGTGTTAAGTTAGAGCCCAGCCGGGCAGGTGTTTGTTTTGCATTTCATTTATTTATGTTGATGCTGAGACAATAAAGCGATGTTTGGCCCCTAAAGCTGCAGTGGACAACAGTCTGTATGTGAACGATCCTCGAGACCAGAGCTAAACCCCCACATTACACTCACACTGTCCCCCTCATGTTAAAAGAGGAGTGGAGGAGGAGAAGCTGCGCGATTTTAACGGAGTGTAGGTCCGGGTGGGGGTACAGAGAGATCCTCCGCTCTCCTCCCTCCCCAGATCCTAGTAATCATGCTCCCTTTAGCCCCCAGTAGCAGTAGTAAAGCTCACCATAATGTAGTAGTAATACTTTTCCTTATAATATAACTAAAAATCAAATAACCCTGCTTAGTGCCCACAGTTCAGCTAATGTCCCCATAATGTATGCCAGTATAAAATACTCCTATATAGTGCCCCAGTAAATGACCCCATAGTTCTCCACTGCCCAATAGTGCCCCCAAATAATGTTCCTATAGTGCCACCAGATGCCCCATATTAATTAATTTGCCCCATACTGCCATCCATTTCTTTGCTGGGCTTCTACCAGCAAATAGGCCTGAAGCCTATAGTGGTGATAGGCGGCGGGGCAGTGAACGATGCGCTCCCGTGCCCGCTGCAGCCTAATTAGAACCAGGGCCGTGCCGCCTATGGCGGTCGGTAGCGGCCCTGGGGGATAAAAAGGGGGTCCAGACCTGTTGGACCACCCTTGGGTGCGCCACTGTCCCTGTGCATCAAGTCATGTCCCACTATGACGTACTATTGTGGGCTGGCCGTTAAGTGGTTAAAATGCCAACAATGAGGGGAAAACAGAAACTACAGTAATAGAAAACAATATAATTGCAACCAAACTCTGTAAACTACCAAAAAGTATTAACAAACCAAATAACATTATGCCATACCCGAACTCTCACAAAGTAAACCAAAATATTAGTAACATAAAAATCTATAGCTACTGAGTTAAGATTTAAATAGGCGGTTTTAAACTCATACTCCACACTAAGCACTAATTGTCTTGTAACCTGAAATGCAGTAATTGTTTGTTTATTTATTTATTTTTACAGTTGTGAACAAGTGTGTCCGCCAAATGGCCAGGATGGAGCGGGAGTACAGGAGGGAGTTGGAGGAGGTGGCCAAGCAGCAGCGGCGGCTGTTGCGAAAGATGCAGGAGATGGATAGGAGGCATCTCCGTGAAATGGCCAAGATGAGGGAGCTGCTGGCCTGGCTAAAAAAATTGCCATAGAGGCCTATTGTACTTATTTTTTCTATAATGTTATTTATAAATAGTTTATTAACCGTTATAACTTGTGCTTTCGTTTTTCTAATGTTATGTTACAGTGTAATTTTATAACTTAGTTGTAAGGCCTCTTCAGTCTAGGGTCAGACTTATCTGGATCAGGACAGACAGTAGGAGGCACACGGTAACACTGTAGTATAAGGCCCACACATAACTCAGCAGTGTCAGGACATACAGAAGCAAGTATTGTTAACGGTGAAGTATGAAGCCCACACCATCTGCTGTTAGACGTAATCCAGCGTGTGTGCGGTGCTGGTCATGTATGGGTGGGAAGAGCGGTGGTACACCCTCATCCTCCTCCATCACCTCCAAAAGCTTCCTGCATTGCCTTCCCAAGATGTCCCACTCACAGTCGCTGTCTAACAGGAGCAGGGAGGATTCCAGGGGGGTTGGTCCTGCAGGAGGCGGAGAGCAGCAGTTGCTGCTGCTCAGAGCCGGGCCAGAGGACTCTGTGGCACAGTATTGTGCCACTAGAGCCACAACTGCCTCGCCACCCTGAGAGGTATCGGCGGGGCGGCTGCTAAGGGCCAAAAAATCAATGAGTTGTATGATCAAGAAATCCACACCCGCACTGACCGCCCCTTTATTTTTGATCTCCATAGTAACCGCCCATTTAACAGCGCCCATATGTTTAATAGTGGCCCCTGCCCCCCATGCATGTAGCAGTGTAGATGTGGCATTATCTGACTCAATATTTTAGGAGTCTCAGGACATGCAAAGTGGCAAAACCTTGGATCAGTTGTTATGGTAACCAGTCCAGGAGTTGGACCCGCGAGCTTCTAGTGGTTGACATGTGACCATGTAAATTGCAGTTGCCAGCCTTGTATTGACTGTAATGGATGTCATTTTTGGGAATAGCGCTGAAATGGTACGTCCTAGAGAGCAGAGACCCCCGCAAGTATTGATTCCATGTACTAAGGGATGTGTACACCAAGTATCGTTGAAATCGATGGTTGCATGTTTGAGTATTTGTGGAACATACACAGATGCATACATACATATATACATTATTTTACATACATACAGTATATATCTATGTGTGTTGTGGGGAGTCGCTCTGGTAGACAGCGGTGCGGGTGCAGTTTAGAGGCAAAACAAGGAGTCCAGATTGTGCAACAAACAGTGTTTTATTCACACTTGCACACAAAATGAAAAACAGTCTCTTGGTGACAGTTCACACACAACGGAAATAACGTAGCCAAACAAAAACAGTCCAACACAGGTTCAGTCACCTGGGAGGTGTAGGTGCAGGTTCGCACCACGCTGTCGGCCCAGCCGCAGGAGAATCCAGCTTCAGGTAGCCAGGAACAAAATACCTCCTTGCTGAGCTCTTTCCTCCTGGACAGAGAACTCCCAGCCCTGTTAGCAGCTCCAGGATAATCACACTCCCCAGACACAGCTGCTGGCTGCGTTTTATATCCAGCCCAAAACATGGACTGGACCGTGGGGAGCAGCCACCCACCCTACTCTTTAGCTGCTCCCAGTAAGAGCCGGCCCGGATCGGCTTTGCAGCCATGCTATTTAACAAAGCCAAACAGCACTAGCTGCTGCAGACAAAAACCCGGCTCTCACCTCACCGAGGCCAGCAACCTCGGTGACACGTACCTGCCATCACATATGACACCTTGCACCTTACCACAGTGTATATATATATATACACTCACCTAAAGAATTATTAGGAACACCATACTAATACGGTGTTGGACCCCCTTTGCCTTCGGAACTGCCTTAATTCTACGTGGCATTGATTCCACAAGGTGCTGATAGCATTCTTTAGAAATGTTGGCCCATATTGATAGGATAGCATCTTGCAGTTGATGGAGATTTGAGGGATGCACATCCAGGGCACGAAGCTTCCATTCCACCACATCCCAAAGATGCTCTATTGGGTTGAGATCTGGTGACTGTGGGGCCATCTTAGTACAGTGAACTCATTGTCATGTTCAAGAAACCAATTTGAAATGAATCGAGCTTTGTGACATGTTCATTATCCTGCTGGAAGTAGCCATCAGAGGATGGGTACATGGTGGTCATGAAGGGATGGACAAGGTCAGAAACAATTCTCAGGTAGCCCGTGGCATTTAAACTATGGCTAATTGGCACTAAGAGGCCTAAAGTGTGCCCAGAAAAACTCCCCACACAATTACACCACCACCACCAGCCTGCACAGTGGTAACAAGGCATGATGGATACATGCTCTCATTCTGTTTACGCCAAATTCGGACTCTACCATTTGAATGTCTCAACAGAAATCGAGACTCATCAGACCAGGCAACATTTTTCCAGTCTTCAACAGTCCAATTTTGGTGAGCTCGTGCAAATTGTAGCCTCTTTTCCTATATGTAGTGGAGATGAGTGGTACCCGGTGGGGTCTTCTGCTGTTGTAGCCCATCCGCCTCAAGGTTGTGCGTGTTGTGGCTTCACAAATGCTTTGCTGCATACCTCGGTTCTAACGAGTGGTTATTTCAGTCAACGTTGCTCATCTATCAGCTTGAATCAGTCAGCCCATTCTCCTCTGACCTCTAGCATCAACAAGGCATTTTCGCCCACAGGACTGCCGCATACTGGATGTTTTTCCCTTTTCACACCATTCTTTGTAAACCCTAGAAATGGTTGTGCGTGAAAATCTCAGTAACTGAGCAGATTGTGAAATACTCAGACCTGCCCGTCTGGCACCAACAACCATGCCACCCTCAAAATTGCTTAAATCACCTTTCTTTCCCATTCTGATTTCAGGAGATTGTCTGGACCAGGACCACACCCCTAAATGCATTGAAGCAGCTGCCATGTGATTGGTTGACTAGATAATTGCATTAATGAGAAATAGAACAGGTGTTCCTAATAATTCTTTAGGTGAGTTTATATATATGAATAACGCCAGGGCGTAGCTATATGGGGTGCAGAGGTAGCAGTTGCTAATGGGCCCAGGAGCCTGAGGGGGCCCAAAGACCCTTGTGTCGCATAAGAAGACACTGGTATTACGCTGGGTTCACACTTGGGTGTTTTACAGTGCGTTCAAATGCGCTGTAAAACGCTCAACAGGTGAAAAACCATGTTTCCCTATGGGCATGGTTCTCACCTGAGCGCTTTACAGCGCATTTGAAAGAGCTGTAAACACTCTACGCCCAAAGAAGTACAGGATCTTCTTTGGGGCGTAGCGTTGCGCGTCCCCATAGGGATATATAGCGCAAACGCGCGCCGACGCGCAATCTTTACTTTAATTTTCGCAATGCGAAAATAGAAGTAAAGATCGCACGTCGTACGCCGCGAGCGGGACGCGCTGGTGTGAACCCAGCGTTATAGAAAGTGCATGCTGGTCAAGTTACACCTCTGGCCAGGGCGTAACTATAGGGGAAGCGGCTGATTTGGTGCCCAAACTCAGTAGGGGCCCACCCAGGTATTGTCAGGGCCCTCTCAACAGTATTATACAATGATATTATATACAGAAACAATGTACGAAATGGACGGAGGAGCTTCCGGGTCTCATCGCAGAGAGCGATCGTGACTAGCCAAAGGAGAGGGGTTGCATGGGAGGAGTGGGTTGTGTAGAAGTTTGTGGGGGGTAGTTGTGGGGGTAGGAGGGCCCATTCAAAAATTTGCTGTGGGGCCCAGTCCTTTCTCATTACGCCACTGAATAACGCTATACTCTACATATTCGCTCTCAGTCAAAAAGCGGGAAGGAATCATGTGTGGTCACACTCTGGCCAAATCAAAAAAATAAAAAATTACGACTATTCTAAAATAGAAATATATATCATTATATTCAACATAATGCTAATACTATATATTTTCAGAATATTCAGGAATATTCTATGACACGAAAAAATGCACAAGGAAAGATGCCTATAGACAGCTAAGTTTGTATTCGCAATGAAAGAATATAGAAAAAGTGGCAAGTAATATTATCGCATATGCGAATAAAAACTTGGTCTCTATAGTCAACTTTCCAATTAATGTTTTTATTATTGCGAACAAAATTAATAATTTTGTTCGCAATAATATTATCGAATATGGAGAATAGTATTCGGATCATATGCGATGATATTACTTACTTACTACTACCTTTTTTAATAAATATAGTATAATTATTATACTTGATAATCATTATAATTATTTGATTTATTTAAAAAAAAGTGGCAAAGTAATATAATCGCATAGCGAATTAAACAAAGCTGTAGTCAGTCAACTTTCCTATTTGATTGCTAGAATTAGCGAAGTGAATAGGGTAGCTGAAATGAAGATGTAAAATACTTCGTTATCTTCGTTTTGAGGAATATGACGAATACATTCGTCATATTCGCTATTCGCTATTCGCTAATTCTACCAAGCCAACCAAAAACTTCCGTGCTCATGGAGCGTCCCCATCACCATGGGAACGTCTCCATATACTAAAATGTACTGTCGGATTTGAGGAATTACGTTAAAATCGCAATGCGATTAATTCAAGTTATATTAATCGCATTGCGATTTCAACTTAGAGCTGGGTTTATAATGGGTCAGCTTGCTAGAATGAACGAAGTTAACGAATATGGAATATAGCAGCAGTGCTAAGTTGAATTCGCAATGCGATTAATTTAACTTGAAGTAATCGCATTGCGATTTCAACTTAGCACTGCTAGTGCTATATTCCATATTCGTTAATTCTAGCCTATGTAAGATAGCAGTGCTAAGTTGTAATCGCAATGCGATTAATATAACTTGAATTAATCGCATTGCGATTTCAACGTAATTCCTCAAATCCGACACATTTTAGTATATGGAGACGTTCCCATGGTGATGGGGACGCTCCATGAGCACGGAAGTCGGCAGAAGCGGCAACGGGCACTGACTAGAGCAGCCAGGAAGCCAGGAATCCTCAGGACAGGTAAGAACTACTTTTGGGAAGTGGGAAAGAAAAATATAACAAAAAAAACAAAAAACACGAATATTCGAAATAGCGAATTTATAGCGCTATATTCAAAATATTCGCGAATTAGCGAAGTGCCGATATTCGAATATTCGCGCTCAACACTACTGCTCGCCTGTCTGCGCTACAGAGGAACTTCGGCCTTCCCGCTCACCGCCTCATATGCGACATGCCCACCAGGTGGAACTCCACCTTGCACATGCTGGAGAGACTGTGCGAGCAGCAGCAGGCTATAGTGGAGTTTCAGCTGCAGCACGCACGCGTCAGTTGCCCTGCGGAACAGCACCACTTCACCACCAATGATTGGGCCTCCATGCGAGACCTGTGTGCCCTGTTGCGCTGTTTCGAGTACTCCACCAACATGGCCAGTGGCGATGACACCTTTATCAGCGTTACAATACCACTTCTATGTCTCCTTGAGAAAACGCTTAGGGCGATGATGGAAGAGGAGGTGGCCCAGGAGGAGGAGGAGGAGGATGAGGGGTAGTTTGCAGCACACTCAGGCCGATCTGTTAGAAGTGGCTCAGAGGGAGGTTTTTTGCAGCAGCAGAGGCCAGGTACAAATGTGGCCAGCCAGGGCCCACTACTGGAGGACGAAGAGGATGAGGAGGAGGTGGAGGAGGATGAGGATGAAGCAGTTTCACAGCGGGGTGGCACCCGACACTGCTCAGGCCCATCACTAGTGCATGGCTGGGGGATACGGAGGATCGATGACGATACGCCTCCCACAGAGGACAGCTTGTCCTTACTTCTGGGGAGCCTGGCACACATGAGCGACTAAATGCTGCAGTGCCTGCGCAACGACAGCAGAGTTGCCCACGTTTTAATGTGTGCGGACTACTTGGTTGCCACCCTGCTGGATCCCCGGTACAAAGACAATGTGCCTACCTTACTTCCTGCACTGGAGCGTGATAGGAAGATGCGCGAGTACAAGCGCACACTGGTAGACGCGCTCCTGAGAGCATTCCCAAATGTCACAGGGGAACAGGTGGAAGCCCAAGGTGAAGGCAGAGGAGGAGCAAGAGGTTGCAAATGCAGCTGTGTCACGGCCAGCTCCTCTGAAGGCAGGGTTAGCATGGCAGAAATGTGGAAAAGTTTTGTCTCCACGCCACAGCTTACTGCACCACCACCTGATACGGAACGTGTTAGCAGGAGGCAGCATTTCACTAACATGGTTGAACAGTACGTCTGCACACCCCTCCACGTACTGACTGATGGTTCGGCCCCATTCAACTTCTGGTTCTTCAAATTGTCCACGTAGCCAGAGTTAGCATCTGAACGTGTATTCAGCGCGGCAGGGGCGTCATTACTGACAAACGCAGCCGCCTGTCCACAGCCAACGTGGACAAGCTGACGTTCCTAAAAATGAACCAGGCATGGATCTCACAGGACCTGTCCCTTACTTGTGCAGAATAGACATTTATAACTGCCTCCCCTAAACCATGTATTCTGGTACTCCGGGCACTTCTTTATTGAATCCTCATTTTTTAACTTTACTATGATCTAGCAGTGCAACCCAAAGTTGACTGAACCACTCCTCAATCTGGGTGCCGGGGCCTAAATAACTAAAAGTGGCCTTCTCCAGTGGTGGGTGATATGACACCATATTCGTTGCTGTGGGACCTCTCTCCTCTGTTTGGTTGCTGGGGCCAAAGTAACTGAAAGTGGCCTTCTCCAGTGGTGGGTGATATGACACCTTATTCCTTGCTGTGGGACCTCTCTCCTCTGTCTGGGTGCTGGGGCCTAAATAACTGAAAGTGGCCTTCTCCAGTGGTGGGTGATATGACGCATGCTTCTCTGCTATGGGACCTCTCTCCAATTGATATTGGTTAATTTTTATTTATTTTATTTTATTTTAATTCATTTCCCAATCCACATTAGTTTGCAGGGCATTTACCTACATTTTGCTGCCTTTGCAGCCCTCTAGCCTGTTCCTGGACTATTTTACAGCCTTTTAGTGCCTAAAAGTTCGGGTCCCCATTGACTTCAATGGGGTTCGGGTTCGGGATAAAGTTCGGGTCGAGTTCGGATCCCGAACCCGAACATTTTCGGGAAGTTCGGCCGAACTTCTCAAACCCGAACATCCAGGTGTTCGCTCATCTCTACCAGTAACAAGTACCTCTCCATGCCCACATGTGCCATTAACAAGTGCCTCCACCCAATCATGTGCCAGTAAGAATTTCCCCATATTGTCCACCAATAATGTGCCAGTAAGAAGTGTACCTCCATGCCCCCAATGAGCCAGTAACAAGTTCCTCTCCATGCCCACCCTTGTGTCAGTAACAAGTGCCTCTCCATGCCCCCCCATGTGCCAGTAACAAGTGAATCTCCATGCCATTGCATGTGCCAGTAACAATTGCCTCTCCATTCCCCCCTATTTGCCAGTTACAAATACCTCTCCATGGCCCCCCATCATGTGCCAGTAATAAATGCCTCTCCATGTCCCCCCCATGTGCCAGTTAAAAGTGCCTCTCCATGCCCCCCCATTTGCCAGTAACAAGTGCCTCTCCATGGCGCCCCATCATTTGCCACTAACTAATGCCTCTCCATGTCCCCCCATGTGCCAGTAACAAGTGCCTCTCCATTACCCCCCCATGTGCCAGTAATAAGTTACTCTCCATGCCCCCATGTGCCAGTGAGAGGTGCCTCTACATTCCCACCATCATGTGCCAGTAAAAGTGCATCCCCCCACAATATCCCAGAAACCAGTGGCGTAACTAGAGGTGTATGGGCCCCAGGGAAAACTTTGTAATCCCGTCCATGCCCCTCCCCATTTGCCAGAAACAAGTGCCTCTCCATGCCCCCATGTGCCAGTAACAAGCGCCACTCCATGCCCCCCATGTGTCAGTAACAAGTACCTCTCTATGCCCCACCTATGCTAGTAACAAATGCCTCTCCTTGCCCCCCCATGTGCCAGTAACAAATGCCTCTCCATGGCCCCCAACTGTCAGTAACAAGTGCCTCTCCATGCTCCCCATGTGCCAGTAACAATTGTCTCTCCATAGCCCTCCCATCATGTGCCAGTAACAAGTGCCTCCCCCAATCATGTGCCAGTAAGAAGTGTCCCCATAGTGCACTCCAATAATGTGCCAGTAAGAGTTGTATCTCCATGCCCCCGATGTGCCTGTAACAGGTGCCTCTCTATGCCCCCATGTGTCAGCAACAAGTGCCTTTCCATTCCCCCATGTGCCAGTAACAAGTGCCTCTCCATGCCCCCCCATTTGCAAGTAACAAGTGCCTCTCCATGCGCCCCATGTGCCAGTTACAAGTGCCTCTCCATGGCCTCCCATCATATGTCAGTAACAAATGCCTCTCCTTTTCCCCCTATGTGCCAGTAACAAGTGCCTCTCCATGACCCCAGCCATGTGCCAGTAACAAGTTCCTCCCATGCCCCACCATGTGCCAGTAACAAGTGCCTCTCAATGCCCACCATGTGCCAGTAACAAGTGCCGCTCAACCCCATCCCATGTGCCAGTAACAAGTGCCTCTCCATGCCCCCATGTGCTAGTAACAAGTGCCTCTCCATGCCCCCCATGTGCTAGTAACAAGTGCCTCCCCAATCATGTGCCAGTAAGAATTGACCCCATATTGCCCCCAATAATGTGCCAGTAAGAAGTGTATCTCCATGCCCCCAAAGAGCCAGTAACAACTGCCTCTCCCTGCCCTCCCATGTGCTAGTAACAGGTGCCTCTCCATGCCCCCCATGTGCCAGTAACAAGTGACTCTCGATGCCTTCGCATGTGCCAGTAACAAGTGTCTCTCCATGCCCCCCGCATTTGCCAGTAACAAGTGCCTCTCCTTGCCCCCCATTTGCCAGAAGCACTTGCATCTCCATGCCTCTACATGTGCCAGTAACAAGGGCCTCTCCATGCCCCCCATGTGCCAGTAACAAGAGCCTCTCCATGACGCCCATGTGCCAGTAACAAGTGCCTCTCCTTGTCCCCCATGTGCCAGTAACAAGAGCCTCTCCATTACGCCAATGTGCCAGTAACAAGTGCCTCTCCATGCCCCCCTATGTGCCAGTAACATGTGCCTCTCCATGCCCCCCATGTGCCAGTAACAAGTGCCTCTCCATGCCCCCCCCATGTGCCAGTAACAAGTGCCTCTCCATGACCCAGCCATGTGCCAGTAACAAGTTCCTCCCATGCCCCACCATGTGCCAGTAACAAGTGCCTCTCAATGCCCACCATGTGCCAGTAACAAGTGCCGCTCAACCCCATCCCATGTGCCAGTAACAAGTGCCTCTCCATGCCCCCCATGTGCTAGTAACAAGTGCCTCTCCATGCCCCCATGTGCTAGTAACAAGTGCCTCCCCAATCATGTGCCAGTAAGAATTGACCCCATATTGCCCCCAATAATGTGCCAGTAAGAAGTGTATCTCCATGCCCCCAAAGAGCCAGTAACAACTGCCTCTCCCTGCCTCCCCATGTGCTAGTAACAGGTGCCTCTCCATGCCCCCCATGTGCCAGTAACAAGTGACTCTCGATGCCTTCGCATGTGCCAGTAACAAGTGTCTCTCCATGCCCCCGCATTTGCCAGTAACAAGTGCCTCTCCTTGCCCCCCATTTGCCAGAAGCACTTGCATCTCCATGCCTCTACATGTGCCAGTAACAAGGGCCTCTCCATGCCCCCCATGTGCCAGTAACAAGAGCCTCTCCATGACGCCAATGTGCCAGTAACAAGTGCCTCTCCATGCCCCCTATGTGCCAGTAACAAGTGCCTCTCCATGCCCCCCATGTGCCAGTAACAAGTGCCTCTCCATGCCCCCCCCATGTGCCAGTAACAAGTGTCTCTCCATAGCCCCCCCATTATGTGCCAGTAAGAAGTGTCTCCCCCCTAATCATGTGCCAGTAAGAATTGTCCCCATAGTGCCCCCCAATAATCTGCCAGTAAGAGTTGTATCTCAATGCCCACCATGTGCCAGTAGTAAGTAGCTCTCCACCCTCCCCATATGCCAGTAACAAGTGCCTCTCCATGGCCCAGACATAATGTGCCATTAACAAGTGCTCTCCATGCCCCCACATGTGCCAGTAACAAGTGTCTCTCCAAGGCCCCCCCATCATGTGCCAGTAACAAGTGCCTCTCCTTCACCCCCCCCCCATGTGCCAATAACCATTGCCACTTCATGCCCCTCATGTGCCAGTAAAAAGTGCCTCTCCATGCCCCCCATGTGCTAGTAACAACTGCCTCTCCATGCCTCCCCATTTGCCAGTAAAATTGCCTCTCCATGCCCTCCCCATATGCCAGTAAGAGGTGCCTCTCCAGGCCTCCCCATTTGTAAGTAACAAGTGCCTCTCCATGCCCCCCCATGTTCCAGTAACAAGTGCCTCTCCATGGACCCCCATGTGCCTCTCCATGGACCCCCAAGTGCATGTTCATGGCCCCCCATGTGTCAGTAACAAGGGCCTCTCCATGCCCCCCGCCGCCTGTGCCACTAACAAGTTCCTCTCCCTGCCCCCATCATGTGCCAGTAAGAAGTGCATCTTCCTCCCCCCAATGTCCCTTTAAACAGTGGTGTAACTAGAGGTGTATGGGCCCCAGGGCAAACTTTGTATTCCCCGCATGCCCACCCCCCATTTGCCAGTAACAAGTGCCTCTCCATGCCCCCATGTGCCAGTAACAAGTGCCTCTCCAAGGACCCCCCCTATCATGTGCCAGTAACAAGTGCCTCTCCATGCTTCTCATGTGCCAGTAACAAGTGCCTCTCCATGCCCTCAATGTGCCAGTAACAAGTGCCTCTCCATACCCCCCATGTGCCAGTAATAAGTGCCTCTTCATGGCCCCCACATCATGTTTCAGTAACAAGTGCCTCCCCCAATCATGTTCCAGTAAGAAGTGTCCCCATAGTGCCCCTCAATAATGGGCCAGTAAGAGGTGTATCTCCACGCCCCCGATGTGCCAGTAACAAGTTACTCACCATGCCCTCATGTGCCAGTAACAAGTGCCTCTCCATGCCCCCATGTGCCAGTAACAAGCGCCTCTTCATGGCCCCCATGTGCCAGTAACAAATGCCTCACCCCAATCCTGTGCGAGTAAGAATTGCCCCCATATTGCCCCCCTAATAATGTGCCAGTAACAAGTGCCTCTCCATTCCCACCCATGTTTCAGTAACAAATGCCTCTCCATGCCCCCATGTGCCAGTAACAATTGCCTCTCCATGCCCCCCATGTGCCAGTAACAAGTGACTCTCCATGCATTCCCATGTGCCAGTAACAAGTTCCTCTCCATGCCCCCCATTTGCCAGTAGCAAGTGCCTCTCCATGCCCCCCATGTGCCAGTTACAAGTGCCTCTCCATGGCACCCCATCATATGCCAGTAACAAAGGCCTCTCCATGTCCCCCCCATGTGCCAGTAACAAGTGACTCTCCATGCCCCACATGTGCCAGGTAACAAGTGTCTCTCCATGGCCCCCATCATGTGCCAGTAACAAATGCCTCTCCATGTCCCCCCATGTGCCAGTAACAAGTGCCTCTCCATGGCCCAGACATATGTGCCAGTAACAAGTGCCTCTCCATGCCCCCACATGTGCCAGTAACAAGTGCCTCTCCATGGCCCCCATCATGTGCCAGTAACAAGTGCCTCTCCTTCACCCCCCATGTGCCAGTAACCATTGCCACTTCATGCCCCTCATGTGCCAGTAACAAGTGCCTCTCCATGCCCCCATGTGCTAGTAACAAGTGCCTCTCCATGCCTCCCCATTTGCCAGTAACAATTGCCTCTCCATGCCCTCCCCATATGCCAGTAACGAGGTGCCTCTCCATGGCCTCCCCATGTGCTAGGTAACAAGTGCCTCTCCATGCCCCCCATGTTCCAGTAACAAGTGCCTCTCCATGGACCCCCATGTGCCTCCATGGACCCCAAGTGCATGTTCATGGCCCCCATGTGTCAGTAACAAGGGCCTCTCCATGCCCCCCCGCCTGTGCCACTAACAAGTTCCTCTCGCATGCCCCCATCATGTGCCAGTAACAAGTGCATCTTCCTCCCCCAATGTCCATTTAAACAGTGGTGTAACTAGAGTGTATGGGCCCCATGGGCAAACATTTGTATTCCCGCATGCCCACCCCCATTTGCCAGTAACAAGTGCCTCTCCATGCCCCCATGTGCCAGTAACAAGTGCCTCTCCAGGACCCCCTATCATGTGCCAGTAACAAGTGCCTCTCCATGCTTCCCATGTGCCAGTAACAAGTGCCTCTCCATGCCCTCAATGTGCCAGTAACAAGTGCCTCTCCATGCCCCCCATGTGCCAGTAATAAGTGCCTCTTCATGGCCCCCACATCATGTTCCAGTAACAAGTGCCTCTCCATGTCCCCATGTGCCAGTAACAAGTGTCCTCCATAGTGCCCCTCAATGTGGCCAGTAAGAAGTGTATCTCCATGCCCCCGATGTGCCAGTAACAAGTTACTCACCATGCCCTCATGTGCCAGTAACAAGTGCCTCTCCATGCCCCCATGTGCCAGTAACAAGCGCCTCTTCATGGCCCCCATGTGCCAGTAACAAATGCCTCACCCCAATCCTGTGCGAGTAAGAATTGCCCCCATATTGCCCCCCTAATAATGTGCCAGTAACAAGTGCCTCTCCATTCCCACCCATGTTTCAGCAACAAATGGATCTCCGTGCCCCCCTTGTGATAGTAACAATTGCCTCTCCATGCCCCCCATGTGCCAGTAACAAGTGACTCTCCATGCATTCGCATGTGTCAGTAACAAGTTCCTCTCCATGCCCCCCATGTGCCAGAAACAAGTTCCTCTCCATGCCCCCCATGTGCCAGTAAGAGGTGCACCTCCATGCTCCCCCATGTGCCAGTATCAAGTGCCTCTCCATGCCCCACCATGTGCCAGTAACAAGTGCCTCTCAATGCCCAACATGTGCCAGTAACAAGTTCCTCTCCATGCCTACGTCATCATGTGCCAGTAACAAGTGCATCTCCATCCCCACAAGGTCCCAGTAACCAGTGGCGCAACTAGAGTGGTATGGGCCCCAGGGCAAACTTTGTATTCCCCTCCATGCCCCCTCCATTTGCCAGTAACAAGTGCCTCTCCATGCCCCTATGTGCCAGTAACAAGTGCCTCTCCATGGGCTTCCCCATCATGTGCCAGTAACAAGTGCCTCTCCATGCCCCCCATGTGCCAGTAACAAATGCCTCTCTATAACCCCCATGTGCCAGTAACAAGTGCCTCTCCATGGCCCCCACATCATGTGCCAGTAACAAGTGCCTCTCCATGCCCCCCATGTGACAGTAACAAGTGTCTCTCCATAGCCCCCCCATCATGTGCCAGTAACAAATGCCTCCCCTCCAATCATGTGCCAGTAAGAAGTGTCCCCATAGTGCTCCCAATAATGGGCCAGTAAGAGGTGTATCACCATGCCCCCAATGTGCCAGTAACAATTGCCTCTCTATGCCCACCATGTGCCAGTAACAAGTGCCTCTCCATGGGCCCCTCCATCATGTGCCAGTAACAAGTGCCTCTCCATGCCCCCCATGTGCCAGTAACAAGTACCTCTCCATAACCCCCATGTGCCAGTAACAAGTGCCTCTCCATGCCCCCCCATGTGCCAGTAACAAATGTCTCTCAATAGCCAACCCATCATGTGCCAGTAACAAGTGCCTCTCCATGCCCCCCCATGTGCTAGTAACAAATGTCTCTCCATAGCCAACCCATCATGTGCCAGTAACAAGTGCCTCCCCCAATCATGTGCCAGTAAGAAGTGTTTCTCCATGCCCCTAATGAGCCAGTAACAAGTTCCTCTCCATGCCCACCCTTGTGTCAGTAACAAGTGCCTCTCCATGCCCCCCATGTGCTAGTAACTAGTGCCTCTCCATGCCCCCCATGTGCCAGAAACAAGTGCCTCTCCATGCCCCCCATTTGCCAGTTACAAGTGCCTCTCCATGGCCCCCCTGTGCCAGTAACAAATGCCTCTCCATGTCCCCCCCATGTGCCAGTAACAAGTGCCTCTCCATGCCCCCCCATTTGCCAGTAACAAGTGCCTCTACATACCCCCCATGTGCCAGTTACAAGTGCCTCTCCATGGCGCCCCTTCATGTGCCAGTAACAAATGCCTCTCCATGTCCCCCCATGTGCCAGTAACAAGTGACTCTCCATTACCCCCCATGTGCCAGTAACAAGTTCCTCTCCATGCCCCCCATGTGCCAGTGAGAGGTGCCTCTACATTCCCCACCATGTGCCAGTAACAAGTGCCTCTCAATGCCCACCATGTGCCAGTAACAAGTTCCTCTCCATGCCCCCCCATCATGTGCCAGTAAGGAGTGCATCTCCCCCCCCCCCCACAATATTCCAGTGACCAGTGGCGTAACTAGAGGTGTAAGGGCCACAGGGCAAACTTTGTATTCCCATCCATGCCCCCCCATTTGCCAGTAACAAGTGCCTCTCCATGCCCCCATGTACCAGTAAAAAGTGCCTCTCCATGGACCCCCCCATCATGTGCAAGTAACAAGTGCCTCTCCTTCACCCCTCCATGTGCCAGTAATCAGTGCCTCTCCATGCCCCTCATGTGCCAGTAACAGGTGCCTCTCCATGCCCCCCATGTGCAAGAAACAAGTGCCTCTCAATGCCCCCCCATTTGCTAGTAACAATTGCATCTCCATGCCCGCCCCATGTGCCAGTAAAGGTGCTTCTCCAGGCCCCCCGTGTGCCAGTAACAAGTGCCTCTCCATGGACCCCCATTTTCTAGTAATAATTGCCTCTCCATGGCCCTCCATGTGCCAGTAACAAGTGCCACTCCATGCCCCCCCATGTGCCAGTAACAAGTTCCTCTCCATGCTCCCCCATCATGTGCCAGTAAGAAGTGCATCTCCTTCCCCCTAATGTCCCAGTAAACAGTGGCGTAAATAGAGTTGTATGGGCCGCAGGCCAAACTTTGTTTTCTCCTCCATGCCCCCCCCCCATTTGCCAGTAACAAGTGCCTCTCCATGTCCCCCCATGTGCCAGTAACAACTGCCTCTCCATGCCCCCCATGTGCCAGTAACAAGTGCCTCCCCCCAATCATGTGCCAGGAGTAACAAGTGCCCCCAATAATGTGCCAATAAGAAGTTTCTCTCCATGCCCCCGATGTGCCAGTAACAAGTGCCTCTCCATGCCCCCCCCCATGTGCCAGTAACAAGTGCCTCTCCATGCCCCCATGTGCCAGTAACAAGTTCCTCCCCCAATAATGTGCCAGTAAGAATTTACCCCATATTGCCCCCCAATAATGTGCCAGTAAGAAGTGTATCTCCATGCCCCCAAAGAGTCAGTAACAACTGACTCTCCATGCCCTCCCATGTGCTAGTAACAAGTGCCTCCGGATGAGTATAATTATTATAACCCGTCCGAGCCGTAAGCTTTTGAAAATCTCTGGTCACTGAACTCAAAAACAGATCAATGTGTGCTTCATTGCCTCTTGGTGGACTTTTTGTGCTTTTGTTCCCCAAATTGGTAAAGGGGCCTGTACCCATCATTTTCTCATTATCCTCCAGGAGACTCAGGAGTTCATTGAATCCCTGGAGGTCCGACATCTCCAAGCCTGTTTCACTGCATTTTAATCTATCAAACTGGATAAAGGTTTTGCGCCATTTTACTTTCCGAATAAAGAGGTTAAGATCTTTAATCCACCCAAAGCAGTCATATTTGTTGGTGGGGACAAAGGTTAATCCTTTTGATATAATACTTGTCTCTGATTCAGATAGTACCTTTCCTGATATATTAAGTATTGTGGAGTCATTACATGGGGTCAATTTTTGTGTGGACGGTTGCGTAGACCATAGGGTTGCGATCGCCTGGATCTAAAAAATCCTGATCGTTCCCTCCATTCTCCTTCGTCTGTATAGCTAAGGAGGATGCTGAGGAGGATGAGGTAAATTCCCGGCCTGTGTTCTCTCGCCATGATTGCGAGTTGGAGGGTTGTTGTCGACCTCTGTCTTCCCCCTAGATTGTGAGTAGTTCCTATTGCCGAACCTGCCCTCTCTGCGTCTTCTCCTCTATAGTTTAACCTCTGATAAGGCCGCCCACGATAGGTGTTAGAGTCACTATCCGAGTGTTCCTGTTCTGATGCAGATAGCTCCGTTGCAGAATCTTTAGATTCTGAGTTCACAGTATATGCTGTTTTATTTTTGAATTCAGTCAGATCATTCAGAAACTGTCTATGTTTCCTTTCAATCAGAGAGTTTTTCAATCTCTCGATGTTGATTTGTAATTCCGATTGTCTATTGGTAAATTCTGTATGATCACTGAATTCTTCTGCAGTTTTAACCGCTTCACCTAGCTGTTTTTCAAGTTCTAGGAGTTTGTTTTGCTCCTGGGTTAGTAATAATCTCATAAATCTCAGGGAGCTATCTGTGGCCTCCTGTTCCCACTTACACAGGAACTCAGGGGTAGTGACTCGTTTAGCTGGGCGTATAAAAATCCGTAGTCCCCGTGGGACAATAGAGTGTTTAATATAGTTTTCAAGGGATTGTGCTTCCCACCACGATTTTAAACATTGGAACATGTAGGTGATATTCGGAATAAACGGGACAAACCTATCCCTAAACATATCCTCCTTGAACATCTTGATGAAAAAGTGGATATCTCCTTCTCTGTTATAGAGGTTGTGAGACCATCTATTAGAGGCGGTAATATTGATCAAATACTTAAACAGAAAGAAGCACGCTGGACGTATAAACTTGAAACTCCGGCCCCTTTGGGACTGAATGAATCCATTGATTATACTTGTTTTATTTAAGCACTGGTCCTTTACTAAATGACCCTTCCCTGGGGATGACAGTGTCGCACTATCTGCTACACTGAATATAGGGCCAGGGGACACACTGAATTGTGTGTCCCCGTTGGCTCTTGTCATGTAAACTACCCCCAGACTTACACCTCTCATTTGAGGTTAATTGTGGGAAATATATGTGTCCTCAAAGTGAATTCAAGGTAATCCATATCTGGGACATTGTTCCATATCATTTACCCTCACTGGTGTTGCCCATGTGATGGGATGTCTTTTGATATACAGTACCCAGTATCTACTATACTGGGCAACTGTTTAATATAAAAGTCCATGCAAAGAGGGCCTGTGGAACGTAGCGCCTTCTTGTAGAACGCATCGGCTGCTGTGGAACGCATACACATCGCTGTGGAACACATCAGCAGCGCAGTGGAACGCACAGCCAGTTCCGGTGCGCCACTTCCGGTTGGGCACGTGAACCATCTCTAATCACGTGACCTGATGCTTAGAATAGAGCGCGCTATTTAAGGCAAGTGGCATTCGCCACACGCCACCGGCCCCAGCAAGAGAAGTCACCAGAACCCAGAAGATTACAACCCTGGACCTGACTGCATCCACAGTTTGGATAGCTTGTCCATTAGACCGTTTAATGGCTAAGGGAAGTGATTACATTTTATCTTTGAGCACTGGCTTTATTTGGTCACTATCATTAACCCTTTAAGTTGTTCTGAATGGTTCATATTTGGTACTATCTTCTCCTCTTGTCTAGGTATATCCTTGAGACTGACATTCTCTACCGTCACTGTGGCAAACTTTTGTATTATTTTGGTCCAATTTTGTCACTCTGGGTTGTCTTTGATATAGACACCCTTAATATATGTATATGTCCCCTGATGATCTTCAACATAATATATGGTTGCAGTGAAACGCGTCGGGAATTTGTATACCTATTTGGGACTACTCTATACCTTTATATATTTATCATGTCTGAACAGTAATTTGGCTAACTGGGAGAGTCGCTAGGAGTGAGAGGAACTATATATCTGATTTGTGCCTCGCACTCTGTGTGATTCCCCAGTTTATAGTGTATCTTTTTGACTACTGACGGACGTTTTGACCAACACACTTCACACAGGTGGTGGGTACTATCCTGTGGCAGGGCCTCATTAGGGACTCTAGGAGGTTCCTGACACGGGATCGCTCCTATCGGGCGGCTATTCCGCTTTGTAGGCAGGGCTTATAGTGTATAGCGGACAGACCAGGGACAGAATTTTCTGGTTTGCTGGTCCAATTGCCACTCCCCTACTCGGATAAGAGATTCCTTGATTCTGAAACCTTTTAACAACCTAATTAAAAGTTATATTTTATGGTGATACAAAAATTCGGTGATTCGCTTTAACTATACTATCACTTATTATCTCACTTGCTGACGGTTGACTTGTCAGAACGTTATTATTTTAGTGTAGGGGATTGGAAAGATATATTTAGGTACGTAGATTGAATTGATAGAAAAACAGATTTTAACAAGCGACAAGATATTTTCAAGGCCTGAGCTCTTCATATTCAAGGTCTGTGGCACTGCACATCAGGTTTTAAAAAGACTGTACTCTTTTTTTGTACAGGAGCCAGCTAGCAGCCCAATTGAAAACTATGAAATTGTGCCTTTTTTCCCAAAAACCTGTTGCAAAGCTTCTACATTTAATATGTGTACAATAAGCATATTTTCTAGTGTCACTGTTAGAGTATATTTTAGTCACAAGATGTGCAATTGCGCTTCTTTTAAATGTAATCTGTCACCACAATCTTGGACTATCATCTGCAGTAATATATGAGTAGTACTACAGATATGTCACCGGCTCACAAGAAACAGACCTTGCCCTGTGCAATGCAGAGCAAGGCAAGGAAATGTCTCTATGTTCCACTCCCACATGGTAAAGGAGTGAAGGAGAGCTTATATCGCGGTTCAGTCCTGAACCTGGACAACCCTTGAACCTGTACAATAAGAGTACAGTATTTTCCATCTGCACACTTTGCCTGAAAAATATAAGCTGGGGAACTACAGCTCTCCTTGAACACATGAGGTGGCATCACCTCTTCATGTGGAGAAATCGAGCTGGCCAACAATTAGAACAAGACTCTCCTGCTTCTCATCATCATGATTCTAGCAGCCACAGCCAGACCACATCTACCAGCAGTAAATTGTCGGTGACTTTGTCAGGGCACCCTCAACAGTATTATACAATTAAATTAGATACAGTGGCATTATAGACAGTGTAGAAAGCGGATGGAAAATAAACCCAAACAGCCTCACACCCTAAACACTCAAACCCCCCTTTCACTCAAACCATTAACAAACTATTTACAAATTTTCTTAAAAACCTATTAAAATAACTATAAGGCAGCTAAACTAACCATATAAAGAAACAAAACTATATACACACGCCTTATCCTTAACTTAAGGCCAACCAAATACAAGTGGCTCGGAGGGTGGGTATCTGCACCAACATAGGCCCTGGCCTGGAACACAATTGTCCAGCCAGGGCACAGTTCTGGAGGATCAGGAAGAGGAGTAGGAGAAACGCTGGAAGATACAGAGGACACAGACGACATACCTCCCTCAAAGAGTTTAGCTTGTCCTTGCCTCTGGGCAGCCTGGCAGACATGAGCGACTACATGCTGCAGTGCCTGCGCAACTACCGCCCAGTTACTGCCACATTCTAACTTTTGCTGATTACTGGGTGGCCACCCTGCTGCATCCTCGTTACAAGGACAACGTGTCGGCCTTAATTCCCTCACTGGAGTGTAATAGGAAGATGAGCCCGCTAGTAGACATGCTGCTGATGGCATTCACACCTGACACCGGGACTCAGTGGAAGCACAAGGTCAAGGCAGAGGAGGAAGAGGAAGAATTTTCCAATGCAGCTGGGTTACCAGCAACACATCAGAAGGCAGGGTTAGCATGGGCAAAATGTGGAAAAGCTTTGTCATCACGCCACAACAATCTGCACCACCAGCAGATCTGGAACATCTTAGCAGGAGGCAGCATTTCAGCAACATGGTGGAACAGTACACGTACTGACTGATGGGTCTGCCTAGGGGAATAGCTACAGGGGAAGCAGGGAAGCAACTGCTTTGGGGTCGTGACTCTAGAAAGGGCCATCCAGGAGGAGGACTAACAGTATTATACAATCAAATTATATACAGTGGCAGTATAGACAGTGTAGAAAGCGAATGGAACAGCTGCTGGGCCTGGTCTGAGAGAGCGATCTTTAGTAGTCACAGGCATGGCGGCATGAAAGGAAGGGGTTTGCGAAAAATTCTGGGGAGGGGGCCCCATTCAAAAATTTGCTGTGGTGCCCAATCATTTCTAGCTGGGTCTGCCCCATTCAACTTCTGGGTCATCAGATTGGTCACATGTCCTGGGTTTGCCCTTTACGCCTTGGAGGTTCTGGCCTACCCTGCAGCCACTGTATTGTCTGAATGTGCGTTTAGCATGACTGGTGGCATTATCACAGACAAGCGCAGCCGCCTATCCGCAGACAATGTGGGCAAGCTTTCTTTATTAAAAAGAACCAGGCATGGATCCTACAGGACTTGTTTTACCTTATGCAGAATAGACATGTATACCGGCCTCATCCAACCACTGTAATACTACCGTGCACTTACACCTTGTTTTATTTTTTATATTTTCCTAATGTTTTGGGGTCTACAATAATTTATTTAAAAAATTTGAAATTAAAAACAGTTATTGGCGACTACCTTTGGCTTCACAGCCCAAAAAGGCTTTATTTCATGCAAGAATGTAACCGCCAATTGAAAGTTTCCTGTCAGTTATGCAGTGCAGGGGTTTGTACACGGCAAAAATGGTAATATTTCACCCAACAATTTAAAATCTATCCTTTCCGGACACTATTAAACTTGGCCAGCCACTGCTGGGACACCAGATTTAGGGATTGCTATTTTGGCAATATAATTTCACCCCAGAACAAAATCTACCCTTTGTCGGACACTATTAAACTTGGCCAGCCACAGCTGAAACCACTGATTTACGGTATTGCTATTTTGGCAATTGAATTTCACCCCAGAAAATAATATATCCTTTGACGGAAACTATGAAACTTGTCCAGTCACAGCTGGAACACCAGATTTATGGTATTTCTATTTTTGCAACTGAATTTCACCCCAGAAAAATATATCCTTTGCCGGACACTACTTGGCCAGCCACTGCTGGGACACCAGACTTAGGGGATTGCAATTTTGGCAATCGAGTTTCACCCCAGAAAATTATCTATCCTATGCCGGACACTATTAAACTTGCCCAGCGACAGCTGGGACACCAGATTTACGGTTTTGCTATTTTGGCAATTTAATTTCACCCCAGAACAAAATATATCCTTTGCCGCACACTATTAAACTTAGCCAGCCAGTGCTGGGACACCAGATTTACGGTATTTCTATTTTTGCAACTGAATTTCACCCCAGAAAATAATATATCCTTTGACGGACACTATGAAACTTGTCCAGTCACATCTGGAACACCAGATTTACTGTATTTCTATTTTGGCAACTGAATTTCACCCCAGAAAATAATAAATCCTTTGAAGGACACTATTAAACTTGGCCAGCCACTGCTGGGACACCAGATTTAGGGGATTGCTATTTTGGCAATTTAATTTAACCCCTCAATAAAATATTAAAATTTCTATCCTGAGTTTCTAGGGGTGACAATAAGCACAGCCAAGCCCCTGATGTAGGATATAGCAAAAAATAAATAAATAGTATTGATGGATTGATGGACTTGGTGGCAGCTTGTGCAGGTGCACCACAAGACACAAAATGACCACTGATCACCCCAGAAAAAAGTGATAGGAAAACGCTCTGTGCAGCCTAAAAACCAGTGAGTAATTAACTAGCAGAAGTTGAATGATTTACAGCAGTAGAACTATCACTTCATTAGGTGTTTTTGCTGAGTTTTCCTGCCTAATCTCGCCAACACAGCAGCTGCATCCTATCCCTACACTAATCAGAGCAGAGTGACGTGTAGCGCCACGTGACTCCAGCTTAAATAGAGGCTGGGTCACATGCTGCACTTGTTCAATCACAGCCATGCCATTAGTAGGCATGGCTGTAATGGCTTCTTGGGCAAGAAGTAAAACGCTAGCTGATTGGCTGCTGTACAGCCCTTCAGAAAGCGGGAAGAAATCGCCGAACAATGGACCCGAACCCGAACTTTTTGAAAATGTCCTGAACACCCTAAAATTGGTACAAACCCGAACTATACAGTTCGGGTTCGCTCATCCCCACTTGTGAGGAATTTTTTTGGGGTAAGCACCTGTTCAAAAATTTGATATGGGGCCCAGCCTTTTCTAGTTATGCCTCTGCTCCCCCTGTCAATACAACAGTGCTTCATTTAAGGGCTATAACACATGTTCTCTGTATAGCACGTCATGAATTTTGTGGTGCAACGCTTATTATAAACATATTGTGGCTTGCAGAAGATGCTGACTATACTCAGGAGAGTGTGTGCGCATTTCAACTGTTCATATATGGCTAAGAACACCCTCCTGACAAAACTGTCTGCCTTTGCACAGTTTCATTTGAGACGTTCAAACCCACTGGAATTCCACATTGGTTATGATGGAGTATCTGTAATCGCAGTATAAAGTGATCAATGACCAACTTCTATCCTCACACTCCTGTATCTCTAGAATAAAAAAGAATATAGAGGAATACTTCAAATTAAACACGTCCCCACTAATATCACCCCACATGCTGTGGGATGCCCATAAAGCTTTTATACGTGGCCACTTCATTAGTCTAGGCTCTTTCGTTAAAAAACAGAGAAATGCTCGCATTGAGGAACTTCTCTCCCAAATTAAAATACTGGAAACCCAACATAAGAAGTCCCAGTTAAACTCCCACTTGCAAGCACTTAATCAAGCACGCATCGAACTGAAAAACATTTTAAACCTTATCTCAGCTAAATACTTTTTAAATTCTCAATTTAAAATTTTTGCACATGGAGACAAGGCCTCATGATTTATGATGAAGAAAGTAAAACAGAGGAGAGCCCGGAACCACATCTGCAAACTGACATCTAAAACTGGCCAGCCCTTAATAAATGCCAAAGATATAGCCTCTTGCTTCCGAGACTATTACAAGTCTCTATATAATATTCAGGGTCCATCTTCAAAACCAATGTCACCCTCCCAGACGAATTGCATCCATCAATTTCTTAACTCAATATCCCTCCCTAACATTACCCCAAGCCAAAAGGAGGCCTTAGAATCCCCGTTCTCTGCAGAGGAATTAAGCAGAGCTATTAAGCAACTGCCTAGAAACAAGGCTCCTGGGCCGGATGGCCTTACGGCTACATATTACCGTACCTTTTCGGAACATCTTAGTCCACATCTACTGGCTCTGTTCAATAGCTCTCTTAAAGGTAATCCCTTATCCTCTGATATGACAAGAGCTACTATATCATTAATTCACAAAGAGGGCAAAGACCCGACTCTCTGCGAAAATTATCGCCCTATATCATTGTTAAATCTTGATCTGAAACTCCTTGCCAAACTCCTGGCCAACCGCCTAGCCCCCATACTCCCATCCTTGATTAACAGAGACCAAACAGGTTTTGTCTTGGGCAGGGAGGGAAAAGACAACACCGCTAGGATTCTTAATGCCATACATTTTGCTAAAAAGAAATCCTGCCCACTGGTCTTCGTCAGCACCGATGCCGAAAAAGCATTCGATAGAGTCAATTGGACATATATGCGTCTTGTGCTTGACCGCTTTGGACTACCGGGTCCATTTGTCCAAGCTATATTCTCAATGTACCATACTGCCTCGGCGTCGGTGCTGGCCAACGACAGTCTCTCCCTACCTTTCCCAATTACAAACGGCACCCGTCAGGGATGCCCCCTCTCTCCCTTGCTCTTTGTACTGTCCATGGAGCCACTTTTCCAATCTATAAGACAAGATACCGCAATAGAGGGTGTCAAAATGGGGGTGCGGACCATAAAACGGCGGCTTTTGCTGACGATTTGCTCCTCCTCACCACTAACCCTTCTGTTTCTCTAGTCCACATATATACCCACCTGGAAAATTTTCACACCCTCTCCAACTTCAAAATCAATTTGAAAAAGTCCTATGTATTAGGTATAGGCCTTATCATGTTAAAACTGAACTCATATCAAAGTCACCCTTTAACTGGGATTCCCCCACTATAACCTATCTCGGAGTCAAAATTGGTCCCGACCCCTCTAACCTGTTTCAACTTAATTATGTTCCACTGTTTAAATCTATGCAACTCAAATTGATAATCTATACCTACCTATGCTGTCCTGGTTTGGACGTAAAAATTTATTCACATCCCTGGTTTTGCCTAGACTTACATATATGCAACAAGTCTTACCCCTCTCAATCCCTACCTCCTACTTTCTATCCTTAAATAGGGACATCCGTAAATTCATATGGAACAAAAAAAAGGCCCGTATCAATCTTAATACACTTCACGGTCCAAAGTCATTTGGGGCATCAATCTCCTAACCTGAAAACCTATCATAGTGCATAGCTAGAACCATTGATTGGTTCAGGGAAACCCCAGCAAATCTTGGGTTACAATGGAATCAGAATTTTTAGATCATCCCTAAGATCCCTCCTTGTATCACCGAACAAGCCAGATCTTCGTCACTATGCTCCCCATCTAAGTCTCAGAGCTACCCTGGAAGCCTGGCATACGCTCCAAGTATCTCCGTGGAAGGTGCCCATCCCATCCCCTCTTATACAGGTCCGTGATATACTCAACCTGGCTCCCACGGATCTGCAACTCAGCTTGCCTCTATCACTAAGAAACTCCACTATCCCTGTCCTCTCTCTGTTCGGGAAGAAGGAACCCTATTAAACTGTACACAGATACGAGCCTTACTGTGTAAAGATAGCTCAACTCCCTTTTCAGCTCCTTCCTCCACTCTTACATATCAAAACATATCCAATACGGTGATTTACTCCGACCAATAACTTGGTTTGAAAGCCTGATTTGCACTAACTCCCCCTAAAAACTCATTTCATTGCTTTACCGGAGGCTCATCACACCTGCCTCCATGCCTAAACCCTCTTTTATTGGCTCCTGGGAACGAGATTTGGGGTATCCTTCTCCTTGACAGAACAATTCCACTTATTCATGGAACCCCATATATCTTCTAGATGTGTCAGAATTCAGGAGAACGGGTATAAACTAATCACTAGATGGTACAAAACGCCGGATATCACAAGCCGATACTCTGCCCTCGGATCTGATTCTTGCTGGCGATGCAATTCTGACAGAGGGTCGTTCTACCATATATGGTGGACATGTCCTCTAATTGCAAAGTGGTGGTCAACTATTTTTAATAAGTGTAATCTCATCTGTACAACCCAAATTCCTCCTACCCTCAAGCAGCTCTTTTGGGGATGCTTACTGGTGTTAGTAACAAAACAATGTTGTTTCCAAACTGTATAAGAAGCTCTTATCCGCAGCTCGATTGTTAATACCTAAACATTGGTTATCTTCAGAGCTACCATCTGTAGACCATTGGCTGAATAAGGTACATTCTATCTGCAGGTTCGAAGAACTATCTGCTTGGGAAAACCACTCCCACGCCAAATACCTGGAACTTTGGTCCTTGTGGCTGAACTTTAGAAAACAATGTTAGTTTATTTTCTTGCTAGCTGTCTCTTTATTGCCTGATCAATGATGTAGTTGCAATATGAACCTATACTGATAGCCTTTCTCCCACGAACTATAATCACACTGGACTCCTACTGTTCAAGGTTACCATTTATTATTTTCCTTATTTTATTGGCTCCTATGTATGATGCTAACTAACAGAAAATGTAGCCCAAAGTGGACTAGACCCAAATTTAGTTGGGTAGGGAGAATGAGGGGCAGTGAACATGAAATGATCTTTGTTAACTAGAGGCAGATTTGGACTGGCAATCTGATCTATCATGCATAAATGAGAAAAGAAGTGCAAATATCTGTAGGATTGCTGGATACTGAAACAATTAGAGCCAATTAAAAACTTATCTGGGTTAGTTGTGCAAGAGGCACAACACTTCTATAAACTCTGAATGGTGTCCTTGGTAGGCTGCTAAACTCTTATTCCCAGTTCGCGATCGGACCTAATGCAGTGAGGAAAACTGAATATGCAGTGGATGTGGATCACTGTTGTGATCCTAGGCACAAACGATGGAAGAAAATGTTTATTGTAGGTAGAACAACAGATTTTGGATGGGCTCCTTTATCAGGGTTAGGGTCCATTCACACGTCCGTTGTTTAGTTCCGCATCTGATCCCGATTTTTGGACTAGTCACGGAATAGTTGCGGACAGAATTGGGACCCATTGATTTTCAATGGGTCTATAAATATGCGGACAGCACAAAGAGTGCTGTCCACATAATTTTCTCAGTACATAGTGTCCGTAAAAAATAAAATATGTCCTATTCTAATCCAAAAATTGCGGTCCGTTGTGCAATGCAATTTTATTCCTCTATCCGTTTTTGCGGATCCGCAAAAACAGATGACAAACGGAAAGAATTCTTGGAAAATAGGATACGCAAAAAACTGTCCTATTTTTGGATTATAGAAAACAACGGACGTGTGAATGGACCCTTAATACAATACTAGGCAACTTACTCAGTACTCAGTCAACATATTTAAAATTCCAAACTGGTGCTCAAAACTCCAGGAAGGGCTTGTGTAATTCCACCCCTTGTACATGTAAGGCTACTTTCAGACTAGAGTTTTTGCTGGATCCGGCAAGATTCAGCAAAACGCTTCGCTACTGATAATACAGCCATCTGCATCCGTTATGAACAGATCCAGTTGTATTATCTTTAACATAGACAAGACGGATCCGTCATGAACTCCACTAAAAGTCAATGGGGGACAGATCCGCTTTTCTTATGTGTCTGATTGTGTCAGAGAAAACGGATCCTTCCCCATTGACTTGCATTGTCGGTCATTGCTCCAGCATCCCAGGACGGAAAGCAAACTGCAGCATGCTGCGGTTTGCTCTCCGGTATGAGAACTGAACAGAATGCATTTTGGAGTATTCCGTTCTGTCTCAGTCACGTTTTGTTCCAATTGACAATGAATGGGGACAAAACTGAATTATTTCTTTCCGGTATTGAGACCCTATGGTGGATCTCAATATCGGAAAATAGAAACTTAAAAATAAATGCACAGATTTATTATACTCATCCATAATAAAAAGGTTTTCCCAGGTAGAGATAAGAACAGGAATAATGATTGGGGACTGGGATGAATGAGCAGATTGTGTAAAACCATGTATAGGAAGTAAAATAAAAGTTAGCCTTGTCTAATATACTAAGATAATAAATATGATGAAATATGATGTTAATACAAGTTCATAATAATAATTATTAATTCTAATGGGGAAACTAAAGAGGAGATTTATCAAAACTAGCGTAAAGGAAAACTGGTATAGGTGCCCATAGCAGCAATCAGATTCCACCTTTCATTTTTCAGCACTCCCCTGAAATGTAATGGATGAAATTGTGATACAATCTTATCTAAAATAAATACATAAATAAATAGTAAAACAGTAACTTTCCAGTATAGGAGTATACTGCTTTTTTATGCTATATATATCTCTCTCTATATCTCTATTGTCTTCTCATCAGAATTTTGTCTGCAACTTCATTGAGGCCATGGGCCATGTTCACATCTTTGTTGTGAACTTTGGCAGTCTGTTCCAGTGGATTCCAGCATGGATCCGGCTGCTTTCCAGCATATACCCTGGGTTCAGACCTGAGCGTTCTTGAAACGCGCGTTTTACGCACGTTTTTGTCGCGCGTATTTCAGCGTGTTTTTGCAAATAGGAAACACGCGTTCGTACGCGCGTTCTTGTGATTGACTACTGTGGTGTCAATCACAAAAGGCGCGACAAACGCCCCAAAAAAAGCTCAAGTACTTGTTTATAAGTCGGGCGTTTTACAGCGCGTTCAAACGCGCTGTAAAACGCTCAAGTGAGAACCAGGGCCATAGGAAAGCATTGGTTTTTATGTGTTGAGCGTTTTACAGCGCGTTTAAACGCGCTGTAAAACGCTCAGGTGTGAACTTAGGGATATGCTGATTTTCAGCCAGACAAAAATGGTGCTATTTTTTGAATGGCCAAAAGCTGGCATATATCACAGATACAGTGACCGGAACAGAGTGACGGAGTTCACAACGTACATGTGAACCCTGCCTTATCTATGCAAAAGACCTCTCTCTTCCAGAGTGCTTTAAAACTGTGTTATGTATAATCTAGAGGGATGAGGTTTGTAAAACCCACAGACAATGGTACTATACACATCAGCCAAATAATTAGAAAACATAGCTCTGGCTGTGGTCACTCCAGGAGAAATATTGGATTTTTTCATCACACCAAGTTGGAATTTTAATCCTCTTTTACAGAACAAAAACAAATGCGGTGTTCATTCTCCATCTACTGGTGATAAAGGAGAATGGCAGAATCTAACAATTTCAAAAGAGTTTTCCCTTGAAAAGTATTAACTATGAAAGTACTTAACATAAAGCACTATTGCAATATGCATGTAAGAAAAATATTGTAAGTTTTTCATGTATATTACCTTTGGTGCACTTTCTCCTTCTTTCAGTGGTAGACTAACATGCTCAGTAGTGTCCCTGCTCCCTTCTCTCCCTTCAGTGCTGGTATAGTGCTCTCACAGCGGTTTAGAGAAACTTCATTCATTCACCCCTACTTCTAAATTCTAGGGTCAATAAGATTATGGGGTGCATCAAAGGGGCATGGATGCCCGTGATGAGAACATAGTCCTGCCACTTTATAAATCACTAGTCAGGCCGCACATAGAGTACTGTATACAATTATGGGCTCCTGTGAACAATGCAAGCATAGCAGAGCCGGAGAGGGCTCAGAGGAGGGCAACTAAAGTATTAACTGGAATGGGGGACTACAGTACCCTGAAATATTATCAAAATTAGGGTTATTCACTTTAGAAAAAAGACGACTGAGGGGAGATCTAATTACTATGTATAAATATATCAGGGGACAGTACAGAGATCTTTCCCATCATCTATTTATCCCCAGGACTGTGACTATGATGAGGGACATCCTTTGTGTCTAGAGGAAAGAAGGTTTCTACACAAACTTAGAAGAGGATTCTTTACTGTAGGAGCAGTGAGACTATGGAACTCTCTGCCAGAGGAGGTGGTGATGGTGAAAGAGTACATAAGGGGTTTAAATGTGGCGTGGCCTGGTCGGGCATGTGAAAGGACGCAGCACTGAGAGGCTCCCGTCCTGCTTCCTGCCACCCTGCACCATCCTCAGTCTGCAGCATCACTTAACACCTACATGGACCACGGGCAACCTCCCTGTGCTGAGCGGCTCCCGAAATGACCCGCACCAGAAATATCGAGAGGAGCAGAGGGATGTCGGGCCTCTGGCAATGCCAAAGCAAGATGGTGTCTCCTCTGTGCCCCAAACCCCCCGACACCAACGATCAGTTTCCCATGTAAAACCCTTAGGGGAGCCCATACAAGACCCTAATGCAGTCCCTGAAAAGAAATATATATGGTCCCCAAGATGATGGCCCCACCAGTAGTAGGGGGCAGGATATGCAGTAAGGCACCCTCCCAGCTGAGGCACCAGTTACACACATGGAGCTAGAAAACCCTGTTGCTCCTGGAGATGAGCCCACTATTAGGCTACATTCACACGTTCGTAAGTGTTTTGGGGATCCGCAAAACACGGACACCGGCAATGTGCGATCCGCAATTTGCGGACTGCACATTGCCAGCACTATAATAGAAAATGCCTTTTCTTGTCTGCAATGCGGACAAGAATAGGACATGTTCTATTTTTTCAGGAATGGAATTGCGGATCCTGAAAAAATGGATCCCGAAAAAAACGGATGTGGATCCCGAAAATGTGGATCTGCATCTACTCCAGCCCCATTAAAGTCAATGGGTCCGCAAATTGCGGAACGGATGCGGACTTAAATTACAGACGTGTGAATGGAGCCTTAAGAATATTTTTAATGCGGTGAAACATTGCAGCAGCTCACTACACATTCTCAATACACATATGGGCAGCTTGCAGGAAAATGTCTCCTTCATCAGTCAAGATCTAAGGCAGGTGAATCAGAGGATCAAAGAGGTGGAAGATAGAGTGAGCACTATTGAGGATCAGCTACCCCCAGTGAAGAGAGATCTTGGCAGAATCATACATAATGTGTCTTTATTGATGTCCAAAACACAGAAATAATCTCAAGGTTTCTCAAGTATCTCAGGTAGACATGTCCTCCATTGCAGGACATGTTGACTAATTTCTCAATTTTAACATCAGTTTGAGCGCTTAGTAAGACCGCAGTGTGCACCTGTTTTGTCATTTGTTATTGCTATATTGTTATATTATTTATCACATCCACACAATTGCCATCTTGTGTAGGATGTCTATTGTGGTACTTGTGGTCCGCTGTGGGCATCCTCCACCATATGCATTTTTGCTGGGGATCGCCATTAGCAACGGGCCATAAGTGTAGGATCTGCTCCGCTGTATATACAGTATATGCACAACTGCATTTTGGGGTTGAGCACATCCTGCTTGATGCCACCTTTCAGTTGTTTTGTGTATATATAATTTTTGGAGGTATATAAACTCCTATGTAAATGTAGCCTGTTTTCCATCCACAGCAGGCATGGTTTCATGCTGGAGGTAACTGAGGAGTTTGCTGTGAGCCGGCCTATACATTCTTCTAATGCCCACTGGCTCCTGGTATTGCCCATATGGCACTGGTAGGTGAGTGTTAGGTCCCGAGCTACTTGAGAAACCTTTGCGTGGTGCTCGGGCTTAAGACATGTCCTCCACTGCAGGACATGTTGACTAATCTCTTCATTTTAACATCAGTTTGAGGGCTTAGTAAGACCACAGTGTGCACCTGTTTTGTCATTTGTTATTGCTAATACGTACTATTGGTTCACAAAAGGTAGGATACTTTTTCTAGAGTATACATGTTTGCCTTAGGTCATTTAGTAGAGAGGCCGTAGTTATATAGTGCATGATTGGCTCAACTGTTGCGCACTGCAGACTTTACCTGTTTTTGAAGCTCTCACCATTCTCTCTCTATATTTGGTGGTGGATGCTGCCTTCCTGCCGAGGAGACTATTCCCCTTACTTGTAGTGCTCCAGTTGGGTGTAAAGAGACCTCTCGTTGTTGGTACCAACCCTTTTTGGATGCAGCTGGTGGACGGTGGGGAGGGGGGTATCACAGAGGAGCTCTGGGAATTTTTTATAATAATATTGGGTCGGCACCTGTGGGAGTGGTGTGGGATACCTGTAAGGCATTTATCCGTGGATTACACATCTAGCACATTAGTCGCCATAAAACAAGGTCAAGAGACTCTTTAAAACAGCTCCAAGACCTAGTCATGGAAACGGAAATGAGATTTGTTGACCACCCCTCATGCGAGCATGAGACGTTGTTGATGACGGCGCAGGCAGACTTAAAGAAGCATTTACTCCATACCGCTGATAATAGACGCTTTTTTCTTAAGGAAAAATACTTTGAGGCTGGGGACAGTTCTGGCAGACTGTTGACCAGCATTGATCGGGCATAAGATGGTCCATCAAAAATGCTGACCATCCAAGGAGCTCATGGCTCTTTGGTCACAACAGACTCGGATATTCTGGTGGTATTCCACACATACTATAAAACTGTATATCAATCTCAGTCAGCAATAGACCCTCAGGTTATTGTAGAGTACCTTGCTGAAATCACTACCCCACTGCTTTTGGTGGAGCATGCGGTCTACTTAGATCAACCGCTGTCATTGAAAGAACTAGAGGTGGTGCTTAGTTCATTCCCAAATGAAAAGCTCCCGGGAGGGATGGTTTACCGGTGGAGTTTTTATAAAAATATAGCACTCTATTACTACTACGGTTGCTATCTGTGTTTAATGACTCACTTCAGAGAGGTGATATACCGCCTCTATGAAGGAGGCAGTAGCTCGGAGCATTTTCCTACTGCGCTCGCCAAGCCGTCTTTTGCGCATGCGCAGTGGTCGGGAATTTTCAGCTACCTTCGGCGAGTTCACGTTACAGGTGAATCCTCCGCGCCTGCGCCGACAAACCACCAGCAGAGCCAATCAGGAGCCGAGGTGAGAGACTCGCCTCCCACGTCACTACTGGAAGTGACGTGGTTAAAAAAATTTAGGTAGCAAAAATTCTGGAACACCGGCTTGGCTGCTATCTTAACTCCTGCAACTTCTAGCCCGGCGGCCATCTTAACTGAGGGAACTTTACTCCCTGCCCAGCAGCCATCTTAGTTACTGGTATTTTTCCTGATATGGCTGCAAGAACGATAAAATACACATAGATCTAAGTAGCACCACATATAATACTGAACTCAGTAAGTGAAGGATTCACACATACCTGTAATAAGTTATTACATGTAGTATTGATTAATTAGAGGAAATGCCTTAACGTCTATGTTTTTTTCCTCTACTAGGATTAAGTCAGCATTTGGAGGCAACTTCATCTCGATTCATAACAGATTGTTGTGGTTGGTGCAGATGTCCAGGACTCCAGGTCAAGTGAAGTACACGGCTCTGAGGGTCCTGCCCATCTGCTAGAATCACAAAAGGAGGAGATTGTGATGGAAATGGTCAACTATGGTAAACTGAATCCAGAGTAGGGAGAAAATGCATGTAGGAAATAAAGGGTGGCTGAAAGATAACAAACTCACAGAACAGGAAGAAGTCTTCCTGCGAGAGGCAAGTGTATAGAGAAGGAAGTGTAGAGAGACAGAGAAAGTCGGGTTTTGAATGTTATCAGGATAATGTTAAACCACCTCCTCAATAGAGAAAGTAAAAAGTAAGTCTGCCACCCTATAATGGTCCTGAGGGGTGGACCTGCAGAGTCTGTGGGACCCAGAACCCAGATGGGAGAGAGTGTTGTGCTGTGTGTGGTACTCCTCATCCACACAACATGTGTGCCTCATACCAGGAGGATTGTACTGTGAAACTTACAGGTGCCCTCAATGACCAGGAACTTTGTTTGTTGGCTGTTAGTGATAAACTCCATGGTCCATGTTAGTGTTAGTACTCCCAGAAGATGAGAAGAAAGCCCTGCTTATGAAATGTTGGGCCATCTGTGGGCTACTAAACCACGGATGTTGGCAAGCTCCCAGTTCCTTCTGTGGAAGTGAAGATGAGACCTGGCTCCCACTTCCCAGGAAGATACAGTATCTCTTGAGTATGGCACAGATAAATAATAAAGAAGCAGCACCATCCCAACTCGTGATTAGACTTACCGTTGGTGAACGAAAAAGCTATTGGTGCATGCAGATAGTTATTATGGCTAGGGTCCCGTTCAAATACCAAAAATAAGAGAATGCTCAGCACTCGCCAATTTAGTGGAAAAAATGCGGTTGTTTTATTCACTGCTTGAAAAAGACCAGCCATGGTCGAAACATCGCTGTGATTATGCTGCCACTTGAATAAAACAACCAGATTTTTTCCACTAAATTGGCAAGTGTTATGGATTCTCTTATTTTGAGTATGGCACACTCAGATGCCATATTTCGAACAGTCTGAGACTTTTTTAAAAGGGGTTGCCCGTTATCAAGGAGATTGTATCCCCTTCTAACACCCTTTTGTACCCTGTCAAAAAGAAAAGTAAGAAGGGCAAACCTACCCAGTACCAGATAGTACATGACTAGTGTTGAGCGAACAGTTCGAGCATCGCTCGGGTTCGTACCGAATTTTGGGGTGTCCGGGACACGGACCCGAACCCGGACATTTTCAAAAAGTTTGGGTTCGGGTTCGTTGTTCGTCGATTACTTCCCGCTTTCTGAAGGGCTGCACAGCAGCCAATCAGCTAGCGTTTTACTTCTGCCCTAAGAGCCCATCACAGCCATGCCTACTAATGGCATGGCTGTGATTGGCCAAGTGCAGCATGTGACCCAGCCTCTATTTAAGCTGGAGTCACGTAGCGCCGCACGTCACACTGCTCTGATTAGTGTAGGGAGAGGACCCAGCTTCTGTCAGGGCAAGATTAGGCAGGGTAAAGTCAGCAACAGCACCTAATGAACGGATCGATCTACAGCTGTGAATGATTGAACTTCTGCTAGTTACTTGCTCACTGGTTTTTAGGCTGCACAGAGCGTTTTCTGTCACTTATTTTCTGGGTTGATCAGCGGCCATTTTGTGACTTGTGGTGCACCAGAAGAAGCTGCCACCAAGTCCATAAATCCATCAATACTAGTTTTTTTTTTTGCTATATCCTACATCAGGGGCTTGGCTGTGCTAATTGTCACCCCTAGAAACTCAGGGTAGCAATTTCTATATTTTATTAAGGGGTTAAATACAATTGCCCAAATACCAATCCCCTAAATCTGGTGTTCCAGCTTTGGCTAGACAAGTATAATACTGTCTGCTGTCTGGCAAAGGATAGATTATTTTCTGTGGTGAAATTCAATTGCCAAAATAGCAATACCATAAATCAGTGGTTTCAGCTGTGGCTGGCAAAATATAATAGTGTCCGCCAAAACATATATTTTGTTCTGGGGTGTAATTCACTTGCCAAAATAGCAATACTCTGAATCTGGTGTCCCAGCTGTTGCAGGCCAGGTTTCATAGTGTCCACCAAAACATATATTTTGTTCTGGGGTGAAATGAATCTGCCAAAATAGCAATACCCTGAATCTGGTGTCCCAGCTGTTGCAGGCCACGTTTCATAGTGTCCGCCAAAACATATATTTTGTTCTGGGGTGAAATTAATCTGCCAGATAGCAATACCCTGAATCTGGTGTCCCAGCTGTTGCAGGCCAGGTTTCATAGTGTCCGCCAAAACATATATTTTGTTCTGGGGTGAAATTCAATTGCCGAAATAGCAATACCATAAATCAGTGGTTTCAGCTGTGGCTGGCAAAATATAATAGTGTCCGCCAAAACATATATTTTGTTCTGGGGTGAAATTCAATTGCCAAAATAGCAATACCATAAATCAGTGGTTTCAGCTGTGGCTGGCAAAATATAATAGTGTTCGCCAAAACATATATTTTGTTCTGGGGTGTAATTCACATGCCAAAATAGCAATACCCTGAATCTGGTGTCCCAGCTGTTGCAGGCCAGGTTTCATAGTGTCCGCCAAAACACATATTTTGTTCTAGGGTGAAATTAATTTGCCAAAATAGCAATACCCTGAATCTGGTGTCCCAGCTGTTGCAGGCCAGGTTTCATAGTGTCCGCCAAAACATATATTTTGTTCTGGGGTGAAATTCAATTGCCAAAATAGCAATACCATAAATCAGTGGTTTCAGCTGTGGCTGGCAAAATATAATAGTGTCCGCTAAAACATATATTTTGTTCTGGGGTGAAATTCAATTGCCAAAATAGCAATACCATAAATCAGTGGTTTCAGCTGTGGCTGGCAAAATATAATACTGTCCGCCAAAACATATATTTTGTTCTGGGGTGAAATTCAATTGCCAAAATAGCAATACCATAAATCAGTGGTTTCAGCTGTGGCTGGCAAAATATAATAGTGTCCGCCAAAATATTTATTTTGTTCTGGGGTGTAATTCACTTGCCAAAATAGAAAAACCCTGAATCTGGTGTCCCAGCTGTTGCAGGCCAGGTTTTCATAGTGTCTGCCAAAACATATATTTTGTTCTGGGGTGAAATTCAATTGCCAAAATAGTAATACCCTGAATCTGGTGTCCCAGCTGTTGCAGGCCAGGTTTCATAGTGTCCGCCAAAACATATATTTTGTTCTAGGGTGAAATTAATCTCCCAAAATAGCAATACCCTGAATCTGGTGTCCCAGCTGTTGCAGGCCAGGTTTTCATAGTGTCCGCCAAAACATATATTTTGTTCTGGGGTGAAATTCAATTGCCAAAATAGCAATACCATAAATCAGTGGTTTCAGCTGTGGCTGGCAAAATATAATAGTGTCCGCCAAAACATATATTTTGTTCTGGGGTGTAATTCACTTGCCAAAATAGCAATACCATAAATCAGTGGCTTCAGCTGTGGCTGGCAAAATATAATAGTGTCCGCCAAAACATTTATTTTGTTCTGGGGTGTAATTCACTTGCCAAAATAGCAATACCCTGAATCTGGTGTCCCAGCTGTTGCAGACCAGGTTTCATAGTGTCCGCCAAAACATATATTTTGTTCTAGGGTGAAATTAATCTTTTCATAGTGTACGCCAAAACATATATTTTGTTCTGGGGTGAAATTCAATTGCCAAAATAGCAATACCATAAATCAGTGGTTTCAGCTGTGGCTGGTGTAAGAGGGTGCAAGGTGTTGTTTTTTGATAGCAGGTACGTGTCACCGAGGTTGCTGGCCTCGGTGAGGTAAGAGCCGGGTTTTTGGTCTGCAGCAGCTAGTGCTGCT